>VYXD01000743.1:18266-34040 GCA_013397195.1 Hylia prasina
CGGGCATGGCGGGAACGTGCGGAAGGCGCAGAGTCCTCAGTATCCCAGGACAGACAGGAGGAGTTGATGGCGGGGATTGGGCACGAGGAGCCCTGGAGTATCCCGGGGCAGAGCACACAGAGAAGGGAGGACCTTGCACCGGTGCAAGGGGACAGAGGTGACTCTGATTCCCGGCAACACAAGTGGATCCGGCACTGGGAGTACTGGGCACACGCCATGGGAAGAGACAAGCAGTACTCACAGGCCAAGAGATCTTTCTTTCCCCCCAGCAATGTCCCTGCTCTCATGCCAGCACTGTGCTGGCATAGGGTGGGATGCTGCAAAACACATTCCCTGCTCCTTCATCTCCAAGGGCTGAGCACCCCCAAAACAGCCTTTCCAGGGCCCTTCTTGCAGCTGCCAGACTGATGCTTACCAACAGTCCCTGCTGCCTGCAGTTTTTCCCAGTATAACACGTCCCCTCCTCCCAGGGACCTGCACCGCTGTGGCACCAGCCCCAGCCTCGGTGGGACCTCCCGTGCTGCAGCTCATGGAGAGCTGAGCCCTCAGGCCAAGTCCCACCCAGTTCCTCAGCATTGCCCAAGGGCTGGCACACAAACAGTGCCGGTGGCATCGGCCCTGAGCACGCAGGGGGTGGCTGACCCCGGGCAAGGCCGTGCTGTGCTGCCACCGATGGCACCATTGCTGACATCCACTCCCTCTCACGTCAGTGACGGAGCGAGGCGAGGCTCCAGCACGGCCGTGCCGTGGCCTTGGCTCAGCACAGCTGCCCCATCGTGTGCTGATGGCCGAGGCCAGGGCTGGACACTGGGCTGGGAACGCTGGGTTTGCTCCTCCCTGTCACCCTGCAGCCCCACAGTGCCATGTCCCTGTCCAGGCTCACACAGTGCAGGCACAGCGGTTCATCCCAAAGGATCCCGGGGAACACCCCATGGGGACATGGGGGGTCAGGCCGAGGCTGCCCAGCCCATTTCTTGGACACAGGCACTGGTTAAGGGCAGAAAGAACCAAGCAAAAGCCAGCAGTGATGTCATACAGTGCTGCTGTCACAGTGATGTCACACAGTGATGTCACACAACGGCCCTGCTGGTTCCAAAAGAGGGAGGGCCCAGGAGCCAGGCTTTGGGATCTCTCCACGGATAATTATACAGATATTACTCCAATTATACACCCTTCCATGCCCATCACAGCAACGCCTTAAGCAGCTGCAGTGCCAGCAGCTACTGGTCCCCTCATCCTCCCTTTGCAGCCTGTGACAGTGCATTGAGCCCTGGGCACTGCCAGCACACTGGGACAGCAGCAGTGGCACTGGGCACTGCCACTTCCACAGCAGAGCACGGAGAGACCCCAGTGACACCAGGGACAAGTGATCCTATGGCACACACACGGCCTGACTCCCCTCCCTCCCTGGGGCTTTGCCACAATCCCTGGAGCCTGCCTGGCTCCCCTGGGCTGCCACTGCTGAGCAGCCACAGCCCTGAGCGTGCCAGGGCTCCCAACACTCTACTGCAAAGGGCACATTCCCAAACCAGCGCGGGATGGGGCACTGAGTCTACCTGGAAAATTGGGAATGTGTCCCGCTGCCAGAGCTGCTATCCCAGCTCTGGAGCTGCAAGGACCTGGCAGGCTGCTCAGGACTCTCACCGGTGTGTGGGATGGTTTGATCTCCCAGGATAAATGGGGTATCCCAGCAGAAACATTGACCAGGAGACCTTCAGGCCTGAGCTCTGCTCCCAGGATTGCCCTTGTGTCCACGGGCCCTCTCCTCATCCAGGCTTGGGAAATGCCCATTCCTGCTCCCTGCCAAGGGGCAGGTGGGGAGCAGTTCCCACACAGAGATCTGCAGTTACTTAATCACTGCACCCTTATCTCACTAAAATTATGGATTATTATTTAAAAAAACATGCTTCAGTTGGGCAGGTCATGTAACTGCTAGTCAGTGTCTGGGATGAGGAAGCAGCAGCTGAGACAGGCTCACAGAGGGGTTTATCCAAGCACAAAGCCCAGGATGAGCCTGGGGAGCCGCAGGGAAGCAGCAGGGCAGTGCCAGCGAGGGGCTGTGCAGGGAGCTGGGCACATCTCTGCCAGGGGGATTGCGCCAGGCTCCCAGACCATCCCTGCTCCACCCGCCGTGTGTCATCCCCTGCCGTGCCAGCGGGAGGGAGGGAGGGGGTGCTCCCCCGTGCAGTGCCTGGCGCTGCCAGGCTGTGCCCAGCACACCGGAAAAGGTGAGGCCAGGCACACCCAGCCCGCGGGGCACCCCTGCCTGTATTTACATGCTCCAAGGGCCATTCTTGCAAGCTCTCGCTCCCTTTCTTGGCCTGAGCGCGTTGGGAACGGGGTGGGAGGACAAAGGGATGCAGCAGGCTCCAGGCAGGCTGATCCCACGCTGGCACCACTCCCAGGTGTGTCTGAGCTTTCCTCCCGGGTCAGTGTGCAGGGGCAGGGACTGACATTCCCGGGCTCTGCACTGTCACAGCGTCACAGGACCGCAGGTGACAGTCCCCGTGCAAAGAAGGTGACGTTCCTGTCCTGGATCTTGTACTGGTAGATCTGGACCAGATCCTGCTGCGCCGCCTGCCGCAAGGACAGCCTCTTGATTATCTTAATCTGCAAAGGGAAAGGAATAGGAAAGTTGTCCCTTTGGCTGCCCAGAGCACCCGTGCCCCCCATGCCTCTGCCCGGCCTGCAGGGAAGAGGGGTCACTGATGAATACTGCATCAGCAGCTGCCTGTCCCTGTGCCTTTGGTGGCAGCCCCTGATGAGGGATCACACAAGTGTCAGCACCCTCCCAGCCCTGCAGAGACCACCCACCACAGGCCAGGCTCAGATCCACCACTTGGGGAAACTTCCCAGGAAAGTTTTCCCTCACCCTGGGGTGCAGCTGCTGTATAAAGCCTGGAAAGCTTCCAGAGGCAGGGAGTCCCATGTGGCAGAATATCCCTGAACATCCCTGCAGAAGCAGCGACAGCTGGGTGCTCCTGCAGATCCTGGTGCCCACGGGATTACTCCTTAAGCATGCCACAGCCTGGGCTGTGTCCCTCAACCCCGGGGCCCGCAGCGTTGCAGGTGACAGGGACACGTGCCACCTGCCCAGGCTGTGCTGTGCCTCACCTGCCCGTGCACATCCTTGCAGAAGCCCGTGGCCAGCCCCTCTGCCCACAGGATGAGGTCGCTGTGATGACACAGGGAGTTCACAACCAGCTCGTTCTCCTCATCCTCGGAATCCTCGTGGCTGTGAACCAGCACCACGACGTTCCCCTGGAATGGGAGCAGCAGGCAGGGGTGAGCCCCTGGCTGGGCCTGGTCCCTTAGGGGAAGGGCAGGGGGGTGGCAACAGGAGCTTTCACAAAGACCCCACCTCAGCTCCAGCTTGGTCTGAATTCCACTGGGAAAACAACCAGCAGCTGCTAGTGGAGAGGCTGGACGTGCCCCAGCCAGAAAAGCCCCAGACCCAGGCTGATCCCCAGTGTGGGCAGCAGGGGAGGGGGGATTCTGCCCCTCTGCCCCACTCAGGACAGACCCCCCTGCAGAGCTACCCCCAGCTCTGGGGCCCAAATCAAGACGTCCCTGCCCACGGCACATGTGATCTTTATGGTCCCTTCCAACACAGACCATCCTATGATATATGAACACTGAAGAGCTCACTGTACATTGTGTACACACACACATATATGTAACATGCAGTCTAAAAATACCTCCAGCCTTGGGAAGGAGACAGTGGCTGAACCAGTCTGTCAGGCTGGGCAGATGGCACCCACTGAATTCAGAGCAGGTAAATAAAGAGGTGGCCAAAGGGCTGCAGCAGTGCTCACACCCTCACAGCTCTGACAGGGAGCAAACACCTCCCCAACACACCGACTCTATTAACATCCATCTCAAGAGACTCTGCCTCAGCCCATGCAAGTCACCAGCGACTTAAAATAACACCAATTCTCAATCAATTAAAATGTACTTTAAAGCTTCAGAACACCTCAGACAGAAATAGCAAAGTGCTAGCGTGGTTTATCATCTTTTTTAGCTCTCTGGAGGTAAATATTCTCTGCAAGCAGATCATCCCCTGTCAGCACGTACTGTGCTGTGTGAAGCACAGGGTGACAACACCCGACACCATGGGCTGATTCCTCACTGCTGCAGGAAGTGGACGTGCCTGTGATGGCAGTCTGGAAGTGACTGTGAGCACTCCTGGCTGTGGTGCTCTCAGGAGCCCCCACATCGCTGGGAGAACTCTGTAAATCATCACCCCACCCTGGGGACCAGCCACACTGGAGGGCAGTGGGAGCAGGGACTGGGGTGCCCCCCAAGGGCCCTTCATTTCTGTCCCCTGTGAGACTCACCAGCCCCTCACACGACCCGTTTCCAGCCCTGCCCTCCCACTCTGGTGTGAGTCAGGATCTCTGGAGAGCCAAGAGCTCCAAAAACCACTATTTTACATCTCAAATCCCTGCTCATATGTCAGAGACACACAGATCCCTTCTCTGGGCAGCATCTCCCAGGATGGAGATGTTGAACAGGATGTTGAACAGGTACTCAGGGACCCACACAACTCCCACAGGTGGCCCCAGAGCAACGACCTAAACTCTGGGACAACCAGAGCCTTTCTGAAACCTCATGAAGGTCAGCTGGAAGGAGAGAACAAAGGCAGGCTTTGCCCCGGAGGCCCCGTGCAGAGGCAGAGCCCAGGGGGAGCAGTACCTGCAGCTGGCAGCACACGGACACACGGCAGTAGTGGATGAAGTCCAGCACGGCCACGGGGGCAGCCCCCAGGCTCAGCAGGACGCCGAGGTCATCCACCAGCAGCACGGGGCCCTTCCAGGAATCCCCCTGGGCAGGAGTCAGGGACACCCGCACAAAGTCAAACAGGGCTCGGAGCTCGCAGCTGCTGCCCCTGCAAAACATGCAAGTGTCAGGGCTTGGGTGTGCCCCTCCTCACCCACTGCCCCCTCCCTGCTGTCCCCACTGCCCTTCAGCCCCTGCTCCTTTACACCTGTGTGTGGTGAAAGCCCCCTGCCCTGCTGCAGGGATCGTGGAAGGGTTTGGGTGGGAACTGGAAGCCCACTCAGTGCCACGGGCAGGGACACCAGTCCAACCTGGCCTTGGACACTGCTGGGGAAGTGTCTGGCCTTTGCTGAGCTTCCCAGGTGACACAGAGAAAATGATGTGAGAATAAACCCAAAAGCCAGCACAGATAAAGCAGCACTGTTCTCTTGGATAAGAATAAAACTCAAAATAATGAAAGAAGGGAACAGAACCACTTGGGTGGGGTTTCATTTCATGCAAACCTGTGGAGTGTTGAAATAAAAGTTCTTCTAGACCCGTGACAGGCTTGGCAATGAGGAGGAGGGTGGAATTCCCCATGAATTCTGCAAAGGGGGAAGGATCCCTCCATGAGCAGCAGCCAGGGACAGGCCAGGTCCCTTAGGGGGATGTGCACAACGCTGATGTTTCCCTTCCCTCGGTGTGCAGCTGAGTCCTTGGCCTTGCAGGGGAGCACAAAGGGCAGCAGGAGCCAGTCCTGGGCCTTGGGTGGTGCTCTTGGTGGCAGCAGATGTCAGGGGAGAACACTCCATGCTCAGGCTCACCTCAGAAACTGCAGGGGACTGGGCTGTCCTGGCTGCTCCTCCTTCCCAAACAGGAGGTCAAGGCAGGACTTGAGACCCTCCAGGAAGACAAGCTGTCCCCGCTCCTTGGCAGCCACCAGACTGACTCCCTCGAGAGAGGAAAACATCAGGTTTCAGAGTGAATTTATGGAAAATGGTGCACACAGAACCACATGAGTCAACAGCCAAGTTTTCATTCTTATTTGAATCAAATTTTATCTAAATGTGCTGACAAAGTCAGTGCTTCAGGGATGAAACGGGCACTTCTGTTACAGTCACCAGTGGCACATTTGCTCTTCTGTACTTTGCCAGGAGATAACAAAACCACACTTTTTGGTGATTTTGGTGATTCGGGGGCTCGAACATCCTGGAATTCCTTCTGAGGAGCCAGCTTGGTGTGCAGAGGCAGGGAGAGAACGGCCCAGGCCTCTCCGAGCAGTTCCCTCGGCTCCCTCCCTGCGTGGGGAAAGCTTTTGTCTCTCCCTGTCTCCCGGTGAGGCTGTGGCACTGAGGGCTCCTGGCACAGCCAGACCCACACCGTGCTGTGGGTGGGCACCCCACACCTGCACAGCACCTGGAGACAGCAGCCAGGGCTCCCCACAGGGAGCAGCAGCCAGGGCTCCCCACAGGGAGCAGCAGCCAGGGCTCCCCACAGGGAGCACCCCTGGCTCCCCAGGGAGCAGCAGCCGGGGCTCCAAGGCTCCACTTGCAGGAGGAGGAACAACCACGAAGCACACAACCAAGAGCCACGTGCTGGGAATGTGCAGCTCCAACTGAGACATCCCACAGCTGCTGCAGACATGGAGAAGGCTCCAGCTGGGGATCACAGAATTCTATAAAGGTTTGGGTTGGAGGGACGTTTAAAGATCATCCAGTTCCATCCCTCTGCAGGGACACCTTCCACTGGACTAGTTTGCCTCAAGCCCTGCCAAGGGCTGAAGCAGTTGAGGGGGCTCAGCCTGGACAAGAGGCTGAGGGGATCTTCTCACTCTCCAGTTTATTCTCAAAAAGGGTGATCAGGCATTGGAAGGGGCTGCCCAGGGCAGCGGAGGAGACATCATCCCTGGGGGATTTAAAAGCCTTGTGGATGTGGCACTGGGGACAGTGGTGGCCTTGGCAGTGCTGGGGGACAGGGGGACACAATGATCCTTGAGGGCTTGTGCAGCCTCAATGGTTCCATGATCATGTGCAGTACAATTATTTCCTGGAGGACTGGGCTAGGTGACCTTTTCGGGTGTCTTCCAACCCAAACTATTCCCTGATTATCTTCCCGGGCTCAATTTTGCAGCACTATCACTTTGTAACATGGACATTAAGAATGATCTGAGGCCTGACTGAACTCCCATCTGCTGGCATCTGTTCTCTGCTTTAAATGGAAGCTGCTTGGACTCCCCACCCTGTGAATCCAGCTACCTGAGAAGAATGCTTCCTCTATCTTCCTTCTGCTCAGCTGGGGAGGAACATATGCCTGAATGCTCACTCCCTCTTCAAACTCTCCCTACAAAGCCATAGATTTCTTTGGGCACTACCCCTCAGTAACAGCTTCAGAAATAGCAGCATTATTGGGCAATTCTGAGCACACACGATGGAAAACTTCCTAGCCAAGGACAGAAACACCTTTACACGGCAGGTGAAGAGCCAGCAAATAAATACCTGCCATGCCAAAAAGAAGGGCTGGGCTGCACAGCAGCCTCACAAACCTCATTCCCTCAGGGGCTTCTGCAATCCACAGGGCTGGGAACCTGCTGAAATGCTCTGACTAAATATCAGTAATTCAGCAACTGATTTTACCTTGGCCTCAGCCATTTCTTCCTGCACACACAAACCCTCTGCACCTCAGATCTGCAAGAAACATGTCCCCTCTTTAGAAGGGAACTGAGTGCTGTGACACCAGGGCCTGCCTGGGTGACAGAGAAGGGCCACAGCAGCCAGGGACAGGGCTCCTGTGTGTCAGAACAAGAACTCAGCCCCCTCAGTGCCATGGCACGGACCCAGCAAGTCCAGCCTCATTTTCCAACAGGGGCCCAGGTCCCAAAGAGACCCCAACTCACCCACTGCAGTCACCTGCCACAGCAAACCCCTGCCTGTCCCTGCTGGCAGCCCACCCAGCGTGACCTCTGCAAGCAGCACAGGAAGCATCAGACAGCCTGGACAAGTGGGAGAAGTGCTCCTGCAGCAGCAGCTCAGCTGCTCCTGTCCCTCTGGGGAGCTGCTGGAGCCCCCGGCCTGCCAGCAGTGACAGCCCCTCAAAGCAGAGCTCACTCTGGCTGTTCCACACGGGAAAGCAAAATATCTGAGGGACAGAAGGAGGAATGGAGAGTGCAAAGAAGGGAGAACGAGCTCCACCAGCAAACACAGCTGTGGGACAAAGTGTGGCCAACAGTGATCAGGCCAGGCCACGTCCTCCAGGCTGTGAGTTCGAAGCAGGGGACATCAAATGGACATCAAATGGGGACAAATCTGGTTTCCCTGTAAAACAAAACAGACTTTGTACAAGTGAGGGTGGGAACACCAGCCTGGCAGGGTGCCCTGAAGCTGCTTGTCCTGATAGAGCCCTGCATGCTCTCTGCAAGGTCAGGGCCAATAGCACTGACAGTGCCACACAATGAAGTGTGGGTCCTTAGGGGAAGAGGACACAGGCACAAAAAGCCAGGGACGTTTCCTCCTGCAAGACACAACTCTGCATTTAGCTACCACATAAGGAGGTGGTTTGGGACTTGTAACACACACTTGGCACACTGGGAAAGCAGCAAGTCCCCAGGAGCATCACTCCAGCTGTTGTAAATACTCACTTTATCACCACACACCAGTGCTCCAAGTGTCACTGTACAATCCACCCGGGCTCCACGGGCCTCCTCCCGGGCCTGGGACCACCCTGCTCCCAACAGTAACTGGGGCACTGCTCAGCTCTGAAATCTTGCAAGTGCAGGCTTTCCTAAGGGCATAATCACAGTCACTGAATGACTGAGGCTGGAAAAGTCCTCTGAGTGCATCCAGTCCAGCCATTGCCCCAGCACCGCCAAGGCCACCACCAACCCATGTCCCCAAGTGCCACATCCACAGGGCTTTTAAATCCTTTCACCAATGGACTCCACCCCTGCCCTGGGCAGCTGGGCCAGGGCTGGGAGCCCTTTCCAGGAGGAATTTTCCCAACATCCAACCTGAGGCTCCTCTGGCCCAGCCTGAGGCCGTTCCCTCTCCTCCTGTCCCTGTTCCCAGAGCCCGATCCCCCCGGCTGTCCCCTCCTGGCAGGGAGTTGTGCAGAGCCACAAGTTCCCCCCTGAGCCTCCTTTTCTCCAGGCTGAGCCCCTTTCCAGCTCCCTCAGCCCCTCCTGGGGCTCCAGCCCCTTCCCCAGCTCCATTTCCTTCTCTGGACACACTCTGTCCTTACCTGGGGACCTCAAAACTGCCCCCAGGACTGGAGGTCTGAACAGTGCCAGCACAGGGGATGGGCACTGCCCTGGGCCTGTGGCCACACCATTACTGGTCTCCAATAAAGATCTACAGCAGCAAATTCTTAAGCAAATTCAGGAGTGAAACTACTCTGCCAAGAACCACCTTTTCTGAGCCTGATGTGTTCATCTGTGCAAAGAAGGATCGAAGCACAGAGATGTGATGGAAACGTGGATATAAATAACTGCTGTTGTGACCTCCAGCTCCTCAGAGCTTGGGAGGAATTCGCAGCAACGACCACAGGGGCACCTATGAAGCCGCAAGGCAAGAGTGACTCAGAGCTGAAGGCAGCTCAGCGCTACTCTGAGCTACTTATCACCTCCTTTGTGGCAGCCACCTTTTGTTCGAGTATCAGACAGCAAATCGTCCCCATTTGCATCGCACGTGCGCTGCAGCTAATCCTCATGTTCTCTCCCTCCTCAGCCTCCCAGCCAGGGAGATGTCAGCAGCTCCCATTAAGTGCACACCGCGAAATCCCTGCCTTGGGAAACACGCTGACTCCAGGAGCGGGCAAGGATCCCGTATTTAACAGCTGCACCTCCTCCCCACACGGGCTGTGCCCCATTTCCTGCCCCACTCAGCAAGTTCCCTCCACCATTTCCTCCTCTCTGCACCACAAAGGCAGCTCTGTGCTGCTGGGGAGTGGTTTGCCCAGCCAGGGGGATCTGCTCTGCAGGGGAACCGCACCTGGAGCACTCCCCTGGGAGTTACAGCTCCGTGTGTGCTCAGCCCACTCAGCTCCTTCCTACAGGTAAAAACTGAGCAGTAAATAAAATACACTTGTTCAGCAGCACCGTGTAATAGTGGGGAATACAACACCTGGGAGCCTTTCTGAGCAGCAGTGCTGCTGGGATTCACAGCAGAACCACAGCAGGGAGGACCAGTGCAAGCCCTCAGCCCTTCAGCCCTGGAAGGTCACCCGGACTTCCCACCTGGAGCATTTCACCTTGGAGTGTTGTACAAAGAGCTGAGCGAAGCAGTTTGCAGCTCAGACAACTTGCTGACACGCAGAATTACCCTGCCTGCTTTGTCTCTCTGTTTCCACATTTCAGAGTACACATAATCCTTACCCAACTCACCACGGGAGGGAAATCCCTAGGAATTTACCTGTGGCTCCTCACAGAGCTCAGAGGGACGGCTCAGCCCAGAGGCCAAACGAGGCACACAGGCGTCCCTGTGACTCAGCCCTCCATCCCAACGGGAACCAGGGCACAAAGTCACCTCAGGAGCTCCTGCAGGTGTGCAGGGGTCCTGGGAACACTGCCACCACAGCATTTTCCTCTCCAGGCATTAAGGAACCTCCACCTACCAGTCTGGGCCTGTCTGGGGAACGCTGATCCCCAGAAGAGATTTCTAAGCACAAAGCAAGCAGCTGTGCAGCTCGTGGCAGGGCAGAGCCCGTGGGGCACCTCGCAGGCAGGGTTCTGCCCCAAAGTGCTCCTTATCCCCCAGCACCAATCCTGACTGCCCCCATTTGCTCACACACAATTCCTGCTCCCCATTCCCATTCCTTCCCAGCCCACAGAAACCACCTGGACCCATAATAACGAGCCCATGCCAAGGGACTCACCAGTTTCTGTGCCACGATGTTGTAGTGGCTGAAGGACTGGAGCAGGGCCACGAAGCAAACCTTGCAGCCAGCTGGGGAGGGACAACAGCACACATTAGCAGTTCCACTTTGCAGCTGACATTATCAAAGCTCATAAATCACAGCAGCCAGGCCACAGATCTGTCTGGAAGGACCTTGAAGTGATGCAGGTCCAGACAGACCCTCCTTTGCTTTCAATTTTCGCCCTTCTAGAGGATATTCACATAAGGAAAAATATTAGTTTAGAAAGAGAGGAAAAGAAGGAAGAAGATGACTTTAAGAAGTGTTTTGAGACCTGTTTTCTGCCTCGTGCCAGGCCAGCCTGGAACCTCCTGGCCCTGTTTGCTGGTACTGCAGTAAGGAGGCCAAGGGCCGGCCGTGACACTGAACTACTGAAACCACAGACATGCCAAAAATTCCCATTTTGGCTCTCACAGGGCAAGTGACCTCGACTGGAAAAACACACGGAACAGGGAATTGTGTCAGTCACCTAAATAAAATGTGATTTTGGAACACAGTTTGGGTATGAACATAAGCAGTGTTTGTGGGACACGTGTTTCAGGCAGAACAAGTCAGTGGCCCCAGATGAACCTTCAGCTCTCCCCAAGGTTTTGGGCACCAAGTGGACAATGGGAGTGCTGCAAACAGGGAATAAGTGCACCCAGGTGCAGTGCTGGAGAGGGGCAGGTGACAGCAGCACACCTGTCCTGAGGCACATTAACACCCACAGCGACTCCCAGGGCACTGCTGGGGGGCAGGACATCAGCTGAGCCCCCGGCAGTGCCTGGCAGGTCTCTCTGAGCCATTCACACTCTTACCAACCCCCTTCCCATGGGATTGCCTTCAGTTTCCCTCTGTTCCATTAAGTAAGGAGCGTTTCAAAGCAGGGCAAAGCCCCAGCTGAGGCAGGGGCAGTCTGGGGGCAGAATGTCCTCATGCCATGCCCTGCCCAGCACTCTGAGCTCCCCTTCAGGCCTGACAGTACCGGAGCTGCTGGGCTGGAGCCTGTGCCAGCAGAAAGCTGGAGGAGTCCCTGAGTCCAGAGCCTGCTCTGCAGGGGACAGGAGGTTACTCACAGGGGAAACTGTTCCCACAAAACTAATTAGACACCTTGCCAAGCTCTGTTTGTTTTTTGACTCACTCTGAGTTTATCTGTTGCTAATTGATACTGATACGTGTAATTACATCATAAAAATGGATGCAGTGAGGGAATTGCAGGGAACACCTCCCTGTCAGAACCTGTGTTTTACAACCATTGCCACAATCCGTGATGAAACAAGGCACAGAATTATGAGATGCACCCAAGGATACAGAGGAGGCCCAAGAACAAGTCAGGACTGGGATCCACAAACCGTAACCCCAAAGCTTTGTGTTTTTCCAAGGATACCTCACACTCAGCAAAAGTGCCCTCTGCTCATGGAGCAGCCTGAGGGAACCAGGGGGGTGTCCCTGCCTCAGAGAGCTGCTGCTGACCCACCTCTGAGGTAGAAGGAGAGGAAGTGGTGCACCAGGAAGCTGCCATCTGTCCGGCTGTCTCGCAGCAGTGTGAATTTACCCTGGGAAAGAAGAGGCAAAATGACAGAGTAGGGTGAGGGCACAGACTGCTCTTGGCAGACAAGATGCTGGCTCAGGCTGCAGGAACTCTGCAGGTACCACTCGGAGGAAGAAGTGACAGGCAGAGCTCCAGCAGCCTGCTTACGAAGGGAAGCCAACCCTTCCTCTGAACACAGCCCACGGGGAGGCATCTGAACCACAGCATGGCTAAGGCTGGAACAGCCCTCTGAGCCCACCAAGTCCAACCATTAACCCAGCACTGCCAAGCTCACCACTGAACCATGTCCACACATGCCCAGCATTGCCACACAAAGCCCTTGTGCTCAACTGTGAGCCCAGCTGGATCCCCACGTCTGTGCCCACCAGGTGCCACCCCCTCCTCTGGAAACAACGGACCTGCAGCACAGTGTCCCCAGTGCCACCACACCCAGAGCCCATCAAGGGGGCTCTGGGCAGTTCCCACCTCCCACTCTGTGCCCCTCTCCTCCAATTCACAGGCATCTTTCTTCTCCCAGTGGCAGGGGAACAACAGCCACTCACTCCATCCACTGCCAGCCCGTTCTCCCCCTGCCACAGCCAGCACTGCCAGTGTGTTAAAATGTCAGCAGTGCTGGAGCTGCTCATCCTCCTGTGCC
The DNA here is from genome assembly GCA_013397195.1 of Hylia prasina. Taxonomy (NCBI): domain Eukaryota; kingdom Metazoa; phylum Chordata; class Aves; order Passeriformes; family Sylviidae; genus Hylia; species Hylia prasina. The sequence goes on from VYXD01000743.1 coordinate 31,097, forward strand.
CAAACAGCCCTCCCTGTCCTCCCTGCCAGGTTGACTTCCAACAGGCCACCTTTGGGGTAGAAAACCTTATCACCAAAATTCTGTAGTGCAGCAGAGCTCTCAGCACAAGGTATAAACCTTGTTTTGATCCGGCAGGAAATTAATTCTGTTCATCAGTGCACACTCATTATCAGCCCCAGCCTCATCAAGGTGTTTGTTTCCATTAAAATCTTACTCAGGATGTTTCTTTAATCAATAGAAATCATAGACAAGCTGCTTGGAAACACAAAGAACTTCTCAAAGCGGGAGTTTTTCTATTCCCAAGAACAGACAAGGCCCGTTGCAGCAACAAGCCATCTCTGCACAGGCGATTCCCAAGCCATCCATCAGAACAAACTCCCTGGTGCCTAAAGCAGAGGGAAATGCAATGGCAAACATTGAACATGCCTGCAGGGAATGCAAAGCAGAGGCCAGGGCAGGGAGGCTGCTCTCCCTCAGCTGGAAAGAGAGCTCTTCCCCCAAAAAGGGTTATCCCTCAATGGCCACTGCAGGGACAGGGACACTGCCCCCCCAGGATGTGCTCTCCATGGATGAGACTTGTGCTCCAACAGCATTAACCCAGACGTTCAGGGGCTTATCTTCTGCAACTCCATCCCCTTCAGCTCCCCCTTCCCCAGCAGAGCCCTCCCCGTGTGCCCTCCCTGCCGGCTGGCTCCCCAGGCTGTGCTGGCACGGTGGCATTTGTCACCCCGAGCACACGGCAGGTTCCCAAGGCACCAAGTGCAAGGAGAGTCCTCTCCGTGAACCCCAGCCCGTCCTGCCCATGCTCTGCCCTCACACTCTCAACCCCTGCAGGCTACGAGGCAGAACCTGCAGCTACTCGTCAGGAACTGCCAGAACCCCTCGGCGGGGCAGCCGAGGGTGTCACAAGGCCGGGGTGACACAGCCAGGCTGGCAGCAGCTGCTGCACCCGGCAGCCCCGCGGGGACAGCCCGGGAGCAGAGCTCTGCAGAGGGCTCAGCGCCAGGCCGGGTATCCCAGCACACTGCAGGGACTGGCTCTGCACAGGGTGACACTGAGGGGCACCTGCACACACACATACTCATCAGTTACTACCAGAGTAAACCTGCTTTAATGCCATGAGTATTGCAGGGATGCAGCCAGTCCCCCACGCAGGCACACCACTGTGCCACACCCGCGCAAAGGGGAGCCTGCAGCTGGGGTGGGATGGGAATTCCCTCACTCCAAGGGAATGCCTCACATAGAGGAGGCCCTGCTCAGCTCCTGCTCCACCTGCTGAGTCCAAACCCAGGATCTTGAGGCCAAAGCTTTTGGTTTTGCTGTGTGGAATTTCCCGTTCATACCAAGGTGAGCTCCTTGCCTCAGACCCAAGCTCGTGGATGACAGCATTCCTGCTCATCCCACAGCTCCACCACCAAACACACCTCAGAGCACAGGCTGACAAACCCCACCAAGCATTTCACACTTAGTGTTTCACGTGCATCAAAAACCCAACATCAACCCACAGGAGCCACAGGGGTTTGGGACTTTGTGCAGCCTCAGATAATCCTTTACTATCACCGAGCCTCAGCCAACACCTCCACCAGCTCTGCTCTGAGCCTCAAGGGCACTATCCCAAATTCTCCTCAGCAGTGCTTCCCCATCACACCAGCACTCCCCACTCCAGCCAGCCTGACAAGGAATGACCTCCGAAGTATCTTCCAGATCCAGGACAAACCTCCCCTGTTCCCATCACAAGCTGGTAGTAAGGCAAGGGGGAAACTGGAGACAAAGGGGGGAACTCAGACTTACAAAATAAATGATCACCCTAAACTTGTTTTTATTATCGAAGCTCATAACTGTCAGCAAAAACATGGAGTAACATGCAGCACGCAGATAATTTATTAGTAATTACTGATGACACGGAGCTGGTGGTGTGGCCATGCTCCAGAGGGAAGGGATGGGACATCCAGAGGGACCTGGAGAAGCTCAAGGAGCGGGTCCATGGGAACCTCACAAGGTTCAACAAGGCCAAGTGCAAGGTGTCACACCTGGGTCAGGGCAATCCCCAGAATCAGCAAAGGCTGGGGGATGGATGGAGGGATGGATGGAGAACACCCAAGCTGCTGAAGCCCCTCTGCTCCAGAGCCAGGCTGGGAGAGCTGGGAATGTTCCCCTGGAAAAGATTCCAGGGAGAGCTCAGAGCCCCTGGCAGGGCCTGAAGGGGCTCCAGGAGAGCTGGAGAGGGACTGGGGACAAGGGATGGAGGGACAGGACACAGGGAATGGCTCCCACTGCCAGAGGGCACGGATGAATGGGAGATTGGGAACGGATTCCTAGCTGGCAGGGTGGAGAAAGGCTGGGATGGAATTCCCAGAGCAGCTGTGGCTGCCCCTGGATCCCTGGCAGCGTCCAAGACCAGGTTGGACACTGGTGCTTGGAGTAGCCTGGGACAGTGGAAGGTGTCCCTGCCAGGACAGGAGGCAGGACCGGATGAGCTTTAAGGCTCCTTCTACCCCAAACCACTCTGGGATTCCATGACTGACATTTTACCTGCACAGCTCTCACAAAGAGCGAGGGTGTTTAGCTCCAGCGTGACTTCATTAACACGAAACCTCCCTGGGAAAGCTACATTAATTAATTTAGTGCCCTAAATGACAAGTATCTCTAGAACAGCTCCCCAGCGCGGAGCAGCGCCCGCCAGAGGGTTTAACGCCCTGTTCTGTGTTTATTCCCCGCACGGGAGCACGCACACACCGCGTGAACAGAGCTTGGCCGTTTCTCAGCGGCGGATGCCGGAGCCAGAGCCGGGAGGGGCGGCGGGGAGCCAGGAACAGGCGAGGCAAGGGCAGAAGGCTGCTCAGCTCCGGAACCGGCCGCCGCCGCGGCCTGCGGAGGCCGTGTGCCCCTCCCAGCATGCCCAGCCGCTCCCAGCGGCCCCTGCCCGTCCCTCCCGCCCTCTCAG
>VYXD01000744.1:0-48014 GCA_013397195.1 Hylia prasina
CCCGCGGGCGGCAGGATGGCCGCGAAGCCGGCCGAGCTGATGGGCATCTGCTCCAGCTACCAGGCGGTGATGCCGCACTTCGTCTGCGTGGCCGAGGAGTTCCCGCCGCCCGCCCGCCCCGCCAAGACCCCCAAGGGCAAGCTGCGGCGGCCGCGGCAGTCGCGCTTCAAGACGCAGCCGGTGACTTTCGACGAGATCCAGGAGGTGGAGGAGGAGGGGGTGTCCCCCATGGAAGAAGAGAAGGCCAAGAAGTCCTTCCTGCAGTCGCTGGAGTGCCTGCGGCGGAGCACTCAGAACCTCTGCCTCCAGCGGGACCGCCTGGGCAGCTGCCGCCTCCGCAACAGCCTCGACTCCAGCGACTCGGACTCGGCCCTCTGAGGGCGGCGGGACCCGGCCCGGCTCGGCGTGACCCGGCCCGGCAGCGGCGGCACGGACTGAGCCGCAGGGAACCGCAGGGAGCCGCGCCGCCGCCGGCGCAGGAGCGCCCGGACGGGCAGCCGGGTCGGGATGTTTTCTAAGAAAGCGCTTGTATCTTCGTTTCTATTTGATTGTATGAAACTCACCATTTAAAAGAAAAAAAAAAAATCTTTTCTATTCGTTAGAAGAAATGAGCTGTTTTAGATGCATTGAGCTGCTGGACTTTATATTTATTTTTGCATTTAAACTGTTGACTGCATTAATTTAATATGTTTCTACCTGAATGTCTGTTATTATTTCCATAAAAGAGTAATAAATCTGATATATTTGCACAGTACTTACTGGGCTGTCCTTATTTCAGGGATCTGACTGTCCTTGTTCAGGTTTGAGGGGTAAAGGGATTTAAAAGCTGTCGGTAGCTAGTGCAGAGCCAGCAATGCTTTTCTCAAGGATGCTGCTCAGAGAGGTTTTGTAGGCTGTACTGTCAAGTATAAACTGAGACAAAAGTCGAGTTAGACTGATTTTAAACTACTTTATTTACTTCTTTGAGATCTTTGTATTAACCTGAACTGAGGCTTAAAGAGCATTTTTAACTGGTGCCCAAGAATCTTAATGCAACTGGGCAAGCCTCTTGCATCCACAAAAATGCGCATATAGTTTCTATTTTCATCCAAGTTGGTTTTGTCTCTTCTCTCCTTCTGCCCCATAAATTATTTAGTGCTGCAGACAGTTTTGGTAATTGGTTAGAATGCAGTTTTATTTACTAGAGCAATTGATACTATGTGGACATGCTTTTCTTAAAATAAGGGGATTTTGATGATGGTGAATTTGTAGGAGTGAAGCTTCTGTTGGGCTGCTGCATGTGTGTGTGTGCAGGTGCAAGATTTTTTCTGTCTGTGGGATATATGCTGAAGAGCATCTGAAGCTCTGCAGAACGGAAACCAAATTTCTGGACTGGGAATGTTCTGCCTGTATTTTCTCCATTTTCTTGAAACATTCCTCTGCTAATAGTGTAATCCTGTGGTAGCACCTTCCTTCAAGGCAAACCTCTGACAATTAAAAGTTTTCAATCAGAAGGTATTAGCTGATACTGAGCTGTAGCTAATATTTCTCTGGTACGATTTTCAGGGGACTTAGGGTGTTTCTAATGTTGTGGTTTGAGGTGCAATCACACTGATCAATATGGAGAGCTAAGGGCTGGGGCAGAGGAAGAAGATGGACGTGGTGGTGGTGAGCAGGGTGTCTTGATAGGACTGAGAACCACAGACTTCTACCTTCTGGGCACTGAAGTACAGCAGATGACCTATGCCACTGGCTTCTGGCTACAGCAAAACTGAAGCTTGTCTCTTTCTAGCTTAAAGCTGAGGAAAATCCGGGGGGCATGGGATGCAGCTTGTTTTTGGACAGGTCCTTCACAGCTCCCTTGCAGTACCAACACCTCCAGCTGACCTCCAGCACCAGGGGAAGGTTGTGCAAGCAAATCAGCAGGTAAGGAAACAGGTCTGGACTCTGACCCAACCTCCTCATAAAAAAGCAGTTAAACGACCCCATGTGTCTCCCTGCATGCAGCCTGTGAAACAGCTTTTCCCCCTTTGCATTTAGACCCTCATGGCTGCTTTCTCTGCATGGTACACACATGCATAACATCTATGCGCCAAGAAAAGCAACTTAACCTCCAGAACAACTTTCAGTCAGGCAGGCAAACTAGAATCAGTAAGTCATAATCAGTTATCAGCAGCTGGGCTAATTTTCCTCAAATTTCTAGCAGTGCTTCAATTCTGGGAGTTCTGGGCTTGGGAAAGGGTTTGCAACAACTGCAAACCCCTCCCCAAACATCATGTGGCAACTCTGTAGCCATGTGCCTATATGTTGCATAATGTACACAGCTAATAAGCTCCATAAGACTTCCAGAGATTGTATAGCGTCCTTCCCATACTGCAGGTTTTAGGTTACTTTTCAGTTTCCCTTTGCTTTCAGGTCTGGTAGAAATCCTTGTGATACACAAAGTGTGGGGTAGCTTCAAGAGGCTGTGAGCACACAATCCTTGTCCCCGCTCCTAATTTTTGTTTAGCAGCTGGGGTTGCTAGCAGGCCCTTTAGCACTGCTGTTGCCATCCCTCCTTCAGCGTGCAGCTGTGCTGCCACCATGCAGGAGGCACAGGAACCTTAACTGCACCAGCCAGCAGTGGAGCATTGGATACTCACTTCCTGGAAGGGTGAGAATAGCTGTGTTCTCTTTTCTGTTTCAAGAGACAAATGTAGATGTTAACGCATCTACAAAGAGTATTTGAAAATCTGTGCTAGTGTGTTTGAGGGAAATGTCATATTCCAGTGGTTAGGCTGAATAAATGAGTTTCACTTCACTGTTCTTTGTTGACATTTTTTGTTCCATTTCAGAGTGAATAACATGAGAGATGCCAATGCTAAAGATAGGCTAGTGTTTATCTTCCAAACAGTTGTAATCAAGGCGAAAGGGTGAAAAGCCAGGGTGATTTAGCTATGTCCTGGAGAGGCCTTCCTGAATGCAGCTGGAAAAATAAACCTCCCTTCAAGTCTTCCTGTGCTGCTAATTTTGAAGCTTTCTCAGGCAGTACTTTTTAGCATCATGACTATCGTGTCTATCTGTCCTGTAAGGATTGCAGGAAGACTTATTATATTCACTTTAGTGAGGGTAATGACTGTATCAAAGGGGTTTGAGTCTGTCATCCGCTCCTGAGGCTTGAGATGTGGGTTGTACATTTCCTTTCAGCAATTCACAGCTTAAAAGCATCCAACAGATGCCACTTACAGTGATGTCTGGCATGGCAGTGAGTAGGCATGAGCATTCCATGTCTGCACAAGAAGGAGCTGGAAGTCAAATGCTCGTGGTGCAGCAGGACGTGTCTCAGGGCAGATGTGAGACTGAGCAACCCAGGAGTGTCTCCAACACTATTTTTCCAAATTACAGGAAATTGCACAGGAGATTTTTTCTTTAATGGGACTGTCTGTTATTCTCATATCACTTTATGTGTAAATCATTCTGTCCTCATGGCAAGAGGTTCATCTGGTCAGTAAAAACTTGAACTTGAAAGCAATTCTTTTATTCTCTTTCTGTTTTGTGTCCAGTCCCCTCCATGCCTGTCAGCATTTCTCCCCTGTGCTGTGTTATTGTAAAGCTCATCAGGCTGGTGTGGTGGATCTGCACCTCCATGCCTTACTTTGGCCTGATCAGTGTAGAGGGGATCTGTGAACAGTGCAGTATCATTGCTCTACTGGAATCAGGAAAAGAAATCCTCTCTCTTCATCTTATGAAAAAGATTTTTCTGTTCTTTTTGCAAATGTTTTAGCTAAGTTTGCTCAGTAGTTAATGGAGGATTTCTGGGTGCAATTTAGTGTCCACCTCATGAGGCTGAGCACAATCTCCTCTCCTAGCTGTGTATGTACCAGTTCTGCTCTTGCATAACTTTTCTAACCTCTGGGTTTCCAATAATTCACTGACAACTCTTCAGAGTGGAGCTGTTATCAGGAACAAATATGAGAAGGTGCTTGCAATTCCTGCAGGTTTTTGTGCTGAGATCCTGAAAATGCATTTGCTTTAGGACCTGGTTAATGATGAATCCTACCAGTGCTGGAGATCTGACCCTGCAGGAGCACAGTGGACAGACTGGGACACTGCTGTTGGTAAGAAGCACCACACTGTTGTTTTCTAACCTCCAAAGTGACAGAAGAGCCATGGGACAAAACACAAACTGAGGCATCTATTTAATTGTCAGGCTGACAGCAAACAAATTGCAGTGTAAGAGAGGCTGATGAGTGAGCTCCAGCAAATCTGGTTGCTGTGGTTTCTCAAATGTCAGCAGTGCCAGCAGTTTGCTGGCTGCCTTCCATGAGGTTTGGCTCCCTGGCAGGGTGCGTGGACTTCAGCCTTCAAGGTCTTAGGCTTTTGAGCTGCCACCAGAGAGATCAGCATGGTTCTCCAGGCTGCATGAAACCTTGTTTGAGCCTCAGCTCCCAGAGCATGTTTCAGCCTGGGCTGTCTTTTGTACATTGGCCTTGCATTTCTCTAGGAAAAAAAAAAAAACCCTGGGGAGGTGCAGATAAACCTGAAATCCCTGAGCAGAGCTCAGACTGTTTGTGCGGTGATGGTGCCCTGGATTTACAGTTACACTTTTCACAGCCATCTTAAACAGGGTGTGCAAGCGTGAGCAGTGTTTCAGCAAGGCTGGCTCCTAACTTTAGCGTATTTTTTTAAGCTGTAACGATGCAAGGCTGCATGCTGAGCAGAAAATAATCATGTGTCCAGTAACAACACAGCAAGAAGATCTCCCTTCTCCTGAAGCAGGAGGCCAGTGTACAGGACAGGGAGGTCACCTGGTCAACCCTAGGGCTTTATCAAGTAGTACGTGGTCTTCTCCTTGAGTAGCCTGAAGTCAGGTGCCTGACTTTGAAAGAATTAATTAATTGTGGGAATGAATTAATGCTCAAGCAGCATCTTGCCACCTGTATGTGTGTGTGTGTGTCCCTGTGCTTGGTCTGTGTAGTCTGGAGTGAGTGCTGCTTGTAGCAGAGCAGGCCAACCTTTACCGTATGACAAAGCACTTCCAGATATTTAATTGTCAGAGCAATTACTTAACTGGTAGCAGGGGATAAGGAAATACTTCCTGCAAAAGCAAGAGCTGTGAAATCAGAGTCACATAACAGTTTCTTGTGCCAAAGTGTTAGCTTTAAGGCTATTAAATGTGTAAACTTGGTAATTATGCATTTGTGACTCCTGTGTTAGTAAATGTCATAGTATGTTACAAATAGCTTAGGGACAGATCCTGATTTTGGTTGCACTGGTGTCAGATTGGCTTTGGTTCAGCTGTACTCAGGAGTCAATCTGGATTTGCTCCTTGTTGCGTTCACACTATTTTCTGATGTTGCTGAGCATGTTTCTGGACTGGCTTGAAATGTCCAAGGCACTTTTCCCCTGCTCCATCATGCCCAGGATCCTCTGAGGTTTCACAGCCTTGCACAACTTTAATCCTCCTTGTGTTTTGGAAGCAGTGTGAATGATGTATGTGCACTTGGCTGGGACATCTGTTCCCTTCACTCCCATGGAGTGGGAGCCAACAGCAGCAATGGTGAAAAGCTGGGGAAACTGGAGCAAGAGGGGAGGTGGGCTTTCCTTTGTCTCCTCTGTCCATCCATACTAATATGATACTGCACAAGACTTATTTTGAAACCAAGCTGAGGTTCACCTGGACCTCATTTCAAATAAAACAGTATTTACCTCAGTAATTTATTACTCTGTCCTAAACAGAGATTCTTTGTTTGGAAATGGTTGCATTGAAGAGGTTGAAGTTAGGAACTGATGAAAGGGAAGTTTTCTTCCTTAGTAGTGTGATTTAAAACACTGTTGTTGTAGAAGTGGAGTTCTTTTTTCCTTCTTTGTGAAGAAAATGACCTTTCTTGGGCAAGAGGGAAGGGGACTGGTGAGAAGGGAGACAGGCAGCATAGCTTGCTTGTGAAACAGCTCTTGGCTAATACAAAACCATGAGAAGGATGTTTATGCACTTGTTACTTTTAATCTTGGATTCTTGCAAGTGAGAGGTTTCCCTTGGAGAAATATTTGGAGGTCCTGACCATGATGGTTAAAGATATATTTCAGGCTCTTTTCACAACAACCTCTAATGTCTGAGTCTGCAATCTGATGACTCAAATGTTTTAGGGGAAATTCAGCAAGGTAACATGGTTTTTTCACTAGTCAGTATGTAAAAGCAAACAGAAGGGAAAGCAGCATTAAACACATAGGTTATCACTTGTGCTTGCTGTTAAACATTTGCTGTTAAGAGAAGTTGGATGCATTTCAGCTGTAAGTGACTGGCATTTATTGGCTGGGAAAGTATGCTGTGAGGTTCCTTGTGCTTTAGAGGCAGATTGGATGGTTGGGTTTTGAAGGGGCAGAAAGATGCAGTAGCACAGAAAACTGGAAGGACACAGGTCTGTCATGTGAGGAGAGGAGTGAAGACAAAAATACTCAAACTCAGAGCAAAATTGGATGTCACCCGCCTAAGACAGCAAAGAAGAGCCTGTTTTTGATCACCTTCTGTTAGTAGTACCCCGCAGTTTATGCACCCTTGGGATCCAATGAAATGAGCTGAAGAATGAAGTTTTGCCTGCCTCTGCAAGTTCTGAAGCATATTGGCATTTTCCTGTGACATTTTTGGTTTTTTTTTCCTGAAATAAATTATGGGAGTTATGGAGTTATCTACCAACTCCTCCTTTTCCCAGAAAATCAAACCAAAATAACAAATCCATTACTTTTATTAGTTTAATTATGAATTTTGAGACTGTGTCTGTGTGTGTGTTTACTACCAGATATCATGTCCCTATGTATTTTTACCGTACAGATGAAGCAGGCAAAACAGGGAAGGTGTCAGAATTGCAGAGATTTCTGCTTAGCTTCAGATGCCAAGGTGCTCCAGGTCTCAGAGCAAGGGTGCTGACAGCTGGGCCTCCTGGGGCTTACTTCTTTTTCAGGGACAGAACATGGTGTCGTGCTTTCAGGAACAGATAAAGGGCGATGGGTGAGGGAAGAGAGTGCTGCTCCTGATCTTGCTAGCACTGCACTGCCTGACCCTGAGAAAACTGCTTCTCTCTGGACCTCAGTTTCCATGGAGGAGAGCTGGAAATTTATGAGGCTTGATGGGAGGGATCTGGATTTATTCAGAGGACAAATGCCCAGCAATGTGATGTCAGGGTTTATAAAACCCCATCTGTTTAGGGAGATCACCTGTTCCAAGGAAGCAGGCTTGGCTTTACTGGAGAGCCTGGCACAGAGTCCAAGCCCCTCTGGGCCAGAGTTATAGAGTCTTGGAATGGCTTGGTTTGGAAAGGACCTTAAAGATCACTCAGTTCCAGCTGCTCTGCCTTGGGCAGGGACATCTTCCACTAGACAAGATTGCTCCATTCAACCTGGCCTTCAACACTTTCAGGTGTGGGGCATCCAAAACTCCTCTGGGCAACCAGTTCCAGGCTCCCACCACCCTCACAGTAAATAATTTCTTTCTAATATCCAATCTAAACCTGAGCTTTTTCAAATTAAAACCATTTCCCATGTCACCTGTAAGAGGCTGTGGTGCAGCCTCTGGCTGGCCAAAGGCACTTGTTCACTGGGGACACAAACATATCTCAGCAGATATTCATAGGAACTGGGGAGGAAACTGTTCTGCCACTGCTGCTGAACTGGATTTCAGGCTGAGGAAGCTGATGAATGGTATTTACACATTACTGGGATTGCATGTGGCCTTCTCAGGTGTCCCTTGCTCAGGAACCTGAGACTGGTGCCTTTCCTCCTTCTGCCATGCAGGCATCCCATGGTGTCCCTACATTAGAAAAGGACCTGCTTTGTTGGTGTGCCTGTGAGTCTGAATCAGGGAGGAAGAAGGGCTTCCTGTAAACATCTGAGGGAACAGAGCAGCATCTTACCTGAGCTGAAATGTGGTTGCTTCAGGGGCTTAATGGAAAGGAACTCACCAGCTGGACATCAAAATGCATGGTGGCTGACCAGGTCAATTGGTGAAGGAAAAGCTGAGTGAACAGTGCCAGCAAGTAACACAGAGCCCTCACAGGCAGAGATGACCTGTCTCCAGAGTATCTGGATGTGGCCAGGTTCCCAAACTGAGCACCCAGAGGAGATGCTGCAATGAATGAGCTATTCTGACAGAAGGACACTGTGCAAAGGTAGCCAATAAAGCAGTCAGAAGAGGTTTCACTTAACTTGACACAGAGTGAGTAAATATTACAAAAGAGCATGATAGTGGTGCTGGTTTTGTACTATTTTAAGCAGTGCTTCCCAGAGGAACAAGTCTGAGCACCCACAAGCTGCAGTGAGCTCTTGATTTTGCTCGGTGAATGTACAGATGCAATGAAGAGGCACTTTGCAATAGAGATAATCAAGCATTCAAATTTTTTAGCTCTGTGTGGCGAAACTTCCTCCCCCCATCCTCTACATTAAACTCTTAGCTTCAAGGATGAAAATTAAAAGAGCCCAAGAGAGTAAAAAAAGCTTGAGGATATCTAGGCTCTGGATATTAGGAGTCCATGATAAATGGATAAACTAGCAGAAAGACTTTTCAAAAAGAATAAAAATATCTAGCATAGTTAAATAGTAGCTGAAAGAATATTATTAGAAGTAAAAAGATATCCTACAAAAAGCAGAAGTCATGTCCAAAGGGGGAAAACAGAAAGGATCATAAATACTGGGATGTTAAATGTGAAATCATAAAGAGATGTGCTTTAAAAAAAGATTTTGAAGAATTGCTTGTAAAAGGCTAGAATTTTCTGCTATAAACTTTTGCAAACATTTTGAAAGAGATATGTTCTAAGCTCATTAGAAAGTCTTTGGACCCCTGGCTGAATGGACACTCAAGGAGAATAAGACAATATCATAAAATCTAACTCTGTCCCCTGGAACACTGTAAATTAGGCACATATGACTACATATTCAATACAAAGTAGTCTAAAAGAGCAATTATTGATGGCAAAAAAAAAAAATGCTGGAGTCATTGCAGGTAGTCTGAAGTCAACTTGTTGCTCAGCAACTATTAAGTGATAAGGATGTTGACAATGGCTAGGAAAGTGTGCTGGTTTTGACTGGGGTAGAGGTAATTTTCTTCACAGTGACTGGTGTGGGGATGTGTTTTGGATTTGTACTGAACACAGGGTTGATAATACAGAGATGTTTTTGTTACTGCTGGGCAGGGCTCACACTGAGCCAAGGCCTTTTCTGCTTTCCATACTGCCAGGGTGGTGAGGAAGCTGGGGGTGCATGGGAGGTTGGGAGGAGACACAGCCAGGACAGGTGACCCCAGCTGACCAAAGGAATGTTCCAGACCATATGGCTAAGTATGTAAAGGGGGAAGAAGGAGGAAGAGGGGGATAGTTTGGAGCGATGGTGTTTTTCTTCCCAAGTAACAATTACACATGGTAAGGGCCCACTCTCCTGGAGATGGCTGAACACCTGCTTGTCCCTGGGAAAGAATGAATTAAGTCTTTGCTTGGCTTTGCTTGTGTGTGTGGCTTTTGCTCTCCCTATTCAACTGTCTTTATCTCAACCCATGAGTTTTCCAGCTTTTACCCTTTCAGTTCTCCCCCCAAAACCTGCTGGTGGGGAGTGAGTGAGTGGCTGTGTGGGTCTTGGTAGCTTTTTGGGGTTAAACCATGACAGAAAGAAATCAAGAGCAAAGCAAAAATCCTAATCTGGCAACAATCTAAAATCACATTGGTGTGGTATCGTGAATGTTCTCTTTAGTAGTAATTAGTAATTAAAACTAGTAATTTAAAAAGAAAAAAAAATCCATATTTCATGCTGTTGAACAGAAATTTAACAGTAGAACCTTTTAGTTTAGAAAGAAAATAAAACAAATATGAAGAAAGGAGAGAGATGCAGGAATAATTTTTGAAGATCAGTGAGAATCTTCTTAATTATATATGACAATACAAAACCTGGAGCTGTGTACAAGTTATTGGACAGCAGGTTTAGGACAATCAAAAGGAAATATTTCTTTTGTGCAAGGAATAACGGGACAAACAGAAGGAATACTTCTTTTGCAAAATGAATAACAGAATCCCCAAGTTCACTGTCAAAGATGCCAGAAGGACCAGCCCACTCAAAATGCAGTTAGGCAGATTCTTAGGAGACAGGTCTATGCAGAGCTGGTAGTGATCATATGGGGATGGGGGACAGAGGCTCTCCAAACCACTGGTGTCCAAAACCCAGGTGGGTACTCCTGAGTGATGTACTGGTGCTTCCCTGCAGCCCCTGCACGTGACCACAATTACAACTGGGATGAGGGACTTTTATCCAAATGGCAGCAGCCTCTGGACACCCCTGAGCTGCTGCCCAGCTGTGCAGGCTGCCTGCACTTCTCCAGGGGACGTCCATCTGCCTGGCCCATCCTGTGTCTGTCCGGGCAGAGCAAGGGCGGGACAGGAGTGCCAATCCCCTGCCAATGCTCCCCCGGTGCTGGTGGAAAACTCTTGGCTGAGGAACTTTTTGTGGCTGTGGTGAGCCAACAGCTCCTTGCCCACACAGCTCCAGGAATCCAGCAGGGATCCAGCAGGGAGCTAGTGTTGGCATGGTCCCTCCAAGAGCGTTATAGGTACCTGCCATGGAAGGAAATGTTCGAGGCTGTGGTGTTTGCTGCACAAATGCTGCGTTACACCCAAAACTGAGGGAAAGTTTTGTTAGGAGTGAAGACCCCCCAAGGCTGGTTTCACTGACCCCCCCCAGCTGGCAGGGCACAATCACAGGTGGCTGAAGTGAGAGGCTGCCTGCCCCTGTGCTGCCCTTCTCTGCCCCCGTGGCAATGCTGTGCCCAGTGCATGCATTTGTGTGTGTTTGTGCTGACAGGTTTGTCTGTTTTCAAGTGATTGGAAATTCAGATTTATGAGAGGAAAGCCAAGATTTATGTTCTTGTTCTGCCATGTCTGTGTCCCTATGGACATGAGCTTTATCTCCTACCCTGTGTTCAATTCCTGCGTAGGCACTTGGAGATTGATCTTCAAGTGCGCATCACCACCACCTCCAGAACATATCTAAATAAAGCAGAATTTGAGTGCTAGCATATGGTTGTTTTCCAAATGCCATGTTGGTCCTGCTAGAGAAAATGGTTATGTTCATAAGCTGCAGGGTTAACATTTCAGAGGCAAGATTAAAAGAATAAAATAGACGTCCAAATAAAATAATTGGGCCAAATTTTGCAATGGCTAAGTAACTCCACTCAATAAATGGAATGATACTGACCAAGGAATAAATCATCCCAGAATTTGGCTCAGGGTTCACTGCTGGAGCCCAGACAATAGTAACAGGTAGACTGGGATTGTACGTGAAAAGCCAGGATTATGCTTTTCCCTGCTGTTACCAAATGTGCAGTGCCTATTTTTATCAAGTACATTCTCAGCTCATGTACTGTGGGCTGAAAGCCCTTATCACTGTGTGATGCCCCTGCTTCCTGCACAAACAAACTCATACACGTGTGAAGGTCTTGGCTAATCTCTGTAGCTTGGCTTGACGTATTTCCTGCTTCTTATCTGCCAGTCTTGACCAGGCTAACGAAAATCTGGAGAAGGTCCTTGTGTTGCTGAACCTATTGGGCCCTTCTGCTCAGAGCTTTCCAAGTCCCATCCTTGCTCAGCTTGCCCAGGAGACATGTGCCTGTGGTTTCCTTGCATTTTAGAATAGATTCACAGTCTCAGAGGGTCAGGACCATCTGAGTGGGAGGCAAGCTGAAGAGGAAGGCTGCTGTTTGCAGCGGTCTCTGGTGCACCATGGTCAGGAGCAGAATTCCCTATGGAAACCCCTGGAGCTGGGAGGTCTTGGCTTCCTGCAGGAACTGTTTGCACTTCTCTGACAGGGCCTTTGGGCTTTTCTTTTTTCTTTTTAATACTGTTTGGGTTTTAAACACACCAGATGCTGTTAAAGCAAGGAAGTGTCAGAGTTCCCTTGCCCATTCACAGGCTCTTGGGAGTCCTCTGGATCTTACCCATCCTTAAGGCTTATAGAACCATAGAATAACAGAATATGCTGATTTCAAAGGGACACACCAGGATCATTGAATCCAACTCAGGCTTCTGTGATCTGAAGGCTTCAACATGCTGCCTTGTCCTCTGTGAACCTCTTAAGACAATGCTGGACTCAAGGTCCATAAGGAAAACCCACCAGGCCAGACTGCAGCAAGCTGGCTCCTCTGGGCTTCATTTGGCTCTCTGCAGCCTGGGATTTGTGAGCCAAGCTTCTCCTGGGCTGTCCCAGTTCATTCCCTGCATATTGGCAGGGCTGTGTGGAAAGGAGGACAAGACTCAGGATCTTTGGAGACTATTTTTTGCACCTTCTGCAATTCTGTTTCTGTGAAACACCAGTTTGGGGTTGTTAAAGGAGTATGTGCTGTCCAGCCCACAGAAAGCTACCTCCTTCAGCTGTGTGCTCCTCAAAATACAAATACGGTTGACACAATTCTTAGCACAGTTTTTCCCAAGTACATTTTGTTTTGTAAAGCTCTGGTTTATTAATGTTCCTAGCTGAATATAACCTGCCCTGAGGATGCAGTGCTGCGACTGGAGAGCTGAGCACCTCTTCCCACAGCCGTATGCCCCATCCATTGCACAATGTTCTGCTCTTTTTTTGCCCATCCCCAAAAAAACAGACTTCAACAAAAGCTGTAACTCTGCTTAGTGTTTGCACTGCCTGTCTGCTTCTCCCCTGTCTTCCCTGTGCTATCAGCCCTGGGATTTACAGCCTAGAGGCTGCTCGTCTCTGTACCCCAGCAGATTCACTTTTTCCATTTTGCTGTCTCTCTCTCGGCCTGCTGCCTGCTCGAGAGGAACAGCACATCAGGCTCAGCCTCCTTCTCAGCAGCTTGAAAGTACATCATGGTTCTCCAAGTAGGGGTTATTTTTGCCACTTCTCTCTGCTTGTTGGTAGCACTGATCTGAAAGCAGCTCTGACAGCAGTGTCCTGGCCAACAGATGCTTTGGCCAACAGCTTCCATCCAAAGAGTTGGGAGCATCACACAGGCACAGTGCGTCAGGGATGCCTGTGCCCAGGAGAGGGGTGAGTTTTCTCCCCTCATCCCCAGCCTCATTTCACAGTTCCCATGATGCAGCCTCAGTCAGAATCTGGATTTCCACATGCTGCACCTTGTGTGTACCTGAAAAACCTCTATGTCACACTTCATGCATTATGGAGATCTCTCATCCTATCTCTGATTGCCACAGCACACAGAATTAAATAAAAATATTAATAAGTAAATATTTCCTGTCAAAATCTCATGGAGTTTATCTCTTTTCCTTTGGCCAGTAAATTGCTCTCTTGATTTTTTTTTTAACCCAGCTTAAATGCCTGCTTTTGATTAAAACTGGAAAAATCTAATTGTGCCTGTCCTGCAGAGGTGTCTCCAGGGAGGCACAGCTCTGTGGCCTGATGCTGCCCTTCTCTTGGCTGCAGTGGATGAGGGCATCCCACTCCCCACCCTGAGCCAGTGCAAGCCTCCTGAGGCAGAGCTGCCAAGAAGGTTGCTGGCGCAGGGAGAAGCGGGTGGACCATTTTGGGAAGGGGTCACCTGGGAAAAAGGGCAAGTGACAGTTAAAGTCAAATTTTCAAAATGTTCTGCTTTTGTTTCTTTCACCTGAGAGACAGTGATTTTCAGGGGGAATTGCTCTTGCCTCTACCTCTTAGAAGCCACCGCTGATTTCAGGTCTGGCAAAGAGAGCCTGGTGTGAAGGCAGGGGCTGGAAGGAAATGCTGCGGCCGCACATCAGCAGAGACGGTGGACTGAGGTAACCTTTGCAACTACTCCTGTAAAAATGTTCGAGTGCCTCTATCAGAACCTTTAGACTTTAAAAAAAATTGTTGAGACTTTTTATTTAATGCTGCTATACTAGGAAAGCTTTAGGGCTCCCTTGCTGTGTGTCAAGAGGCAGGAGGGCGTGATGTGCTGCGGGAGGCTGTGTGTGAACACGGGAGCAGCCCGCAGCACAGGCACAGACACTCTTCTGTCCTGGGGGTGTGTGCTGCTTGCTCATGAGCCACAGGTCTGGTTAAAGTCCTCCCATGCAGACATCTACACTCAGCATGCCTCTGCCCTGCCTGCCTTTGGGGATGCTCTAACCTGATGAAAGCTCAGGAAGAGCTCTGACCCCTTTGTGTTGCTTTTCTAGCATGATAAATACAGTGCCAGCCCCAACTGCTCTCACTGCTCCTTGGAGATCCTCCAGCCACCTGCAAACACACCTAAACACCCACACAAGCCCACACCTCATAAAACACGGGTTACAACCTACCACAAGGCCCTGTTGTTTTATCCACCACTTACAGATACTGGAACACAAACCCAGCACATCCCATGCACTGCTGCTTGAGAGCACAAACACAAACCCACAGCTTTGTTTACCCTGGTGCTACATATGTATGCTGAATGCAAAACATGTCCTCATGGCATAGGGTTTGTCTTCCAAAGAGTATGACAGCCTTTTGTGTACAGCAGAAGATGAGCTGCACAAGCAGCTCCATGAGGGAAGCAGCCTCCAGCCCAGTTTTGCTGCAGGGTGGCTGTGCTGCTGGAGCAGATTCATCTGGCCCCTGCCAAAGCCAGAGCTGCCAGCTGAAGCCAAGGGTCCTTGCAATCTGGGGCTGCTGTGGCCAGACTGAGCTGCAGAGAACACTGTTCCATCAATACTCACCTGACCCACATGCACAGCTCTGTGTGCTGTCCAGAGACATGTGCACTTAGTGCATGCCCAGTGCACACATTTCCATGTGCTTCCATATGTAAATCCATAAGATCAGAGGTGCCCTATGCAGCACACAGAAAGCCACGTGCAAACTCCAACATGTGTCACACACCTGAGTGCCAGCACTAAGCATGGCAAAGAAAACCTATCCATGTGGAGGAACCTGCATGTGGGCATGGCTCTTAGGGATAGACCTCAAACTGAAATGCCACTGAGATTTCAGGGGTGGGATAGCCTCTGGTTTCCTGGCCTTTGGATACTGTGTATGCATTCTCTTTTTATGAACAAGGACATTAGGAAGGAGCTTTTCATAGAAGGGGTGATTGGGCATTGGAATGGAATGCCCAGGGATGTGGTGGAGTCGTAGCTGGAGGTGTTTAAGAAGAGACTGGATGNTGTGGTGGAGTCATTGTATCTGGAGGTGTTTGAGACTGGATGTGGCACCTAGTGCCATGATTTAGCTGACAAGGTGGTGTTAGGTCATAGATTGCGTTTGATGATCTCAAAGGTCTTTTCCAACTTACCTGATTCTGTGATTCTGCAATTAGCACTAGATTTCAGCTGGCTGGTGGTGAAGGGATAACCAGAGGGGAAAGGGGTTGCAATTAGCACTGGCGGCGCTGAAAGGTACTTCTGACAAGTCAAAATCAGCCCTTGGCTTGTTGAGAAGGGACTTATCCCTTGATCCTTGAAACTGAAAACCACAGAAAGAGAACAAATAGCCCTCAAATTATGACTGCTTGCTCTTAGATCATGCTCATTGTATTTTAGCAGCAATCTCACAAGGACTTAATCTAAGGCTTTGATTTAATTTCTTTCTGGGCTGGGGGAGAAATTTCTCTTGCTCCAGGGGTTTGAAGTGACCATGAATAAACTGAGGGATTCAGGTGGGCTTTGCTAAGGCACAGAATGGGCTGGGCTCCTGCTGGCTCAGCTCTATCATGGTATATATCTGTCAGCCCATCGAGGCTGAGGCAGGAGGTCAGGGCTCCTCTTGTCTTACACAGCCACTGTCATAGCATGCTTATGTTCCTCATGCTTCATGTACCTGCTGGAGCAGAGAAACAACCAGCAAGACAAGGACAAGACTGAGTGTGCAGGGGGCTGTTAATAGGAGGAAATTTCCTTGGAGGAAAATTGAAGGCATGAGTAGTTGTATTTAAGGCTTTTGAGATGGATAATAAAGAACAGAAACCTCAAATATGTTGTCCCTATCATAATCAGTACCACTCCACTCCTCTCCAGCAAAATGAAATCACAACAGCATTACCTTATGTTAATTTGGGGTTCTGACCACAGGTGCTCAAATATTTAGGGTTGGAATGGTCAGGTGAGGTAAGTGCTATTTGTTCGAAATAACTTTGGCATTTTGGGAAGGATTCTTGCTGGAGGCAATATGAAGGTGTCCCAACTGTCTGTTCCATTCTGTCTTCAGGAAGGGTAAATGTGGCACGAAAAATAGTGTGAGATTAGAAGAAAACAGGAGTGAATGCCACAAAGGCTTGGACACTGTGGGCATCTTTGCTGACACTTCATGCACAGCAATGCTGAATCTCTGACAAGCTATGGAAACAGGTACTGCTCTGTATCCTTGGAAAACCACTGTGAAAGAAGATGATAGCTGATAGCATCAAGCTGTGGAAGAACTAGGAAGGGCAGGTTGGGCTCTGGGAATCTTGCTGTGCAGATGGGCAACATGGTAATACACATCAAAAAGTGTCCTCTGTGATCTGTTTTGCCCTTGGTCACACCACTGAGCCAGCTTTGAGTCCCACTTCATGCTGTCCACATTTTCTGCAGGGCTATATCTGCTGAGGTCAGGTTTCTTTTGCTGTTAGTTGGGACAAGAAGACAGCAAATAAAATCCAAGAGATAAATGGTGCCTGTTAATCCTTTCTGTGTGTCCCAGTGAACTGGATTTGTTGTTTAACAACCAGCAGCTCTCCCTCTGTGCAATGTTCCCTGGAGACAAAATGCTCATCTCCTTACATATCAGGTTCCAGCAAACAGGGATCCAAAAAGGCTTTTAGAAGAGGGATTTCTGCTCAGTCGTGGGTTATTGATCAGTGGAAAGAACAAAATGCTCCTCATGCTGTGGGAACCACATATCCTTGTATCCTTAGCAATAAAATCAAATGCTGGCTTTTGAAATACAGCCAGGGCATTGCATGGCAGTCCTAAGGCTGCTGCTTCTCACTGGGGCCTTGCTTGTGACTTCTGCTTCTAACAAAGGCTCAGCAGAGAGGATTTTGTGATGAGGTGAGAAATGTAGTTAGTGTTTTATTAGTGATTCTTCCAAAGTCTCATCATGAGTGGGAGGCACAGCTGCCTCTTCTCACCTGCCTGCTTCTTTTCCCAAGAGCCTGACCATAGCAATGTATGCCCATTATGCACATCAGCCTCCTGTCTGCAGGGCATGAACCAGGGGAAGCAGGTTGGGGCTGGATGTAATTCTACCCACAAGTCTGATCCAGTGTTTATCTCCTGGGTAGGAAACAACTCCCAGGAGGTGCTGATATTTCAAAAGGAAGTGATGTGGATTGAAGCACGTTGCACTCTGCATGGGGGACTGGCTTGCTGCAGAAGAGTTTTCCTCTGGGCTAGTGTGACAGGACATCCAATCCCAGACAGGATGGATCTATCCATGAACTAGCACAGCCTTCAGGGAAGAAAACCACCTGTCTGTATTGGTGGGCCATGGCTGCATAACCCGCAAAGGGTAATTGTACTGTACATTAGGGATGTATTCTGCATTATCCAGGCAAGCTCCCCTACACATGACAATGTGGTACCTGAGGGTGCAGCAGCTGTGTGTGCAGCTGTGCAGTGGCAGAAGCTTTTACTGTGGCCACCACAGACTTCATGGGGCTATAGTTGTCAAAGAAAGAGTGCCTCTTCCCTGGACTGGCTGGCAGGGCTGTGCTGGACTCATGCTGCAAGTGTGAGATCTTCCGGTGTGCTCAGCTCTGCAAGGGTTTATTATTTAGGGGATAGCCTCAGAAAACAGAAGCCCAGAACCAGATGACTCCAGGAGCTGTTATTTATTAATTCATTATTTTCTATAGATCTGTATTAATATTGTTTATGTATTTCTTCTTTAATACATTTCCCTTTTTGTTTTATTAATGCATTTCCCATTCAGTTATCTGATTAGTGCAGGCATTGGAGTTAGTCATGTCAGTACCAGATATTGCATCTGTTGTCCTCCCAGATCTCAGGGGCAAAGCTAAGGCTGAATATCCACCCTGAAGTCAGCACTTGCTAGTCCTGAAGGACTAAATCCAAATGGGACCCACTGTGTCTTTGGGATTGTGTACCTAAACTTTAAGTGTCACAATCATTCCACCTTAAACCTGTACGTGCTCAGCTAATCATGATAATCAAGTTTCTGGTTTTCTGCCCAACATACTGTCTGAGGTCTTACACTGGCCTGACCCCATAACTGTACTCAGAGCAAGTCTCCTAGAATAGACCTCTGATAAATGTCAACAAACATTGGCATTTTTATGGTACTTTGTCCTGCAGTCCAGCAGATAGAGCACTAACCTTGGGGGGGGACAGAAATGAAGGCTTGTCCCATCCTTATTCTGCCTGATTTGCCTCTGGAATTAAAGCTGATACTACCACATCCTGGAGGGAGGTGTAGGCAGAGGTGACAGTGGAACCCCTGTCTGCAGCTCTGTGTCTGATTGTGTCACCTTAGGCAGCGTCTCAAGCTCCATGGCTCTGAGGAGAGAATCATGCTGCCCTTAGCCTAGAGGCTGCCACCTAAGCCCTTCTCCTGGCCCCTCCTGCTCTCCAGCTGACTTCCAGCTTCCTCTGCTGCTACCCTGTCCTGTACAATGAACTCTGGGAACCTAATTCTTGACTGAACCTGTCTGTGGGTGAGAAAACACCAAGGAGCTTGGCATTGCCAGGCAACTTGTGGGCTATCTGTGGGCTACTTGGGAGCCCTGAATGCTACAACTGTGTGGGAAGCTGCTGGCAGTGAGGCAGCACAGTGCACAAGTAGTTAAGCCTTTCATGGCTGCTCGAAGAATCACAGAGAAGGAAGATGATGTCAAAACCAGCTCCTGATTCTGGAGCTCACAGGCACCTCAGGAAGTGCTTACAAAAACAGGGCTGCTCTCAGGCAACAGAGGTCTATAAGGTCCACACCTTATGGGCAATATGGTATTGAGGAAGGGTACAGGGCTATGAATTGCTCTTTGATATTTATAATCCTGTTGGATTTTAAAAGCAATTCTTCTGGTGTGTTTAATACCATGGGCACAAGGAGGACTCAAGAGGCCTAAGGCAAGAGAGAGGATTACTCTTTACATACAGGCTCAGCAGAGCGATGTCCTGATGTAACAGGATCAGACACCTGCTTTGCTTCTGCATAGAGGACTCAGGCAATCAGCCCCATTTGCCCCTGCCTGCTCAGCCATGGCTTTAGGCTGTGAAAAATAGGAATTATATGCAGAAAAAGTTTTGAGACTCAACAAAGTATTAATTTTGGTTTCTTCTCCTTGTTTTTAACTACAGTTCAAGAGACTCAAACACTTTTCTATACACAGGAGGACCAGAAAAGTGGTGTTTTTTTCTGAGCAGAAACTGAGAGTCTTATTTAGAGACAAAGACTGGTTATTTAATGATAGTAATGGATGTGTCTTGAGCTATCATGATAAAAGCCCAAGGCACATGGTTCTAGATAAAATGCCAGACAGGAGTGTGAGTATTTGGGTGAAGTGGGGTGAAAGCAAAGGGTTTGTTCTTCTGCATCCCAGATGTTAGCCACAAGCCAGAATTCTTGCACTTGAAGTTTGTACCCCTGTTGCAAGGTCCACACCTTCCACATTACAGCACAGTGCCTTCTTTCCCACGGTGCAGCTTCTCCCAAGGTGCCTCTGAGGAGGCCACACAAGTTCTGTGCAGGAGGATGCTGCAGAACCCTCCAGCTGCAGTCCTGAGCTGGTGGTGCTCCCCCTTGTTGTGCATTTGTCCCATCCTATGCCCTGGATGAGAAGGTATTTTCAGGGCTGTTTCACATCAGGAGCTACCACCTCTGCCCATGGGGCAGCCACACTTGCTGCCCCTCTGCCCTTGGGAGACACTGTTTTGGAGCCACTCAAGCACTGCACCCAACAGTTTTGTTCTTTCAGCAGAACTGGGGGGTGTATTGCAGGGATGTCTTGGCCCCTACACTGACTTACTGCCAGCAAGTCCACATATAGATCTTGCTATATATAAACAAGCAGGGTCAGAGCTCTATTTTTACCCTAGCTCAAAATATATCCCTTGCAGTGCATTTCTTGCCACCAATTTCTAGCTCTGTCTTCTTACCAGAAAAAGTCCTGTGAGGTTAATGAGGTCTGTCAGCCCTGAGACCAAAGTGGGGGCACAAGACATGTCCAAGCTTTGCTATGGGACTTTCCCCAGTACTGTGCCCTGCCATGAGCAAAAAGTGAGGTGGGCACTTGCACTAAAACATCCCTTTAACATTTCAGGTGAGAAAGTCTCCAGGACAGTTTTTAGCATTCAGAATCAACCACTCTGTAAAATGAAAGCTGTGGGCATGGGGAAAGTATTGAGAAGAATTGGATACTGTGGGACATTTGTCCCACCACTGTAAGTGCCTTCTGCTGTGCCAGGTGTATACAGTTCTGTCCTCTCTGGGGCTGAGCTTTGATTTCTGTTGTAGCTGATGGGATCAAGGAGTGCAGGGCAAGAGCATCCCATTTACCTTGTGCCAGTATATGATGTGATTAGTGCTGCAGTGTGATGGTTCCTGCCATGCTTTAAACATTTCCTGGAGCCATCATGGCAGTAACAAACGAACTGCTGCTTCTGGCCTGCAGACTAGGGCAATTTTTGGGGATTCTGCATTGGCTCTCCATTCTCATAAAGCCAGACACCTTTGGAGGTGTTTGCAGTACAGCTGATGTGTCACTGCTGCTATTTAACCTGGCTACATGGGGGCAGGAGGTGGCTGACCTAAGGCTGGACAGGCAATATTTTCATAAAGGGAAACCTGTAGCCTGCTTGGCTGCAGGTATGGGAAAGGGGTGGGGGTGACATGTGAAAGGACAAAGGGAGCAAAACCTGGGGGCAGTGACTACTCCTCTTGCAGTGAGAGCTCTTGCCTCTGGCTGCACACTCTGCCTGCTGCTACGGTCCCTTTCCTCTGGCTCCCAGGGCACCTTTTTGAGGAGTCCACACTCAGCCTGTCCTGGGAAGGCGCAGCAGAGTGTCCTGTGGTCATCTCTCCTGCTTCTGTTGTGTGCTCGGGTCCCCTGTGACAAAGACATCCCTAAGGGATAGTTTCCTTTGAAGGGCTCTGGCTTCTAAAGGTTATCCCACGCTCCCTGGCTTTGCCATGCCATTTCAAGTCCAAGCACAGCTGCTGAGCTGGGGCAGCTGTCTGAGTGTACGTGCTGCAGCCCAGGATGAGCAGCTCATCTTACTGTCTTTCATCACAGGCTAAGCTTAATTTCATTTGCCTTGCAATAGTCCTGGCTCGTCCTGTGTGCGTGGCTGGTTGCTCGTGGTAACTCATGTCACAGTAACTCAGCTCTGGCAACTTGACTGTAAATCTTATGCTAGCTCAGGATTTTTTCTGACTATCTTGGCTCCTGGAAGCCTCTGGTCTGGCAAACACCCCTCCTTTTGCTTCTATAACACTTTCTACACTTCCTGCTATGGAAAGAAAGAGCATTAAAATTGGATTCCAGTACTCTTGGTAGGATGGGAAAAGAGAGGGGAAATGCATCAACCGCTAAAAAATAACCATGACTTTCTAGCAGTTTCATATCAGAGGGAGACAAAGAGGTGTTGAAACAACCTGTTCTGTTTACTCCTTTAATGAACATGGGCTCTTTGTAAATTTATTTCTGTTAACTGAAAGGCAACAGAAAATGAATGGCATTTTGTCTTTCTTAATGTTTATACAGGGGTTAATGTGGATTTCTAAGCAGGAAGACTGGAAGAATCCTAGGAGATCAGTCAGTGGAACAGGCTGTTGTGAACTCCAGTGCAAGGATCTACAAGCTGCAAATCTATACCAAAAGGAAGACTGTGCACAGAATCTTGTCAGCAAATATGTGGAGAAGAAGGTAAGGATTACAAAAATGTGTGAAACAGACTACTAAATTCTTACAAGTGCCTTACAGTTACCCATGATGCTTTTAAGGGAAAATACATTAATTTATGATTCATTACATACACAGGATTAATTTTCTAATTCCTTATTTGTAATTAACCAATAAATATGTAAAGCAGAAGTCTTTCAATGCAAAAATATATTTACAGGGGGGCAGGAGGCTATTGTTATTAACTAATAGTATGCTTGCCACCTTGGGTTGAGTATCAGTATCAGCTGTAACTGAATTTTTCATTCATGGCTGGATGATTACCAGAATATCAACTTGGAGAAAAAAAGCTGGTAATGTAGGTTTACTACAGACTCCTGTAGCCCAGGAAGAGTCTGGAGACTATAGAAAACAAGGAAAGACAGCAAAGCTGTTGAGTCATAGTGTACCTTAAAGAAGAATTGCCACTGAGTGGGGTACCCTGATGTCTAGAAGGGCACAACTAGAATTTCCTGCCTGATTCCTGCATCCCTCCCACCACAGATCACAGAACACTCCCTGCACACAGTGCATTCATTGCAAACTAACTTCAGACAGCGTAGAGGATAAAACCTGCAACAACTTTGAGGCATCACATGAACAGGACGTGAATGATCAAAGCAAACCTGGTGTTCTAGGTCCCAGCTGCAGTAGGGGTACTAAACTCTAGGATTATTCTAAGAGACAGACTGTATCCCACCTCACCATGAAGCCAAAATATATTGCTCCGCCTGTGACCTGTGATGACTGATGAGGTACACTGACCCCCAGGAGGCTGGGAAGAAGTAACAAGCAGTTTGTTGAGACTGAAATGGGCATCTGCTCTGCTGGCCAGCGGGGCCTCATGGTGCTGAGGAGGTGGGCAGACAGACCAACCAGCTAATCAGATGGAGATAGGATCCCCATCTTCCTCTATTTGGTTATGTCTGGGATTTGGTGGGGTTGTCCCTTCTGAGAAGGATTAATTTGGAGGGCTGAGCTGCAACAGCTTACTCTGGAAACAGCAAAAGCTCCTGAATTTGTGGTGGATATTGGGCCAAGAGACTCACTCTGCTCTCAGTGTAGTGCATGGCAAAGCTCCCACCACTGTTGTCACCTACTGTCTTACAGCAGTGGGATGAGCTTTTGGAAATCCTGACCTACCACCTTGTCTTCTAAGACCAAAGGCTCCATTTTTTTTCCACTGCTCATCTGTCTTCTCACAGCATCAGCTCATCTCTTCTTCCTAGTTCCATCATTTAATTGCATATGGCTATTTTGTGACTAAAATTGTAATGGGAAATTGGCACTTTCCTTCTGTTAACCCTTAAAATGTTTCCCTTCAAACTTCTGCATTTCTCTCACTTCCAGATAGCTGTGAAGGGAATATTTGGATATCCACAAGACTAAGAGCAGGATCAGGCAGGCAAAAAACGTAGTCAGTGCCTAGTTCCTGACATATCACCATTTTGTGGTAAATGGAGAATCCATGCTGTCTGGTGGACACAGTGGCCAAATATTCCCTGGGTCCATATCATGAGGAGGGGAATGGCTGAAGAAGCAGAGGAGAGTAGAGTTTGAATTTTGGCCACGGCCTGTTTGCTGCTCCTATCGACAGGTGCCCCAGGTGTGAATTAAAATTCCCTTATTCTTTATATTTGGCCAGGGCAAATGACAAAGTGGGGTGAAAGCCAAAACTAAGCAGCCCTCAGAATAGACATTTCCAGACCTTCCTGCTAATGGCGTCTCTGAAGAAGACTGCTCGTTCCCCTTCAGACAAGCTTTCAGAGGCTATTTTAATCCATTTTTAGTTGCAAATAACACTTAGCAGAATAAGTGTGGGCTGGTTGCCAGCTCCTTCAGATCTTTGAGGCCTGGAGGGGCAAGTCTCTGAAAAATAACTGAGTGTGCTTCTAGTGCATGTTCCTCTGCCCAGGGGATTTTGGGGACATAATAAGGAAACATTCATCTGATGGAGCAGAGCCCAGGAACCAGTGCTTTACTAAACCAGCAATTCCTCTGTCATCAACACTTGTTCCCAGGAATCAGAGCTCTTGTTCCTGTCATCAGTGGGGTTGCTTCAGATTCAATTTTGCAATCATTAGGAGGCAAAGAAGCAAGGTTGGCAAAAAGGTTAGAGAGTCACTCATTTCTGAGTCACTGCTTAGAACATGACCCTAGATAATTGTGTTCAAAAACCTTGCTGACAGTCATCTCATGGCCACTCCGTGGTCTCCAGTGAATTCACCATCTTTGCCAAGTTCATAAACTGTTCAAAGTTAGAAAATGCCATATTGAACATTAATTGGCATTCCCAGGGAAGGAAACCTGGAGCAGGCTGAAAATTAAATTATTAATTATTTAAAAGATTAAATGCCCCCTTTCCCTGGAGAAGTTTTGATACCAGACAGTATCTGGGCGGCTTGCCCTACTGCTCTGTCCTGGACTCTGGGCCTGTCATCTTTCATCAATTCTAAATCAACTTTAACATATCTTAGGAATAATATGGGGAAAGGGTGGCAGGCAATGGAGAAAGCTCCAACAGAGAGCTGGGGGGGGTAGCATGAGAGATCTTGGGGTCTGAGAGAGCTTGCCATAGGAGAAATTTAGGAAAAGATTGCTACATCCATGGGGCATTGCTGTCCTCCAGCATTTGTCATAGTGACTTTGAAGACCACTTGATCTGGCCTTGATCTATTTATATCTCTTATATTCAAAACCAGGCATCTGAAATGCAGATCATACGGGGTTCATGCACAGTACTATGCAGAAAGCCTGTTGAGTGTGATACCTGAGACAGTTTTAGATGCATGATCCTGGCCCTGCATCAGCATAATAATGATAAATTCTTTGCTGTGATGGGGGGAATTGCTGCATTTAATCAAGAATACAATGGTACCAATACATTTTTCTCTATCTCTCCTGACCTGAGACCCAGTTACATGTTTTACAGCGTGCAAAATATGTGTTCATATGTTTTGACAGTCACGATAAACATTTCAGGATGATATGGGAATTTTCACAATGTTGCTAAGTTCTTGTTTCTTTATTATTTAAAAAGATAAAGCCTGGTAGCAACAGAACCATCAGACATGTTAATGTGTAGATGCAAACAAGCCTTCAAGGAATATTAGCCAATCTTTTTCTCCCTATTTTATTTCACTGTTTGTGAGAGGAAAGAAGACTTGGCCGGAGGTGAGCAGGCAGATCATATTTCTAATTATGTCAAGTTTGAAGGCTGACTAGACAATCCTTGTGGCTACTGTTGACCTCCATCCGTGCACTGTCAGGGTCTTGTGACCTGTCATTTGTTGCCTGGAAAATGCCAATAAATCTGACTTACCAGTTGTGTGTCATCCTCTCAACACCAGTAGGGCAGTTAGAATTTTTTCAATTAAATACTACTCCATTCATTTGACTGTATTTTTTGTACAGCAAAAACCAAATGGCAGCCCTTACCCACTAGCTCGTGTCAAATCTGTTTCACTCTGTTTCCACAGATGCATTTGGCTGTTGAGCAGGGCAATCTTTAAACAGTGGAAAGAGTAGGGGATGACTCACTCTGCTGCAGCAAGCTGGGGATGCTTCTGCTCGCTGCCTCCAGACTAATTAATTTATCATGAAAGTGGAGGAGTTTTGCTGAATGTCACCATCCTTGTTTTCCGTGCCTGGGCTTCTCCCATTATTTCTAGGTGGATCTTTAATGGAAAAATTGGGTCTGCCATCTGTAAGTGCACACGTCTCTCTGATGATGCTGCAGGCCTAAATGGGAAACCCCAGCAGCATTTTTGCTTGCGTGACTCCAGGCCCTGCACCATGACAGCGTGCCCAGAACACGTCAGAGACCACTTTGCTGAGAGTGGGGATAGCACCTGAAGTCCCATGGAGAAGGCAGCTGCTCCTGGCTCACTGCCCCACATTCTTGGCTGTTTCCTGCCTTGGTGCCTTCCTTGTGCCAGCTGGATCCTTGGGGGAGCTGCTGCTGATTTAATCGTTCAGTAAATTCCCTTGTGCAAATACAGATGAAAGCATCCCCCTCTCAGGGAGGGCTAGTGCCAGGAGTGTCAGACAGCAGTCCAGATAGTTGCATGGAAAGCTGGAAAGGACATTTTATGGTCTTACCAACAGGTTTGAGTCACAGATGTCCTTCCAGTCATGCACCCCTGAATTCAGAACCGGAAGTGCCAACTGCTTTGTCACAGCTATTCCTACTCACTACAAAGATGGATTTACTTTGATGCGGATTATACACGGAAGTCAGCTTTGATATCTGTGTTATGTAGTGAAGCTTAGACATCCTCATAACCCCCAGAAGTTCTGCAATGCTTTCAACTGGGGAACAAACCCACCTTTTTCATCTTGGCTCAGCTGAATTCTCTCCCCTGCATTTTCAGAGGTGGGCACTGTTCCTCACCTAGTGAGGGGACATTCAAGATCCTGAATTTAGGTAGAGGGTTTAGCATTTAGCATTATAAGAAAGCTTGTATCTCTTGTAACATCTAAAAGTGGTAGCTGATGAAATAAAACTGAATACTTGTGGGGAAACTCTTTATAGGCCAAATGAGAAGGGATGAGCTCTGACAGTTCATATTTGACTACACCATCTGCAGAAGGTCACAGGCTCCATTTTGTGTTGAGGACATGCTGAGGGCAGACTGTGAGAAGGAAGGAGGAAGCAAACAGGGGCTTAGGGAATAAAAGGAAGGGAAACCAGAAATGACACTTGGAGACAGGAGACTTGGTGGAGAATGTCTCCTCACACTCACAGTGTTACAGAAACAAAGGGGAGATCTTACCTGAGCAATGAGGGGAGCAAGGTCTGTGTATTTGGGCGTTGTATTTGTTTAGGTTTTTTTGAAAATGCATTTAATGTTTGGTTTTGTCTCTGGATATTTATATAAATACGCGGGTAGAACATCTTAAAAGGCTTGCATTGCAGTCTGGTAAGGAAAGATTCCTCCTCATTTCCCGTTGTTCCCTTGAAGTCAGCTCCCAGGGCAGAGGCAGTACACAGCGTGCACGTATTCTAGGGGTGTCAAGACAGAAATGAGTAAGCAAAGGGCTGCCTCTTGCTTTGAGTTCAGAGTACTTGGACATGCTGTCCTGTGACAGGCACACACCAGAGGCAGGGGGCAAAGTTTGCTCTTTTCCCGACAGGCCGGAGCTGTCTTTAGCATCTGAGTTCCCACCCTGTCCTCCACCGCCCTCTCGTAAAGGGCACTTGGACAGAACACTGTTTTGGATGGGCTTCCATAGACCTTTTAAGGCTGTGGGGTTTTTTTCTTTGTAGCTGCAATTTACTGGTAAAACTTGTCTGAATTATGCAGGCTTTTTACGGTGAAATGGGTTCAAGAACCTCTATTTTTAGTCCAGCTCTAAACAAGTGCAAGAATTATTGCCTGCTAGTCTTGTGTTCCTCTGTGGCCCTTTCCCTCACCAGGGCTGTCAGCTTTCTGTGCCAGGTACTTGTAAGGTGGCAGGAATGGCAGGAACAGTCAGAAAAAATGGACTATTTAATCTGAAAGAAATCCTGAGCTGCTTTTCCAGGACCACAGAAAGCCAATCAACCCCCTTGATTTGTCGCAACAAGCTGATGTGACATTAACTAGCGAGTCCAGGTTGCTCTTGGAACAGGATACCTGAAAAGTGTCCTGGCTTTTGGAAGATTGTTGATCAGCAGAGAGCATGAGGTAAATGCAAGCCTGTAGTACTGGAGTATTGAGCTTTATGTGTATGTGCACTGTTGACATAGTGATGTGTCTGTGTGAGATATGTTGCAGATATTTAAAACACACATTCCCTGACGGGAGGAGCTGTACTTGAAAAACCATTTGCAATCATAACAAGGCCTTGAGGAAATGTTAACTGTGGCAGAGTTCCTTACTCCAGTATCTGTTTATATAAAGCGTGTATGTGCTGTCCCTTTGTTTTATATACAAATTGACATGGAGTCCATCCCAGGAAGCTTATGGTCTAGGCTTAGCACTAAAGGGGGCTGACTGTGGCACAGATGGAAGTGGCTGGGAAACACACAGGGCCCCACCCTCAGAAGAGACAGAGATTGCCATGAACCCGCTGTGCTAATCCCTACCCACACTGTCTCTCATTTGACCCCAGCCCCAGCAGGTATCAAACAACCTTGTAGCACACCTACAGCCAGCTGCCCCTGGAAGAGCCCTGGGGAGAAGGAAAGATGGGCTACACCATTCTGAGCTGCCGCTGCAGCGCACGTGTGTCCTGTTCCAACATCAACCTAACCTGTTGCCTCCTCCTCAAGGCTCAGCTGCAACTAATCCAGCAGTGCAGCTTCCTTATATACATCTCCTTGGCGAGAGGATTTTGTAGGCTTTGTAAAAGCCATGAAAGTAGCTTCAGCTTCCTTGTCCCCTTCTTGGTACAGAGGTGGTCCTTGGAAGTGCAGGAAATGTGCAGCCACCTTGCAAAGCCAATTCCCTGCCTGCTGGACTTCCCACCACTGGCTTTATGGCTGAAGCTGCCCAGGCTGCTGCTGCTCTATCAGGTAGACCCCAGTGGCTGAGGATGGGATGGTGGTGTGAGAGATGGTAAGCCCCAGGTGGGGGGGGCCTTGACTTTGGACGGCTGGGCTGTGTCCCAGGGCTCCTGTGTGTCACTTGGTGCAGCTTGAACCCTTGTGATGAAACAGCTTTGTAGACCAAGCAGAGAGGCTCTCAGGGCAAGTCCAGCAGGAGCTGGTTTCAAGCAGCTTTCTCACACAGAGTAAGGTGCACATGGAGGGAGGTGACATGCTTCCTAAAAGGCTGTGGCCCTCAGCTCTTCTCCCTTGCATCTAAGTAGTGAAAAACCATGGGGACTTGAGTAGGTAAAACCTATAACTGGCAGATCATCTTTGCTTTCTGTTGCCAAAAGACCACTGAGAGCTCAGCACAGGCCCTCTCCTCCCTTCTGGGGACACCTGTGAAAGTCTTGTCTTGTCTGTCCCAGCTCTCTTCTTGTGCCTCCCTCCACACTTCCCCAGCTCACGAGCAGTTCTGAGGATGTGAAAGGAAAGGACAGCCTTTATTCCAGCTCCCAGAGCATAGCCATGCCCTGTAATGCCCCAGAGGGTTCCACCTAGGGCTGGAAGATCAACAGCAGTAGGCATTGGCAGGGTCCAGCTCTTGGGCTGTGGGCCAGCTTGGCATGACACAGCCCCCTGGGTTGTAGGTTCCAGGGGTGAGTTCCATGTGGATAATTGCCTCTCTGCTTCCTGCAGAACAGCACCAAGGCATCTGTTGCTGCTTTTCTGCTCAAAATATATTCATCTGCAGACTGAAATGAGAACCAGCTGGTGGCTGTTGGGATTTATTTTAGAAAAAAATATCTTCTATAAAGCATTATTCTGTTTTGAGTTCCTGTTTCCTTTCCCATCTGCCCAAGGAGCTGGATTTGTAGGTCTCCCACTGTCTGCATGTCCTCACTCATGGCGTGGCTCCTCTGGGCTGGGTCCCAGTGGGAAAGCCAGGGTTACATTTCTCCCCAGACGTGCACAGGGGACAGCTTGTGCAAACTCTGTTTGTTAGTTGGGTATGTTTTCATCTGCTTATGGTTTCCCTCCTCCTGAGTTTCCTGGATTTGAGCAAACCCAGAAATCTCAAAGCAAAACACCACTGAAACACCATCTGGTTTCACATCAAAACAGCACTTCCCAGGCAATCCTCTGCCAGAGCTTGAGTCTCCCTTGCAGCCTGCACCAGCACAAAGTGGTTGGTTTGGTGGTATTCTGCACCCACAAATCCTCTGCAAATAGACAAAAACACAAGGCACAAGGCCAGCTTTCAAAAACTGGGCAAACTCAACAACACTGAGCAACTTCTAGACTGTAATTTTTATACCTTCTTTTGTTTTCTGTGTTTGATTTTATGAGAGTAAAAACTCTGCCTTATTTGTTTAAAATGAGAGGCCAGGTGTTGCTCTCAGTTGCACAAAATTAATCTACATTTACACTCAAGTTTTGCAGAAAAGGATTACTTCTGTGACCTTTTTTTTTGTTTTCTACAGATGTCCTTCCTCTTTTCTTCAGTTGTTAGCAGTTATGTGAAGGATTTCCTCACTGGATTTTTAATATTTATCAAAGAAATTGTGGCTTTCAGAAAGATTTCATTTTCTTTTGAAACTTCTAATAGTAATTAAAATCTCTTTCATAACATAGCACAATTTGTTCAGATGTATTTCAGTGCTTTCAGAGGTCTTTTCTGTTCTTCCTGGGCACTTTTCATATTTTTAAGACCAGAGGAAAACTTTACGATTATCTGTTCTGACAATAAATCTCACCTAATAATTTCTGCTCCAACATTTCTTGAGATGCATTGTATCTTTGAAAAAAAGGCTGTTTTTTCTTCAATTCAAGGCCTCAAACTGTGGAAGCTTATCCCATTCCTACGTAAATGATTCTAATAGTTAATGGCTTTTGTTAAACTCCCTATAGTTCCTCTGAATTCACTTGGCTTCTAACCACCACATCAAATTATATTCCTGTTTTTTTTCTCTACCTGATTCAAAAGCCTTATTTCTTATTTTTTCTTCTGGTGCTGGTAATTACAAATCATCTTTTGACCTTCTGTTGGGTAAACTTGGATTGACCTTAAGATTCTTGCTAGAAGTATGTTTTCCAGATGCTGTATCTTGAAGCTCTTCCCTGAACTCTTGACCATTTCTGTGTTGTTTTTAAACTGTGAATACTGACATAAAACTACACATTATCTTTCAATAGAGCAGAGTTGTTCCTGCTGCTGTTTCAATGGCAGTGTATACTAAGATAATGCCACATCTCTGCTATTGCAGGATATTTTTGTGCTTTTAGGTCCAAGAATCACATTTATTCTAGCAACAGGATCACGTTTAACTATGTACCATGACCCTTGGGTAGAGTCAGATTTTAACCATCCCTTATGGAGATGCTATTTTGCAAGGGACTGTCTTCCACTGTATCCATGTAACCCTCACCATCCTTTACTGCCATATGAGTGATCCAGATTTGGATGCATTAACTACTGTACTGTACAACTTAATTTGTCATGTTGGACAGGCTTTTAGGTGGGCCTGTACATCTGAGCATGATGCTTGTCTTTCCAAGCTCACCATTTTTGTATCATAGTTAATGCTACCTGCTTTCCATGAGCAATACTAATGTTGTGGATTGCTGTTTTCATATGACAATGTCAAGCCAGGCTGTAAAATGACTGCTGACATAAACGTAGTTATAGAGTTATCTATGTAAAATAAACTAGTGATGTAACCAAATATGGGACTGTGTTTTAATAAGACCTGATCCCATAAAAAGATAAGCACCTTTCCTAGAGAGAAAGTGGAATTTTTGTCTCTGCAGATACTAAAACTGAACCAGACAAGTCCCTGAGCAACCTCATCACCTAATCACATCTGTTTGTGCAGAAGCTTGGATGAGGTGACTTCCAGAAGTCCCTCCCAACTCCAATTTTTCTGTAATTATATAATTATGTGACTAATTAGGTCACTACTTTTAATAACTGTCACTACTCTCTACAGTCACCTTTCTGCATTTCACCCTGTTCCAAAGACAGGTTAACTGGAATAGGCCCTTCAGATTTAAATATCTTTTGTATCAAATCTACTTAAAGAACCATGTTTATGGACGAAACAGAGAGCATTTCATTATGAGGTAACCCTGCTCATGCCAAATACAAATCAGAGGTGCTTTCCAAAGATGTGTTTCTCTGCAGGCTGACAATGGTGGGTGTCTACTGTAAGTGTGTCTTGGGGGCTGACACTGGGGTGCCTGCACAGATTTGTCATGGGCCTCTCTCTTGCACTCTGGCTGAACAGAGGCAACCAGAGCCTGTGGCTGGGCTCCTGTTGTCCCTGGAGCAGGGCTACCAGGCTGGCAGCCTCCAGGAGAGGTCACTCCTGCCTGCCAGAACCTGTCGGTGCTGGACAGGGAGCTGCCTCTTCCTAGGGCACATCCGTACCCTCGCCTCTGCAGTAGGCAAAGCATGGTGGGCAGGAAAGGCATCTCTTGAAGACGGAGAAAGGTGCTTCTCCTTTTCTTCTCTGTCTGGCTTTCCCATTCTGGATGCATCCAGCAATATCAGGAATGTCAGACATATGAGTGGCCTGTGATTTCAGTAAAACTTATTCGATCAAGTTCATTTTAATAACAGAATATTTCCAATTTGTTTTGTCTCCCTAATCACAGTTCTCTTCTTAAATATGGTGAATAGCTATTCTTGACCTCCTGTTTTATTCCAGTTCTTAATGGTAGCTTTTGATCAAACACCATTGTTTTAATTTGGACTGGAAGAGATCTCTGAAGATCACCTGGTCCTTCCATCCACTCAAAGCAAGACCAACTGCAAAGTCACTAGAGGCCACATCTGGCTAATTACTGAATATCTTCATTAATGGTGAATTCACAGCCTCTGCAGGAGCTTCTTGCACTGCTTGACCAGCTTCATCAGTTTATGTCTTAATACCCAAGGAAAATACCCTTGCTCTGTCCTTTGTTGACTCTATGTAATCCTGGTTTTGTGCTCTTTATTGAGATCTTCTAATGTGTTCCTGTATCAACTTTCCCTTCCATTTCCCGTATTAGTCTTGCTGCCCCTCCTGAAGTGTCTGAACCAACAGGGGCCAAGCGTGTACTTCCTGTACTCGGGGCAGTCTGGGGCACTACAGCTCTGCAAGTGTGTTTCATGTTGAGAAATATGCTCTGGTGCCAGAGAAGCATGCTAAGGGCAGGAGGCAGCTGGAACCCTTGGCAGCTCTGGAGGGGCCCTGAGGTGACATGGGGGACCACATGCCCAAGGCTGTGTTTGTGCAGCCATTTACCCACCTCCTTGGTACAGCTGCTGCTTGATTGCTGCAGCCTGAGCCAGGCATTGTGCTCTGGCTGCCTTCCCTGTTTGTTTTCTTCCTTGTGGGTTCAGTTGTTTTGCATCTGTAAGTGCTGAGTGGGTGGTATGTAGTTTCTGTACACTCTGTTCTTTCACTGGGTTTGGTTTAGTCTGTGTTTTTAAATGCAGGTAGTGCTTCTCAGAAGGAATATTACTGTAATTGAATGGCATCATCCATCTAAATACCTGGTTTAGATTTTACACCAGAAAATCTGATGAGATACAAGCTGACATCTTCTTTTCTTCATCTGGTTAGAAGAAGTCACGATGTTTTTTCACGGAAATCTTTATTCAAAGATCTGAAAATGTATAAACAAGTAGGTACTTCCTCTTCTTTCCTTTGTCAGGCTGTCAGAATTTTCCCAGGCCACATTGGTTTGTGTTTTTCACTTGTTATTCCTTCTTTCGGATGACAACAGAGAAATGAGTTGACAGGCAGTGGTATCTGAGGCAGAGACTTGCTCTGGGGAGACAAGCACTCCGCTTTAAAGAAAACTTTGCTGTACTTTTGGCAAGACTGGATCAGTGACCCTGCCACAGAGCAATGATGACTTTTGTCCAAAGGTATTCATGCTGCTAAAATACATTTAAATGCCTGAAAAAGCTGTTCCCTGGGACTGTTCTTTGTGGATGGGAACGTGTGCATGGCTTTTTTCCAAGGGATATAGGGCTAGGCTCAAACCTGAAAACAAAAGAATGGGCTGACTTACTTATAAAGCCAATCTTCTGCCAACATTGCAAACAGTATATTGCTTTCCAGACTCCTGAGTGTAGGTCTTTACCTTTATTCTGCTCTCACTTACATTTTTATTTCAGCAATATAAAGTGCTGAACATGTAAATGGGCTGGCTCAATCCATAGGCTTCTCATCTGTTGTTTTGTTTGGACCCAGTCAGGATCTTGAAGGCTGAGTGCAGGGAAACTACTGTGACAACTGAGATCTCCCTGGTCTTTGACTGTCAAGATCAGACCTTAGCAAATCACAGCATCTGACTCTTGTTAGGTGGGAGCAGGAAAGTGTGCCTCCAACTTGCATAGTTATATTGTGTTGGTTTGAGCTTAAAACAGGAAAGGATGAAGTGCAGTGGCTGGTAGGAGTTGTGCTAGTGTGTAACGTCCATGTTGACTGGAGACAGCAGTCAGTGTGAAAGGAGCTCTGCTAGGCTCATGAGAGAGGAGCAGGGAGAGGAGAGCCTTAGCCATGAGATGGGCTTGATGCAGGTGTAATGAATGGGTCCTGTGCTTCAGAAGCCCATGTGATGGGTTGGAAGTCACAGGCTGTGAAAAGAGAGAAGGGTGAGGAGTAGAACATGAGGGCAGAGAAAATGAGATCAGAAAGAAGGAAGGGAAAAGCTGGAGTGGTGCAGACTCCTTGAAAGGGGAGTGGTCAGGCAGGTGAAAGATTTTTCTGTGTTGTTTGTTGAAATGTGTAATGGCATCCAAATTCTAAATATTAATTGTGCAGCCAGACACAAAGGACATGCAAGGAAGCTCAGGTCTCAGGACTGTGACTTGTCCACTTTCCTTGTCTCTTCTACTTGTTCTTCCTTCATCTGTCAGCCACGTACTATGGCTGAACAAAGCTGGAGGTCTCCAGCCTTCTGCACATGAGCCTTCTGTAGAGAACAGGGCCTGCTGCCTCTCCTCCTCGTTCCCAGGGAAGGACTCATCATAGCTGTGAGGCACACTGGAGCATGTCAGGCATCTTCTGAGCCAGCCAATCCGTTATGTCCATGAGAAACGAGTGACCAAGAAAGGGTGGGGAGTTATGAGGATGAACATGAGGAGTGTGGGGAGGGAGGGATGCATGATGTGGCTTTGGTTGCTTGAGGTAGTCAGGGAAGTACCCAGCAAGGTGCTGTGTACACTGCCTTGCCAAAATCCACAACAGATGCCAATATTCCCTGGAGATCATAGGCATGGCCATTCCTCTGTTAACCTTCAGCATCCCTTATGGGACTTTGTGTAGGAAGGAATAACAGCCAAAGGTACACGTGTTCTCCCGTGGTGGATGTGAAGCCACAGAAAAATGTTCTGTGGCCTCATACAAAGGTTACTTGGCAGCTGTCTGATAGAGTTTTGTCCCTGTTAGAGGTGTTGTGTTGAAAAGTCAGGGCAAAGTAATGCACCTCCCCAGAGAGCTGCCTTGCCTGTTGTGGAGGTCCTGGGTATGCTCTGCTGAGCCCATGCTGCGTGGTGTAGGAAGTCAAATGTGCCATGCCTAATGTCCTCTGGAGCCTGTACTGAGGGCACAGAGTTGGACCCCAGGTGCAGCAGCAGCTGTCTGGCAGAGGGTCTGCTCAGGGGCACCTCTGCTCCCTTGGGCACACCATTGAACAGTGGTGCCTTCCTTCCAGGTCAGTCTGTCATGGGCTTTATTATTTGCACACATAAAGAGACACCTTCCTGATACAAAGGCTGTGGTTCATGGCATGCATCAGCCTGTTATTGTTGTGATACTGATCATGTATTTCCTTCTCTCACCCACTGCCTTTCCAGGGGGAAGCTGTGATAATGACAGGTCTACTTGTTCTTTGTCACAGAAATTGGGTATAATTGCTCCATTTTGGCAGCTTTAAGATGTGCAGCAAGGGAACAGGCAGAATTCTTTCCTAAGACATCAGTCATATGAAGCATTTTGTAGATGGCACATCAGAGCTGGGAAATGACTCAACCATCTTTGTTAAAAGCAATCACTTGGCTGTGGGAATAAAATTAGAGGAAGAGAGCTGAGGGAGGTGCAGGAGGGGAAAGGACACTTGAATAACAAAAACAGAGGTGCTGCATTCAGGGCCACTGTCATAGCACAAGAGTTTCTTCTTGCTAGAGCTGTATCTGAATCATCCCTCCAGTCAAGGAGCTATTCATCAGCCAGCCTATCCAAAGCAAAAAAAAAGGGCAAGGTGTCCCAGAGGGCAGAGGAGGTGAGTGGTGCACCTGGGCTCAACACAGCCACGCTGCCTCTGTCAGCAGCATGAGGATGCTGGGCTGAAGCTCCATCATGAGTGACTGCAATAGTGTAATTTCTCTGAGGGTGTTGGGGTGAGCTCAGACCTCTCTCTTAAACCTCTGGGAGCCCTTAGAGAGGTGTATGGAAGTGAGTGCTCTGATGTCTGCCTAGATCTTATATATCTCTTATTTTCAACTTAGTGTTGAGGTCTTAGCAGAGGAACTCCAGCTTCCCACCACCGTCTGAGCCAAGGTGGGCTGTTATTAGTGGAAAACCTCTTTAAAGGAAGTGAGAATTGCCAGGGAATTACATGGTCTGATTAAAATGGCTTCCTGCTCTCAATTGACATGGTGTATTGTAGCCAGAGTAGCCTCCAGGTTAGCCCTCTGCCCAGGGAGCCTCTAGCTGGTGGCGGCCTGCTGAGTGCCTGGATGGGCTGCAGCTTTGCCCTCCTGTCACAACACCAGTAACATCCTAACTGGCAGCCATTCCTCCTCCTGTCTGAGCTCACAGAAACCTAGATGGGTTGCTCTTGCCAGCCAGTGAGCTTTTGCAGATCTTGTGTGACAAACTGCTTCATGGCAAAACAAGCTGCTTCTCAGTGGGCGTAGCGGGGACCGGCTTTGTTTGTTTTTCCTGCTGCCAAGGCCTTGCTTATCTAACCTCCATTTCAGTTCTGTTCTGAGTGGAAATATTCTTATTTATGCAGCTGGGGCAGAGGTTCCTTTTTGTTTTAACTCTTCTATGTTTGAACTTGTGGAAGAGAAAATCTCTCATGGTGGCTCTGTCTTCTTCTGGATGAAATGTGGTGCCTGATACATGGGTTGGACAGATGGGCACAGGTCAGTAGATCTGTCCCCTGGTCAGTAATGAGCCACAGTAATTTCTTCAGTGCATTTACACATCTACTTAATTGCATCTAGTAGAAGTTGATTTGGGCCTTCTTACAACCACTATCCCCATATCAGTAACATCCAGAGGCTCCAAACCCGATACAAGTTATATATAGGAAACAATCCCTGCTCCAAAGAGAACTCAGAGGTGTGACACCATAGCTGAGGCACTCCTTGAAGAGCACCTTGATGTCATCTCAGAGTGGGTTTGGAGGCCATCTCCTGGGATGTTCTGTGCTTGGGCACATCATTTAGGCTACCCTGCAGCTGGGCTGGGGGCTGCTCATGAGGAGGAAGGTCACTGAGCACACTGTGCTTTGCAGCTACCCATACCACATGAGAAGATGTAGGCATGTATCTAGGAGACCCTATCACTTTATCCCAATGATTCTGTCTTTAGTCTGGGTACCAGCATCCTGGATGGCCAACAGTGACTTGGTAAGGAATGTTGTGACAGTGGGGACCGATGGTCTTCACACACTGATGGACCTCTTTGATTGTGGGAACTAGAGTGACTGGGTTTTCTGTTATACAGAAAGAACTATACTCTTTCAAATAGAGAATTCAGTAATTTGCAGAGTTTCTGATGCCTCCTACGTGGCTGACTGAAGGGTGAGGGCTCCATGGCCCCAGCATTGTGGCGGTACCCAGTACTCTGCATTCCTAGGTGGTACTGTGAAAACATGCAGAAATGTGATTTCTCATGTATGTTCCTTTCTTAAGTATGTTTCTTATGTTTCCTTTTATAGTCTCTCAATTCACTAGTTTGTGTTTTTGTTTAAATACTCCAGGCTCTAGGTTTGCTTTGTTCAGCACAGTCTGTTCAAAGGAAAATGGTTAATTGGAACATGCTTTCCTTTCTTAGCTGAGCTTTTATGGACTGTGCAAGTGCCTGTTTCCAAAATAAAGTTTGTCTCTGTGGCTCCACTCTGAAAAGCACTTACCTGTGCTAGGTTATAATTCCACAGTAATTAATGAAGGGTTGCAGAGCTGGTCAGTGCTGTCTATTTAGTGTGGGTCAGTGTGTTTCTAAGTACTGTGACAAATTGGTTAAGGGAGCACATGCACACGATTTGCTACAGCTGATGAATGGCAGTAACAGAATTGCCCTGTCCATTTGCATGCTCAAAGGATCTTGATATGGTCCTAATGACAGCTCTCCTGTTGCTTGTATGAGAAGAAATTGTAATTTTGGGAGCAAGCAAAACTAAGTAGAGCTTGTTTCCACAAGCTGAATAGGAAATGAGCAGGAATGTTTCAACAAAGCTGATGCAGTTAGCAAATGTGTATGTGCTGAAGCAGAAATGTTTCATGGAAACGTATGTGGTCTGACGAATTTTAATTGTCAGTCTCATGTTGGATAACTTGTCTGTTGTATCATGTGTTTGGTCTGGGAACTGCACAGAAACAAAGCTGCTGAGGTGTGCCCAGGAATTGCTGCCTTGTAGTCAGTCCGGCATCCTCTGGCTGTCTGAAGTAGGACTTGTTTCGCTCCTTAGAACCTGGAAATTTTGTTCTTGTATGAGGCTGATGTGACTCTTCCGTTTTGTTGTTGCTCACTCCCAAATACCTTTGCCATCCTTATTCACTGCTGAGCAGCAGTGAATGATACTGGAAAAAGACCAAACTATGGTCATTTTATTCAATAGCTATTGAAGTCCCTGCTTTCATCTAATATTTTGTGTGTATCAGCATTTCTGAAATAAAATCATACAGGATCTCAGCTTCACAGGAAACTTGTAAACTTTTTAAATGCCTATTTGAAATTACATTTCAAGCTACTGAAAATGTTTATGGAAAGGAAATCCTATTAGTCAGTTAGCCTGAGACCTGACTTCCACCTTATTTTTGCTGAAATTTTGAGCAGATGTGGTTGGAGGTGACAACCACTATATGCTTAGATAGCAGTTGCTTTTATTGCTGTTTAAAATATAATTTACACTGAGGTTTACTTGCATACAGGCTCCAGAGGTTCATCAAGTGGAGACTAAGGGCAGAACAAATTTGGCCATTTCTATAATTCTTTGCAAGAAAGAAAATTGCTTTACAGGTTCTGATAAGATATCGGTCTGTTCTGTCTCTACAGAATGAGTTTGAAGCTCAATACCACCAACAAAGATAGTGTTAGTATTTTCTACATTCAGGAGATGTTTCTTTCTTGGCAATTTGGTCATAGGTATATTTAGGGCTTGAATAAAACCCCACCCCAGAGAATCAAAACCTCTAGGGAAGTTTAATTGTTGGCTGAAGAGATCCTATGACCCAGTTCTATGTAGTCTTATCAAAACTGAATTATTATGCCTCTAAAGCCTTGGCATGCCTACTGATTCATTTCCAAGTGTCTTCACAGGATATTGACGTTGTACTACCTGTGGGATGATTGAGTTTCTCTGCATGAAATTCTGCTGCCCATAAGTAAACAGTGACTGAGATCTTAATGAAGTGAATTCCAAGAACTGCAGTCCTGTAAGAAAAATGAAAAACTCACCCACAGCCAGCAGTACTTACCTTCTAGATCA
The DNA here is from genome assembly GCA_013397195.1 of Hylia prasina. Lineage (NCBI taxonomy): Eukaryota > Metazoa > Chordata > Aves > Passeriformes > Sylviidae > Hylia > Hylia prasina. The sequence continues at coordinate 39,009 of VYXD01000744.1, forward strand.
AATCTCAGGTCAGGCTTGGAGTAACGTGTTAAGAAGTGGTCCTGACCTAGGGACAGAAAAACTGGTTTTGAGTCAGCTGCTCTGTCAGCAGTTCTAGCTGAAATTTTGGGTAGTTACATTTCACCTATTCTTGGCTCCTCATTTTCAAAGCGGGGGCAGTCCTATCCTTCTGTCTCACAGGCGTGGGAATACAGTACAGCTTGTGAGGCTTGGTCATTACTGGTTTGGAAGTAGGACAAATCCACCTGTTCTCCTAATTTTACAGATGGCAAAGGCAACGTGGGGAGCTGGCTTTGTCGGAGGCTGTGCTAGAAATGATGGACTAATCAGTGTAGACTGGGAATAGCATGTTCTGATGCCAGATCCTATTACTGTCTCTGCTATGCTTGGCTTTGCGTCTGGGGTGCAGAGGAATTTCACCTGGGGGAGTAACTGGAGGTAAAAACCCCTGGTTTCTCTCCTTTACCAGAAACATTTTTTTCTTGGAACAGTTTCAGATTAGCTCAGTCATTAGACTCTCTAATTCCTTTTAAAAAGGTTTGTTTTTGCTTTCACATGCTGACAACATGCTGATGCTTGTCACTTGACTTGGCTGCGTAGCACTTCCCATGACCCCAGAAAGATATTTTGGAAAGGGTATTAAAACAAGCATAAATTGGCCCTGAAGAAGAGCATGTTCAGTAAGTGTGTGTTGCAAGCACTTACGTCAAGGAAGCTAGAAATCTCTGCAGAACTTTTCTGTCCCTGAAAACCTTGTCATGAAGTAATTTTCTGAGGTGCTGACTGCTAACAGAAAAAGACCTTGATGCTGTTTATGCAAAATTTGGTTGTCTTTCCCTCTAGTATTTACAGCAGCCTCATGGATCCCAAATAGCCTTGTTGATCCCACATACCAGTGGAACACAGGGGGCTTTGCTCACATATTTCTTGGAGCATTGCACATCTGCCTGTTACCACATAACTTTGGGCTCTGCCACACATTTGGTTTGCCTATTTAAATGCTACTGACAAAGCTGCACATGGTCAAAAAAAGTGTGTCCATTTTCATCACTGATCAAAGGAAAGAATAATTAATGCAAAGATATGAGAAAAATTAAATCCAGAAATATGTATGTTACATTTTTTGCTCCACCTTACCAGATTTTGTTTTATTTTTGCCAAAGACTGCAGTACCCAATTACTCAAAATGATTGATTAGTTTATGTAAAAACAAGCAGATTGTTTTGTCTATCTATGGCTGAATGTAGACTGATCCATTTTTTGATGTTTCTGTAACAGGATGTTTCATGTTTTGCAGACTGGGTTCCTGTGCAGAGCTGGCTAGCAGTTACTGCTGGGTTTCCCAATCCACCCAGTAGGGCAGAAGATCTTCTGGTGTGAGACCCACATCCAAACCTCCTTTGGCAAAGGCTGATGCCCAGGTGCTTCAGTCACCGGGGGGTCTACATTAGGTTTTGTTGTAGAAATGGGGGATGGCTTCAGAAGAGAAGGCTGAAATACACAGGGAGTATATCTGATTGTTTGTTGATTGGGACCCTCTAAGAGGAAGGGTAATTAGGGCAGATAGAAGTACATGAACCTGGGGTTATCTCCTACATGATGAAGAATCAGTGCCAGGGCTACTTTGCCTTCTGTCTCTGCTGAAGCTGCTCTTCTTCATTTCCAATAACTCCTAAGGTCAAAGTGGGTTCCATGGCCAGGTGCTTAGTTCAGCCCAAGTGGTTATATCTTCTGTAGCCCAGGAACAGTTTCTGTTCTTTTGGGAATCCAGCCATTCCGTCTGGCTCCTTTGGCTTTTGCAGAAAACTCCTCCCGAGGGAAATTATTTTATTTCCACCTAATAAAACATTTCACTTAGTCTGAAGCCAAATGTTTCCAATTTGCCAGATATTCCAAAAGAAGTAATTCTCAGGGGGACCCACAACAACACTTCCTTTTTTTTTTTTTCCTGTTTCATGACAGAACAGAATTAATTAACTAGTGCCTCACCTCCTTTCATGCTAAGGGTGAGATGACAGAAGTGGCAGAGCTATCTTCCCTTGCCTTGCAAAATGTGCTCAGGCTGAGGGAAACACTGGGGGCTGTGATAAGGGGGAGCCCTCTGACCTCAAGGTCCAGCTCATATTTGAGTGAGTCACACCTGTCCCTTTGCTTCCCAGGGAAAAAGCAGCCTTGCAATGAGATGTGAGTGGTTCAGAGGTTCAGGGTTTTCCTCTGACAAACAGATGAGTTTCACAACACCATCTGTCCTTCGGGCACCTTTTTCTCTGCCCACTGACAGCTGCACTGCTCTTTCACATGCCCTGGGGCTACTGAAGTGTCCCTTCTTTCGAGTTGCCTGTCTTGCTTCAACAGTATGAAGGACTGAAGTTCCTGCTGTCATGACAGTGACCTTCCTTCAGGCACGACAGAAAGTGTCCAAGGAAGGACTGTGGGCTCAGTTACATTCCTCCCCTGCAGCTGCTGCCTCTGGCTCTCTTGTTTCCCAGCAACTCTGCCTGTGGGCATGATGCCTTCTGTGTTAAGGGGATACCTTCACCTCAGCCTCCAATGTCAAATCTGTGATTTCACTCATCAGTCTTTTCTCTCCTGATCTGTCATTTGGGCTGTGATAACACCCCTATGCTCCTCAGGAGGGCTAAATGAGGGAGAGGAGGGACAAACTGTCTTCCAGGAAAGCAGGAACATAAAGCTGGAGCTGCAATTGCATTTAGAGAGCACATAAAAGCCATAATTTCTTTGCCAGTGCACAGCCCAGAGACAAAGCCTCTGCAAAGCCCTGCTGGCAACCACCCCAGACAGAGACATCTGCGTGGCACATCCCCACAGGGGTGCAGAGCATAGGGGGATGATATGTCTCTACTCTGCAATTAAGGCTCTCATTTTGTCACTTTTATTCCCTTCTTGTGGAAGTTGGTAAAATGCTCTGCTTTTTCCCAACTCCCACCCTCAGTGCAAGGCTTTATGGTGCTTGGGTGTTCTCTCCCCACCCTGCAGAGTGGCTGCCACCATATCCCCTGTCCTCACTATCCTGGCAGGGCTGGGTGACCTGCCACCTGCCTGCCTTCAGCTGAGCAGTGGTCCTCCAGCTTTCCTGACCAGCACAGGACCCAGCCTCTGGGAAAGCATTGCATGCAGCCTTGCTCTGAGGCACACTGCAAAGGCTTTAATTTTGTTTGTTTGCTTCTTGGGCTGGAAGGGCTATCCAGGCCTTTTCCCATTTCTTGTTATGTTTATAGAATTCTTTTGATGAATCCTCTCTTTCTATGTCTGTGATTTAAAGCACTCTACTGCAGGCTCCTTGTCCTAACCACTGGCCTGTCCATCTCTCCTGTTCCACCTGATGCTGTGCTGCCAGGGCACAACAAAGTGCTAAGCTCTGAGTAGATGGGCTGCACTGCTCAGCTGTTCAGACACACAACAGCTGCTTCTGGGATATTATGGATCTGTTGTGATTCTGTGATTTCACAGAGACTGAAATCTGGACAGACCCTGGGAAGAAGTCAGGTCTTCACTGTCCCATTACACCAACATATGTTGAAGATTTTCTTTCTTCTTGTCTGCAAGATGATGCTGTACATCCTTTATCCTTCCTCACATACAAAGATCATCTCCAAGCAGAGCTGTATTTCTCAGCATCCTAAATGAGGAGTCACCAGGCAGAATGAGTCACTGGTGCAATTTTCCATAGCTTAATCTAAACTTTTAGGGCCTGGTTTCATTATTATTGCCTACTTTAAGTGGTTTCTTCCTTCATGCTGAAATCAGCAGGATTTCTTGTTTACTTGGGTGGAAGGTTTTTAAAAAACACACAGGTTGTTTCAGGTCAAGATTCAATTAGAAGAATGAAGTACAGGAAGAAGTGCTGGACAAGAAAACAGTGCTGATGATGAAAGCGGGCTTCAGGTAACTTTTCCTCTGTTGCATGTTCTTTTGTGTTACTTAAACACTTGAGTGATTTAGTAACTTCTGTGAGCTCCAGGCTGATGGGCATGCAGTAAGGTGGAGAGCTGGCATTCAGTGGGCAGCTAAGAAATGCCATGTTTCTTGTGGAAATATGAAGATTTTGGAGAGCAGGGAGTTAGATGAAGTGCTGTTCTTCACATCTCCATTTCCAAGAAATCCTCATTCAGGAAATAGAACAACTTCACCAGACCATCAGAGCTGAGTACTCCAGAAAAAGCATTTAGGTCTTTGAAAGTACCCAAGGACCTGATACCCTTGCCTTACACATCACAAAATGGATCTCTGTGATTTCTCAGGAAGTGTACAAGGATGCCATTACATCATGTAGAAAGACAATTAGAGAAGCAAAAACTCGGCTAGAACTCCATCTGACCACTGCTGTAAAAAATAATAATTAAAAGCGTTTTTAGAAGTACATTAACCACAAAAGAAGGGCCAAGGAAAATCTATATTTTTCATTGGATGGAAGGCAGGAGGAAACAGCATCATCAAGGATGAGGAAAAAGGTGAGGGACTTAATGCCTTCTGTGCCTCAGCTTTTAAGGGTGGTTGTCCTCAGGGCAATTGGCTCCCTGAGCTGATAGGGAGCAGAATAGACCTCCTGTGATGCTCACCAGCCTATGCGACTGAATGTGCTTCATCCAAGGGCACTGAGGGAGCATCAGAAAGGCTCACTAAGCCACTCTGCATCATTTATTAACTGTCCTGGCTAACTGGGAGGAGCCCAGATTACTGGAGGTTGGCCAGTGTGATGCCCATCCACAGCATGGGCCAGAAGGAGGATCCAGGGAACTACAGATCTGTCAGCCTCCCCTTGGTGCATGAGAAGGTTATGGAACAGGTCATTTTGAGTGTGATCACATGGCATACACAGGAAAACCAAGGGATCAGGCCCATCCAGCAGGGGTTTGAGAAAGGCAGTCCTGCCTGACCAACCTGATTGACTTTTATGACCAGGTGACCTGTCCAGTGAATGAGGGAAAGGCTTTGGGTGCAGCTAGCAACCAGACAAGAGGACTGTATTCTCAAGTTGCTCCAAGGAAGGCTCAAATTGAACATCAGAAGGAATTTCTTAAGAGAAAGGGTTGTTAAACATTGGAATGCCCAAGGAAATGGTGCAGTTACTGTTCCTGGAGGTGTTCCAGAAAAGACTGGATGTGGCACTTAGTGCCGTGACCTAGTTGAGGTGGTGATGGGTAAAGGGTTAGACTCAATGATCTCAGAGGTCTTTTTCATCCTCACATATTTTGATTTCCCAGCATCGCAGATAATTCTTTTTCCCTCCTGTCCTTTCTGCTAAAACCAGCCCAGTCCCTCTGCAGGATTTCTTAATATCGTGGCCAATCTGACATGAAAAATACTCTAGTACCGAATCTTTCAGACCTACTGTATTACATTACCTTTCTCCTACTTACTTTTTTTTTTTTTTTCTGGTCAAGTCCTTGTCACATGCATAAAAGCTTCCTTTATCCCTCTTTTGTAATTCAGTTCGATTCAGGAGCATATCTGTTTTGTCTCTCAACCAAATGGCAGATACAGCTCAATTCTGAGTCTGGCTAGAGTTTGTTTCTCCTCTCTGAATTCACATGTTGGTAATGTCTTACTAGCAATGTGCTACACACAACTAAGTGAAAGTATCCCAGAGAACATCACCTACAGATCTTATCCAGAAGGATTGTCCCTTCTGCCCTTCAGGTCAGGATATATTTTTCTCAGATTCTGTCAAAAAAATTTGTGCAGAATAGCTTCACCCTCTACTACCACAGACTCAACTTTTTCAGGTTTAACTGAGGAAAGCTTTGACCCTGCCAGATCTAGGGCAAGAGACCCCTGGGGATACCAAATCAGGTCGTGGACCCCCACTGTACTTGTGCCAGAGTACTGGTGACTCAGGTTGGTTACTGTGTTCCCCAGTGAGTTCTGCCCTACTTTCCTTCCTTTATCCCTCTTTCTCTGTTCCTTTTCTCATGGCAGAAGAAGTTCAGCCCCTTTTTCTTGAGTTAGTAACTTTTTTTTTTTTTTAATTCAGTTCAATCTTCCCACGCTGCAGAGATTTCTTTCCATGCTGGCTGTGATATCACTCTGTATGTAGACCCTTCTATTTCTGTAACCCTTGAAAGTATGAATGAAATGGTAGAGTATATTCAAATATTTTGAGGAAAGCATATAATAACAAAAAGCTAACAAATGAATAGAAGAAAATTCAATGTTCTAAAACTCAAAATGATTAGATAATAGAGTAGGTCAAAAATATGCCTGCCCCACCTTTTTTTTTTCCCCTCCACTTTCATTACATTCTATTTCTCTAGCTTTTAATCCTTATAATAGCTAATCCTTTGGGAATAAGGATGAATCCCTTGAAACTTGTGGACTTGGAAGGCCTGTAGCTTTGTTTTTTCCTGAGGCAAATACTAACTTTACCAAGCTGCATAATCTCTGAGAATATTCTCTCTGTCAGCCTATATGACCCATAGGATCTCCCAGGCTGCTATTTGGAGTAGAAATTGTTGAGTGCAAAGGCTGTTTCAGATGGAATGAGGCCTGGTTTTTAAGCTGAGGTGCATGGATAAGGACTAAGAATTGCCCTTGCACATCATCCCAGATAAGTGCATGCACTCACTGATATTTTCTGTGAGGGAGTAGAATCTCTATCCTAGTTTTGGTTATGACACAGATGCTAATCTATACCACCTCACATGGTTGTTGAGGACCGAGGAAAGGGACCCTCTGTTAGTAAAAGAAGGTCATGGCTTCTGGCCATGAAAATGTGGTGGGCAGAGCAGGGATGGTAAACTGTCCATTTTTCATTGTCTTGGGGTCTGTGGTGAGCAGTTCTGCATGTGAATCACCCTCTCCTTTGTATACTTTTGTAATAAACATTGTTGCTTTTACTCTTTTTTTCTTATATCATTGCTGTTTCCAGTAAATCATTCTTATCCCATGATCTTCATCTTTTGTGTCCCAATTCTCAACTCTATCCAGCCAGAGCAGGAACAGGGAGGAGAAGGGGGAGCAAGGGAGCAGCATGTGATTTGAGAGAGTCTCAGTGGGGGCACTGGACTGAGGAGTAGCATTCCTAAACCATGACAAACACATAGGTGAAATCCAAACCAAAGAAGAAGGGAAGGAGAGTAGAAGCTGAAGGCAAGCTGGTTTATGAAGAATAGAAAAGGGAAAACTTTTCCCACACGGTTCAGCGAAAAGTAAGAGAGAGGTGATGAGGGCGGTGATCAAAGCCAGCTCTTCCCAGATTTGCAGGTGATACCTGGGGGTCTGGCAGGTCCCCTGGGGACAGCAGCTGTTATGGGTTCCTCTTTGGCTCCGTGTAGACTCACAGCTGGAAAAGTCTCATGGGCTACTGAGGCTCCATCTGCTCCCTGTTTGCACTGTGATATGCTCCGCGGGGCCATACCTGCAATGGACCTGTTGAAACAGGGAGTGTCTGCAGAGAAAAGACCCCTTTGTGACTCGGTGCATTGTGCTTTAAGGAACAGGCATAAAGCTGCGCTCTCTCTTCCCAGAACCTCCTCTGAAAACACAAACTGCTCAGGTGTTTGTTACAGCTGCAGGTTTGAAAAATATCTGTTCTTCTCAGCGTGTGTTGTCTTAGGGATCTGACACAGAGGTGTGAGTCTGCACATGGTGTACCACCTTCTACAATATTTACCAGGATCTAGAAAGCTAAGTCTTGGAGGAAAAGTTGTCCTTCCAGAAAGACTACTCCAGACCAGGCAGCTCTCAGAGATGGGGGTGAACTTGCCAAGTTGAAACTGTTATACGGGCCTTTGTTATTGCTCCAACACAATTGCACCTGGAAGGGGGCTTTGGGCAAGTTCTGCTTGCTCATTCTTATTGAGATGAACATTTTCATGTGCCTGCCCAAATTGTGGCCTCAAATTCCAGCTTAGAGCCTGGCTCACAACCCAGCCCACCCAGGGATTTGGGAGCGAAATTTCCAGCAACTGTGGCTGCCCTGACCTGTCTGGATATTTATTGAGCTCTCACACACAAAGAGGGTTTTTTCTCAGAAAAAAACGCTCTCAATCTCTCTACACTGCACATTTTTTCCTCTCAAAATGGTCAGATGTGATCAAAGCATAACCCCATTTGACAAGGCATTTGTGAAGTTGAGCAGAGCTGGCCTTGACTCCAGCTTGCAATGAAACCCTGGACCAGGAGCTCGTCGCCTGGTTCCAGCCTGGGTTTCACTCACCAGCTGGGATCAATGCAGCCTCAGCCAGTTGGGTTTAATTGCTGCAGACGCCCACACTGTGCAGTGAGATGCATAGTGGAAAACAGGCTTTCAACCCCTTGTGTTCTCAACAGACAAACGCGAAAGGGGTCCAGTGGCTTCAAAGGGCAGAGGGTTTGGATGGGAGTCACAGGGAATTTGCAGGGGGAATTCTGGTGGAGCTGAGTTGGTGCAGGGGCCAAGAGCATTCCTGGTGCACCACTGTTGACGTCAGCGCCTCATGCATTCAGCGTCGGATCCTCATTTGTATTTTCTCCTGAGCTCACAGGGCTTGGCATCTAGTTTGTGCTTTTGTTACAGCAGCTGTTACTGGTCTGGCTGCCTCACTAATTTCCCCAGTCCCTGGAAAACCCACCCATGAGCCTTTCTCTAGAGCTCTGTGATTGCTCTTAAGCACAGGCTTACCAGGTTTACTTCCTCTCCACAGACTAATTCATCTGACTAATTATCCCCTTCTTGGTGCTAGTTTGTTTTGAATGCAGAAATTTGGCCTTTGCAATTTGTTTTATTCTTTAAAATTCAAGAGTCATTGAACAACGATGAATAGAAAAAAAGACTTAATTCACATTCAGCAGTGAACAGAGGCAGCCTCTCTGACCTGGCATGTGAGGCTGTCTTTTCTGAAAAAGTGAGGCTGTGGCCCCAGAAAATCAGCTGCTTCAGAGAAATCAGGCAGGAGGCTCCCCCTTGTCCAGTACTGCAGCAAACACTGCTTGCAGGCACTTTCTTGAGCAATATACAGGTGAATTAGTGGGAGATTGTCTTAGGTTAAAAATGTAAGATGTGCC
>VYXD01000744.1:48247-64071 GCA_013397195.1 Hylia prasina
TTTTTTTTTCAGTGGGAAAAAATGAAGCAAAACCAGTGACTCTTAGAAAGGAAAAATGGATTTCCCTCAGTGGAAGTGGATTAGAACAAGAAATGTCCATCAGCATATCCGTGCAGCAGTGCACCACTCTACCACAGGAATTGCCACAGTGGTTTAGACAAAAGGTTTGTCATTGAGCCCAGCTTTTATTGCTTCAAAGGACAGCACAAACCACCATTAAAATGGACATTGGGTAGCGCCATATTAACAACCATGTTTGAGTATGGAGAGTACTTCTGCTGTTTCCATAAATCTCTGCTGCATTCCTGTGAGCACTGCTTCTGAAGCAAGATCTCAAGACCAGGGCTGTGTCTTTCAAATTCCTGTGGACCTATGTTTTAATGTGAGGTCATAAGGGATGCCTAAATGATCTCTTACATGGGTATATTTATGTCTGCCCTCTTCTATTCTTGCTCATCCGCTTTCTTTTGCTCATAAAAGAACCTTTTCTCTAGATCCCTCTCTACATGGATTTTCAAATCTTTCTAGTTTCTCCTTCACAAATTTCAATTTTATTTTGACTGTTTATTTTGAAAAAGAATAATGAACACTGTTATTTCAGTGTAAGGGGTTATTTTTTTTTTAAATTTCAGTGTAAGTGGTTAAAACCAGCAAAGGCAGTTTGCCCAATTCTTTTAATAAGTTAAGGCCATCTGAAACTCTTACGGTTGCCTTTTCTTAATGTCAGGGATAATGATATCCTTCCTAGTTCAGATACCTCTATGCCAAAAATCAAAAAATGACTGCTTATGCCAGATTTCCACCTGCTGCACTTTTGCTTAAATGAGTATTTTGAAATTATCTGGATGAACAGATTCTTATTTCAATACCACCTACTTTTAGGGAAACCTGTTTATGCCTCAGTGAGAGTAGCTCACAGACATTCCTGCTTTCTAGAAGGAATATGACTACAATGATGTTTTAGTTTTATGGAAAGTAAGTTAAAGCTAAAATTCCCTGAAGGAACACAACAGATTGATTCAAAGTCCATGAAAACTTTGTTATCCTAAGGCAACCCTGGAATGAGGGATGATTGTTCTTGCTTCTGTCACCTTCTTGACTCTTTCTTGAGGTTGTAGCAATCACCTGGTGGTGTTTAGTGGCATGTCTCAGTCGTGTTCCCTGGGGCAGTTCTGTTCCAGACAGAAACCACCAAAGCTTCTGTCTCATTGATTACGACATGAGGAAAGCGAAGTTTGAGGGAGAGATGGAGTTCATTGCCTTCTAATCTGTAGATGAAAGATTACATCCCTTTCCACTTACTTTAATGTGCTAGTTTAAAAGAGATAGTTTTATTATTAAAGTAAATTATTAACTCTGGAGGTTGCCTTGGTAGGTCTCTCTTAGGTTTCCTCTCCAAAACTCTGTGAGATGCAAAGTGACTTGTGCTCAAAATATTTGCTGTCGTTAACTGTAGAGAGGAACTGTGAATCCAGAATCAGATAATGGTGGGTAAAAAGAGCACTGAGACATGGTCATGGAGAAATGAAGAGAGCTCCTGTGAATGGAAGACCTATAAAAGGCCACACAGTATTACCTGCTTATTCCCATTAGTCTCCCTGGAAAGTTTTAGACTGTGCTGGAACACAGATTTTTCACATTCTTTTCTGTCTATCATATTACCTTCTCCCTCTGCCACTTTTCCCCCATCTCCAATATTTTTGTTTGAGTTAAAGCTGGGCAAAATGGGAGAGGTATTTGGGTTCCCTGCTCTTCTTCCCCCATGATCTCTTATTTATGTGTGCAAAAGTTTTGTTTTATTGATGCACGTTTGCCAGAGAAATGCTGGGCTCAGCTCCAGGCAGTCTCATTTCCCTCTTCTATCTTGAGACATTCCAGTCCTAAACAGCATAAGTTTGCACAGCTAAATATTTAGGAGAAAGTAACAAATCTGTGTCACCAAAAAGCTCTAAATATCCCTCAGAATAAAATGATATAATTTAGCATGTGCAGAAGAAGAAATATCACACCATTTCTATGAAAAATCGTGGATCAGATTAGGAAAGGTCTATACTTAAACTATGAATCACTGTAATCAGCACAGCATCTCACTTAAGTCTGGTATCAGAGGTAAAACACCACCATACTCAACTCACTTCTAACCCCAGAGCACTGAAATACCAGTGTGCTAGTGACTTCTTCATTCTGTAGGATCCCAGACCCCTCCTAGCATGGATCAGCCATTTTCACTGAAGATCAGCATCTTTATGCTGTTTCTATTCATTCCTCTTTAAATCTTTCAGTACTTGCTATGCACATGGAAAGGAATTATGGACAAGCAAGCTTTGTTTGGAGCACAGGCACTGTACTGCTCATCTTTGCTGAGACAAACATCAGCTACTGCTGTGAGTGCTGAACCTGATACCAGCAACTTTGTCTGCAAAGGTTTGTGAAATTTCTACACTTCTCATAAAACTCGGTGCAGAAGTTTGCCAAAGGTTACCACAACCTATAGGAGTGGTGAACTTCAGCAGAAAAGTAAAGAATACAGATAGGACTGTCTGTCTTGCTTATACTGTTGTAGCTAATTTTGACAGAGACTGTGAACCAGAGCACAAAAAAGTACAGGAGGTTTGGAGTATCTTCTTTGGACTTTAGTGCTTGTATGAATCAAGCCTTCAGACTGGACATGCCTGTGAAAGCAGCTCTTTTTCCTCTACTGCCACATGGCCTGGATGTGAAGGCAGTAGAGGAAATGGAAAGCAAATAGGATTCTGGAGAAAGAGGTCCAATTTACCCGCAGTGATGCAGGAGTAACTCAGAATGGAGGATCCTTCATGCCCAAATGCATGCAAGAGACAACAACTGGCTGCCTGTCTGTGCTTGCTCTATCAGACAGTGACTGGAGCACGCTGCATCCTCCAGTTGCCTCCTGCCCATGGCAAAGGTTTTTAGAGCTTCTCTCATGGAGTAAGAGCAACACTGTATTTAATCAGTTTTCTGTCAGCTGGCACAAGGCCTTGAAGTGGCCTGGGAGAGGGAATGCAAACACTGTGCACCTGCTTCCAGCTGCTGCCCAAGATAAACTCCATCACACCAGCACTGCCATTGGGTTTGTTTCTGGGCTACAACCAAGTGTTGAAACAGGGCTACAGGTTACACAGATGTGCAGTATCTTTGTGCCAGCCCAGGCACAGCAATGTACTCTTTAGTTCCTCAGTTTATGGGAAACACCTGAAGCCTGATCACATGTAAATAAATATTCCCAGTGGATAAGAGGGAGGAAGAGAGAAAGAGGGAAGAACTAAGGCAAAGGCTTGACTGACTGCAAATGGGAGAAGAAGTGAACCAGCACTGCATTGCCAAAATCTGGGATTTTTCTATCAATCTTGTGGTTGCTTTTGCTTTCCTTAATGCCTCAGCTTTATGGAAATCAGTGTTTATTTCTTAATATTTAAATAATTTTTGAATATTTTCTAACTCAATATTTTGATGGAATAGAGATGCTGGTTTAATTTCTAATTTTATTTATTGGAATAGGGATACACAACATCAAGAAATGACACATTTTTGTGTCTGTTAATATATGTAGTTTAATTTTAGCTGAGCAGCTGATAGAGAAAAAAACATCTATGAAAGATGTAAATAAAAGTTCTTTTCTTCCTCTCTTCATGCAAATAGTTCTGTAAATAACTCTGATTGGTTTTAGACTGGAGGCCAGACCTTGACCACTTAATCAGTGGATCAGCTGTGCCTTTTCCCCAGCATCTCTTGTGAGCATCTGGCATATTCTCTATGTGGGACAGGCATGTTGCTTGCACCTGGGTTTGGAAGTGAGACAGCACCAATCTTGCTCTTCCCCCAGTGGTCTGGAGCACAGGAGAGTGCCTGGTGAAACAACACGGCTAACGTGACTCCTGCTTGAGCACCCATGGTCTTCTATGTCTTCCACTTCTGGAGATACACAGAGCTGCCTCTGGGGTACCAAGTGACCACTGCCACTTAGCAAAGTCCCTGCATCAAAGGTCAGTAATGCAGATGAAATGTGGAGTGGTTTAAAACTAGCTGCTATTATTAAAGTAGATTAATATTAGCTTAAACACATGCTGGTGCTTTCTGAAAGAGGTATCCTTCTGTTTGCAGATAAAGAAATTCAAAGTATGCTAATGAGGGGAGTTAGTTTGGAAATTTGTGGTGTCTTTCTGAACATAGGTATACTCTGATTTCTCTCATTTTGTATATTTGAATTGAGTGAAGTTTAAGGAGTTTCATGGAGATAGAATGAATGAGATCCCATCAGACTGAAGCAGCCTGGGTACAGGCAGGAGACATTTCAATGTATGCTGCCTTTGCTTGCCAAAATATTTTTTCTTCTAATTGGAAAATGGCAAGTTCCCTTGTGGGACAAACAGCCTGCTTGAGTCATGACCTCTGGGCCAACAACAGACTTAATGGTTTTTCTGCTAGGTATTCATCATTTCTAAATAACTGGCTCAAAATGTAACTAATTTCCTTCATAAATGTTTCTGTAATTTTGGTCACTTCTGAATAAAAGCAGCTTCATTCATAGTGAAAAAAGAAGAAAGTAGAGAGAATAAAGATGATAATAATGCACAGATTTCAAATTGAAAGTCAATGTGTGTATTTCTTCATAATTACCCTATTCACCTGCAGTGGAGCCAAAACTGCAGAGGGGAAGAGGTGAAGGCACATGAAATAAATGTGATCAGTAAGGTAACTTTGGGGTAGACTCAAGTTTGGGTTCAGTTAAAACAAAAATCTCTTTAGGGTGAGGATACTTAAGGAGTGTATAGTCAGATGACAGGACAGATTGAAAGGCTGAGAAATTGGGAAAATTATGTGAAGATTCTTCTTTGTAACTCTTCGACAGTACTGCAGTGAGAACATGTTCCCTCTCTCCCTCCTGTTCTTGGTTTAGAAAGGGTGAAGGCTACTACTACAGTCTGGTTTATAGATATCTGACTCAAATTCAAGCCAAGCAGCTCACATCTTTAATACTGGTGAACTCTATTTCCTTCTGTCTGTCAGTGAGGGTGGTGATGGTCCTGGACATGTTCCAGTAGTCTGGAGGGGAGATTTAGGTGGAACTGCCCCCTGCTCAGTTTTCACTGCGCACCTCTCATGGCACAAAAGCAGTTCCCTTTCTGAAGTCTTGGCAGATGCATTGATGGCTTAAATAGAAACTGAAAAAACATATTTTACCTCTTACAGTCATTCACCAGTTTTAAGCCATGCAATGGTGGCAAGTCACATGGAGAAATCTTCCTTTGTTTGCTGAACGTGTAATGCCCTTTCTGGCTGCACTCAGGGTATGAGTACCCTGACTCATTTCACTGCCACTGCACTTACCTACTATTTTAAGAAACAGCTTACTAAACCAGAGGAAATTCTTTTGGTCCCACGGTGTATCAGATTTGGAAAGTGACCTCAACATGTCAGCAACAGAGACTGGCTTTCAGTGGGCTTGAGACACACATCTGCAAAGGGTGCTGGGCCTCAGCTTGACAGAGCTTTATTAGCTTTGGAAAGAGAGGTTTCAAGTATTCCCTCAGACTCTGGGATGGGGATTTGCTGTGACAGTCTTGGGTTAGATGATCTCTGCAGAAACCCTCTTTGCAATTCTGAAGTTAGAGGCTGAAAAAAGTAAGCATTTGCATTCTTCAAGGCAGCTACATCTGATTGTTATTGACATCTCAACAAGTGAGTAGATGAACACCTGTCATTTGCAGACCTAGAAGTATTTTCCTACATGTTTCTAGAACCTTTTATGAAGTTCCCTAGAATGAATCATTGTTGAAAAGCAGCTTAGTAAACATCACAGAGTTAAAATGATTTGAATAGCACAGTTCAAACTAAGACTGAGTTTTCATAGAAAAGGTTTGCCAGAAACTGCAAAACAAACTGTTCTTTTCCTTAGTGTAATAAAACACCTGTCAGCCTCCTAAGAATCACATTTTCAGAAGTTTCTAGCAATAGCTGTGAATTCTGAATCTTCCCTTCCGCCTCAGAAGGCATACACCTGATGATTGATAACCTGCACACATTCTGCTCTTTAAATACTTCAAGGAAGCCACGTGACTCAAACCAAGGGCACAAGGACATGGCCTCTGTTTGGAAAAACCTTCCAAGGGGGGGTGTGATTCTCACACATGCTTTTCTGGGACCTCTTTGATGCAATCTGACGAACATACCTGACAAAGTAAATAAACACCAAAGAGAGCGTTTCCTCAGCCTTTTTCCAGAGTTATAACTGCAGTTGTACCCAGGATCATAAGGCAAAATCTGACTGACTGTCAGTCCATTTCTTCTTCCACTAAAGTATACAGGTAAGAGCAAACTATTATTATCTTATTGTGATTGCATTTTGCTTCAGCTGTAAGGTATTAAGAATTATTCTTCATACAGTCTATTCAGACAATGTGTGTAGTTAATTTCTGGGGCATTCTAGCTCTGGATAAATGAAACTGTTGTTACCATGAGGCACTGAACTCTGAGAAGATATCTAGCATTTTTGGTTGGTACTTCTCTGCAAGAAGAATCTTTGGTTAGTACTTTTGACCTGTGAGAAGTCACTGAATTGCCCTGTGCCTCTCTTTGTAAAGTGGAAACAAGCTGTATGACTGTTGTAATGTTGCAGTCATAAACACACAAGGCATTTGCTTATTCTATAGTAGACAATGAGATTGGGGTGACCATGAACTCTATTTTTAGGAGTAATTATTTCCATCTGCTAATCTTTTTGGAACTGGACCAGTGTAGTGGGATGTGTGTTGGTCAACTGCCCATTGTTTGGCTGGTAGGGAAGCACCCACTATTTATTGGGATGGAGAAGCTGCATGTTGAACCAAACCAGACTCAGGACCAGCCAATCTAAGTAGTTTTGAGGCATTCTCCTGGATGGGTCTGCACCCCTGTAATGTGCACTAGTGAGAAGAAACAGTGGAGTCTGGCAGAGATAATGAGATCAGGCACAACATCGCACTAACGCGGTTGTTGTGCTTTGAGGACTGGGTGGGCTCACGATCAGGGTCAGAGGGAATGGGCCTCTGAGAGATTGGAGCTGGTGTAGTACCACTCAGCCCTAGGACTGTTCAGGCACTGCTTAGATATGTGTCTTCATGCACCATTGATGAAGTCCAGCATTAAGGGAACCGGCTGAGAAATATAGGAAATATTTCTGAGCTGCCACAGGAAAGGGATGAGATTCCAAAGTGTCAGATAAGAGTGCATGTAGTGATAGATTTGACAAAAGGAGGAAAGGAAGTGAAACAAAGTAGGTAGCAGTCACCACAGTTGCAATTTCTGGGAAAAGTGAGGAAAATGAACTTTACGTAAGCCTATAGAAGCTAACCAAGTGGTAAGTCGCAGGCACACAGGACTGTCAAGAAGAAATTCTATCAGAGCGACCTGCCCCCTGTTTTTTGACAGAGGACCCAGCCAGGGAAGAAAAAGGAGATGTCCTATATTCTGACTTGGCCAAGGTTTTCCATGTTTCTTCACATGATATTCATAAGGCAGCTATGGACTCAGATCCCATGTGAAACTCCAGGAATTTCAGTCTCAGTCCCATGGAAAAGCTTATTCACTGAACAGTCCTTGGAACTCTCCATTAAATGGCAGAGAGCAATGAGGGGACTCTCGCCATTAATGGCTTCATAGGTGCAACAGAGATAATGCTTATCAAATATGATGGCGGTGTCATGCTGATGGGCATACAAGCACATGGAGAACGGGGTCAGAATTCAAAGGGGTCTTCAGGTGCTGGAGGACCAAATGAAACAATATTCAATATGGAGAGGTACAAAATAGGAATTATAATACACTGCACAAATACAAGGTAGGTGACAACTTGCAGGACAGACAGAAGGTTTTAGTGATTTCAAGTGATCACAAAATGAACATTTCAAATGCTTTTGCTACTGTTAAGAGTCCATTCTTATCCTGAGACAAACAGACATGAATATAGTCTCTGGAACAGCCTCCTTTCTCTGCTTTGCACTGCTGGGTTTTTGGATTGAGTGTTAGGCAACTGTGGATTGCAGGTTTCACAAAAGCCATAGATTTGTTTCAGTGACTTGAGACAAGGAAAAAAAAACAACCAATCAGATGTCTAGGGAAGATATTCTCTACATTTTTTCAATTTGTTGACAAGGTTGTACACTAACCTCTCAGTTTGTTGTGAAAGAAGAAAAACAATTTTCTGAGTCAGTGCTAGATAGGATAAGAAGTCTCCCTTACAACTTACATTATAGCAGGAGAGATAAGGGTTAGCCTTTAGGAAGCCCTTCTCATTCCAAACGTAGAAGAGCACAAAGCTGCTTAGGAGAGTTGGTGAGACTTTTAAGTGAGATTTCAAAAACTTTGCATCTTCTAGGAATTGTCAGGGTAGCGCTGCCACAGGTAGAGATGTAAATAACAAGAGAACAAGAGGGAGCCTGGATAGGATAGCTGTGCAAACCAGACAAGCCTTTGGGCAAACAAGTTTCTTTTCCAGTCTCAAGCTATTGGTAATCTTACTGTGGAACAGACCAGACAGAGTCTCTGCCAGTCTGTGCCAAGGGTAGGAGAAATCACTCACTAGGAGCTGTTTGCCCGCCTTAAAAGTTAAGTTAAAAGTTAACAGTACCACCTGCACATTTCTGTTGACTGTTTCTGTCTTATTTTAGTCTGCAAATACTAATGACAGGTTGTACAACTGTTGGAACAAGAGTATCTTGCCCCCAGCTTCGATTTAAGTGTCTGGGGGCCACTGGTTTTAGAGGGATTTCAAGTTCTGGTTGTGGATCAATGTGAGAAATTAGAAGGCTTTCCAGTCTTGAGAGACTTGACTTGCATCCCAATCACTTCCACATTTCTTTTCCTGACCAATTTTTTTCATCCACGTATTACTTTGAAGGGAAGATAGACTTTTGGCTACATTGGCAAATATCTACTTACAGCAATCAAAATCTTGTCCTAATCTGACTTCTGGTTATCTCTTCTTTCCAGACAGAACTTAATCCAGTGTGGTTATTTTAATTTAAATATTAGCATAACATTTCTTGCCAGCCTTACTTAAAAATTTATTTCAAGCAGCTCAAAAACCTTCCTTTCATTCACTCCCTTGCACATCTTGGACAGTGGTGGTTTCCCCAGCCTGCTCTCAGGAAGTTTGCATTAAAATAATATTTTAAAACAGGACTTTATTTTTGGTCCACATCAAGTTCAGATAATGATAGCATAGCTGGATGAGACCCCAAAGAGTTGTGCAGATGAGGCAGCTGCCATTACACCAGGCCAGTGTTGACCCACAGGTTCTCAGGCTGTTTCCTGAGGTACTGGTCATTACACAAGGACAGTAATGTTCCTGAGAGCAATTGCTGACTTTTTAAGGGCAACATCACTGAAGCTCTTGCACAAGACAGGGAGAATGGGGGAAGAGGATAGAAAGGTCTCTATCTCTCATGAATTGACTGAAAAGAAAAGCTTAAAAAGAATAATAAGTATTTAGTAAGAGTTGCTAAGAAAGCATGACAACATGTGAGGGGACCACCCCTTATTGGGGATTATATTTGGCTCAGGAAAGTAGAAGCTGAGCAGAGCTGAGCTGGGTGGAGAGGTACAAATAGGAATTATAATCCATTAGGAATTATAAGACATTGATGCTGCCTTTGTAGCTCCCTGAGCAAGGCAAGCTGTTAGAAGTTCTGTGGCTCAGCCTCAGACAAAAGGCTTCCAGTAAGTGTTATCACCATTTGTTATTCTCAGGCCTGGCAGAGAGGAAAAGAAAGCCAGGGTGAGGATGATGATCTGCACTGCTGTCAGTGCAGTGAGGCTAGAGCAGAAAAGCTGTGGGGCTCCAGCAGGACTGAGTTGCACTGGCAGAACCTTGGGAAGACCAAGGACACCTGTAGCAGTGGCTGGGCTCAAAAAACTGCACTGATACCATCACCCCTCCCTAGAAAAGGTTATGTGTGAGTGAACAGGTCCTTTTGGGGGACATTAGAAGTATCCTGCTTGGCTCTTAGTTATGCTACAGGAAACAAGATCCCAGTTTCAGCTCAGATAGTTAACTCAGGCAAAAGCAGTATAAGCTCCTCACTATTATAAATTAAAATACAGAAGAATTCTCATCCATGGTTTTATATAGAAATTGAATTCCAACTGTTTATTGTAGGAGACCAAACATGGAGGTCTTTGTCTATCTTTAGCATCAGATAAGGGCAGTTAGCCTGCTCCTCTTTGAGTCTGGCTTTTCTCTTTTAAGGCAAATGTGACAGATCTTGAATACGCCTTACGTAAAACTAGAGAGACAAAAAAAAAAAAATCATGGCAACTGAAGGGCACAGTCCAAGCACAGACTGGGAGAGAAATGGGTTGATGCCTGGTTTTGTTGTGTTGTTACTTGAGGAGTTTTATTTCTCGTATTTACCTTAATGCTCAGTTAATCTGAGTTTGGGGGCCACAAAAGGGACTGAGGGATTTTTGGCTTGGTGTCTGTGGGTTCTGAAATGACCCACGTTGTCTTCTGGCAACACAGAGGGAGAAAACATTTGCAAAATACTCCCAGACCAGAGTCAACCCAAGAAGCAACAATGGCCAAAAAAGAAAGAAAACAGACAAAAATGCATGCCTGACTAACATAAACAACATGTCAAAAGGGAAGTACCTCTAGTGCCCATTTTCTAGCTAGAGCCAGTAGCTTTTCTTTACCTCTACTCCCTTAAACATGGCTTTTCATTGCAGTCCTCCTTCTCTATCAGTGACTATGAAGAAACTGCAAACAGAGGTCACTTTGTCAGATGCCACACCATGTCCTTCATGGTGAAGTCTCTTAGAGTTTCTTTCTCTAGGGTAATGCAAAATACCTGTGTTTAGAAAGGGAAGATTTCAATGCGCCCTGCAAGGAACTTAAATGTACGTGTGAATCTGAAGTGCTGAGTTGCCTTTGCTTGCCTTGGCCTTGAGTGCCTGGCAAGCCTTAGTGGAGAACATGAAGCACTGCAAAAGCTTTCTCTGCATATAGGATGACAAGTGTCAGTGTCATATGGAAAGTTAAATTTATTTGCTGTAATAGATATATTTGAGTATATTTCTTGCCTGTGGTATCAGTTAGTGTTACCTGACCCTGAAGAAAAAAAGGCCCTGTCACTCCCTAGTAGTGTGCTCATTAGTTTAGCAGAAGTACAATCTGCTCCTGCCCTGAAATTTGCCACCATTTCATCTGTAACATACACACTTATTCAGTCAAAACTTAGAGAAATCATATTATGGCAGCTAAATCTACAGAAATTTAGATATCTTGAAGAAGAGAATGGTTTATAGGAATCTGGATCCATTTCTTCTCTTGAATCCCTCTAAGAAATGAATTTAGACACTTAGATTTCCTTTAGGTCTGTTTGGTTTTAGTCACAGGCTTATCCAGTACTTGAAACACCCCCATTCCAACCCCCACTTCCTGCCCCAGGGAATACCATTAAGTATTTGCATGGGAGGAGTAAGCAGACTTGGCTCTTATCAAAGTAATTTGCACAGAAAATGTGTAAACCACAATTCCGTGTTTGCATAGCTGTTACACTGACTTTGAGGATAGAAAACACTCAGCACTTCCAATAGTTCCCTCTGCCTCCAGTGGGACAGGTCCCGTGGGTCTGCTCTGAGTTTCATCAGAAATGAAATGCACTGTTTAATCGTGTACAAAACTGACTTGGGGAAAAAAAAAAAAAATCAGTCCCATAACGTCTAGGAGCTGAACAGCCAATTTCTTCTTTTCTTCTGCAGTTTTCTTTGTCCAGCTCCACAAAGCATTTTTGAAGACTGTCCTACTGCCCTCTGTGGGCTTTACTGTGAAGTACCTTAAATAACCCTGTGGGCATGTGTTAGGATATGACTCCCTCAGAAACTTTTGCTTCTCTTCTCTCATGCCCGTGTGCTGCAGCTGCTTATTAAGTGATACCTTAATTTAGCAAAGCCAATTGTCCACTCCCCACCCCTTCATGTGCTTGCCAATGCAACAAGAAGCCTAAGAGAAGGCATCTGTAATGGCTGTTTGGTCTTGCTGGTTCTGAAAGCCAGTGAAATAAAATAAACTCATCTCCAAATAAACATACTGAAATAGAAGAATTAGTAATAAGTTTGGAAGGAAGATCCTGGTACGTATGAGATTCTTCCTTAGTTTTGGTTGAGGTGCTTTGTTTCAGTCAGCATTTTGTGGTTTTCAGGGGTTGACCTGATGGGTTTTGCAGGAAATTGAGTGGATAATGAGTATTATTAATAAGCTTTACACCTAGAAAGTCTTTGAATCAGAAAAGGTTTTCCATTTCTTTACAATGGTCAGTTTTTAAAGAATGTAAAAATAAGCTGCTTTGGCTTCAGCTGTTCAGTGCCTCTTGGCAGTCTGGGGAATTATATGCAGAACAGAGAGTGCCTGGGGGTGCTGTTCTGCACCATCAATGGCCAGAGCAGTAGCTCAGATCCAGAGAAACTAGCAGAATTAAGAGAGTTTAAAGTTGTTCCCATTTGTTAGATAACATGGCAAAATATCATATTTATTTATTTAAACGATCTACCAAACTAGGGAGATGCATGAAGTTTTTTGTCTCAATGGTCGATTTGGACTTTAATTTGTAAACTGCAATTATGGCAGTGAATTTTTACTAGAGCCACCTCTTAGGAAATAGACCTCAGTCGGCTCAATTTGTCTGATTCCAAGGCAGTATGTAAATGGGCATCTGGAGGTTGTGGTTTTGTTCATGGTTCTTCTGGGCTTTACTTAAGTGCTGCCTGCAGCCACTACACATCCTGGGGAAGTAACCTTCCTCTAATCTGCAGCATTGTAAGAGCCAACCCAGGATCCTTTCCCGTGCTGGAGGCTCTTGAAAACCACTGTGCTTTGCTTGACTGCAGCAGAAACTTCTCTTTACACCGAACCATGAAGAGCCATGGACTAAACTTCTGGAAAACAGGCCTGCCGGGCGATTTGCCCTCCTGTTAAATCTCTCGCTAACACACTCCCAGCCTGCCGGGGTCCCCCATATGTTCCTTCCCACCCGCAGGTTTCCATGCAAACCCACTGTGCCAGTCAGAGGAAGGTAGCTGGGGCTGGAGCACCCTCTGCAGGGACCTTCCTCCC
Organism: Hylia prasina; assembly: GCA_013397195.1. Lineage (NCBI taxonomy): Eukaryota > Metazoa > Chordata > Aves > Passeriformes > Sylviidae > Hylia > Hylia prasina. The sequence continues at coordinate 61,359 of VYXD01000744.1, forward strand.
GTCACCGCGTCCGCCACGCCTGCCTGGAAGGGACACCTCCAGCCCACCGCGGCTTCTCCGCGCTGCCAAGGTGGATGGACAAAAGGTCAGAGAGATCCTGCTGTGCGAAGCCTTGGCTCAGGGAGTGCCAGCAGCGGGAGCTGCCAAATGCCCTCTCCTCTGGGAGGGGAGGAGAAGGGCATTCTTTGGGAGAGGGAAGCAGCGTGACAGTGGAGATACTACCCCAAATGCTGCTTGGCATGAGCCATCCTCTTTGCAGCATGAAGGCATTTGTAGTTTTAAGGCATTACTATTATTGTTATTGTTAAATCCTACGTAATTGCAAAATGATTTATTCTTACCATCTGTCATTGAACTGAGTTGCAAGGCCTCTATCACTTTTGTAAAATTTTCCCTACCAAAACCATCATGATGGTTGTCATATTTCCCAGCTGAAGGTCTGATACTCAATGAGCCCCTTCCTCTCAGCTTGCAGATGTGCTGGAAACAAACAGGAATTCTAGAGCCTTCATTTCAGTGCTGTGTGTGACCGTGCCATTGAGGAAGAAATTTGTCAAAACTTTATTTTAAATATCATCCCTTCTGGGCAATGGCAGAGGAGAACAGTCCCCTGCTCCAATGGCCTGCGATGTTTAGGGCAAGCATTATTGTCTTAGCTGATCATCAAGTAGTTGCATCAATGCCTTGTCCTGTAATAAGCTAAAAATAATGAAATAGTGAAGCTTAACATCATTTTTTATGTGTGATATGTTCAGGATCACATGCCATGGATTTTTAGAAATGGAGTTGCGATATGCACTTTGCTGGGAAGGAATGATGTCCAGTGGAGGCACTCGGCTGTCATTGGCTGAGATGAAACTGAGGCATGAAATTCTCTGAAAACAAGGAAGGAACTCCATGACAGCATTTGGTTTGCATTCCTGAGATTGCTGTATGAAAAGGAAAGGTAGAGAGGGGTTTTTTTTGACAAAGGAATATTAAAAGATTAGCCTGTCTTGGATACATCAAATTAGGTGACACCTATACTTTTGTCACTTAAATAGGTGTACAAACCACTTCAGAAGATAAAGTCTTTGTTTTTGGTTTTGCAATTTTCAGTGAGTTGCTCTGTGCACATTTAAACATCACTTCTTGCACTTTGGGAACATAGCTCTTCTTAATTCTCTTTTCTATTTGAATTGGAAAATCAGCTCAGAGAACTCGCAGGTGAAACAAGTATCTCAGCAATATAACAGCACGTTATGTTCCTTCTCAACTCCTTGCTTGTCTATAACTTCCATGGTTGCAATGGAAGCCCTCATTTTCATTTTTAAAAATCAAGTTTCCACTTTACAAGGCATAAGAGGGTGAAGACAACTGAACCATGAAAAAGAGTTCAAGATTTATTATATTTTTTTATATCACAAATCCAAGTTCCATTCCTTTTAATGTTTGCAAACAGTGCCTTTTGAAACAGTGTCTTTTCCTGATGCCATGATATATGACAAGTTACTTTTGAGAATACTCTGCTGCTGCCTAAGTTATGGCCCTCAGGTATAGCAGGCTCTAGCCAAGCTCTCAGGCTTCTTTGAAAAGCTTTTTTAAAAAGGCTATTCCATGCTGCCTTTAATCTATTTATATTTACTACTAAACTTCTATCATCACTGACTCTATTCATTGTTGCCCTGGTCTTTGTGTACTCCAGTATACAATCTATGTAAAAGTCCTTATGTAATTAAGTATGTACTTGTAGAACATGGAGTGCCATTCTCATGAAAAAAAGCCAGGAAAGTAGAAGCACACCTTATGGGCATGTGGAAATACAAACTCTAGTTCAGCAGATGACTAAAAAATCCAAACTACTCCTCTGGTCATAATTTATTAAGAAAGCAGCATGGTTTTTAAAGCTAAGTATTTTTTAATTATTTTTCCCCCTAAGTCTTTCTGCCTCCCCACCCCGCCCCGCAAAACAGGATTCAAAGTATTTAATGAAATTTAACAAAGATAAAATTTTTTGTTTCCATTTCACAGACTGAGAAATGGAATCATAGAGGCTTTAAAATCCAGAATGAAGGTAGTAACAGTTGGATAAAAAACCTAATGCTGCAGTGATGTAGATCTTTTGGTAGATCTAAGGGGAAAAATACACTTAGTATGTGCTTCACTACTTGTATGTTGGCTACAGGTGATAGAGAATACGGACACACTACGTGGGCTCCTCATTAATTACAGGTTTATGTTTGTACTTGCTGCCTTAGGGCTCAGTCCTTATCCTGCCAGACTGGGGACTGAAATTTCCGCACCGATGAGGCACGGTGCCGCTACTCTGTCCTACAGCGTGGCTTGAGGCCACCTTCATGGCTTATGCGGCAGGGTAGCTCTGTGAAGTCGAGTTCCGCAGTTACAGATCCCTGCGGGGAATTCGAGCTGGTGTGGTGTAGAGGAAAAAGAAGAAATCTTGCATTCACTCTCTACAGCCCTTTAGCCCAGTTAGAGACGCGGCAGAGGACGGAGAGGGTACTTGGAAGGCTTTGAACCACGCGGCTCACTGATGGTGGGGTTTAAACATCGGAACGAACTGGTGTAATGCCTAGTCGCTCGGGACGGCCAGACTGGAGGCACAAGTCTTTCGCTGGTGTCCAGGAGCGGCGGGCAGTGCCCCGTCCCCGCGCGTGTCCCCGAGCGCTGCCCGAGGGACACGGGGGCAGCGGGGACAGCCGCTGTCAGGGGCTGC
>VYXD01000744.1:64099-78596 GCA_013397195.1 Hylia prasina
GACCCCACGGCGCCGCTCGGAGCCCGGCCCGGCCCCGGGAGAGCGACAAGCGCCTGGCACGGGATAAAGTTATCCCGGAATAAGGCTGCACGCATGTGCGTCACCCCGGATGTGAACATGCCGGCCCGGCTCCCCGCTAGCTCGCTCCGCCTGGCTCCAGCGGATGGGCTGAGCCGAGCCGTGCCGAGCCGTGCCGTGCCGAGCCGTGCCCGAGGCCCTGCAGCCCGGTAGGGGCTGGGGGAGGCCGGGCCGCCCGGGCGCCCTCGAGGGCCGAGGTGCGAAAGCCCCTCCCGGCGGGGCAGGGGCAGGTGCGCAGCCCGGGGCGAGCGGCTGGCGGGACCCCGGGAGCGATGGATTTTCGTGGGAAGAAGTACGAGCGCGGCAGTAACTGGTCTGACCCCGAGGTGGTGGAGCTGCTGCAGCTCTGGGCCGACGAGTCGGTGCAGATAGAGCTGGAGAGCTGCTTGCGCAACCAGCACGTCTTCAACCGCATCGCCGAGGTGCTGCGGGAGAAGGGCATCCACCGGACGGGCGACCAGTGCCGGGAGAAGATCAAGAAGATGAAGCTGGAGTACCGACGGATCAAGGACAATAGCAAGGCCCCGCGGGGCGGGCGGACGTGGAAGTTCTACGAGGTGATGGACAGGGTGCTGACCAGCCGGCCGGCCCTGGCCTATGGCTCCCTGAGCGGCAGCATGATGGCTCAGCAGGTGCTGCAGGGCAGCATGGTGGAGAGCTACCACCACCAGTTCCCCTCCTCGGCCCTGCCCTTTGGACACTCCCAGCACCCTGAGCTAATGGAAATCAAATGTGAGGAGGTGAACTCTGATGACCACAGCTTGACCCCAGAGCCCCCACAAGCCATGTCTTACCAACAGGGCTCTCCTGAAGAACAGGAGATGGAGAGAGCCTTCTTGGAGAGGGCCCAGAACGACTCTCCCATCTCCAGGGTGGAGATTCCCATTGAAACCAGTGTTTCACCTTCAGGTAGGGATAGCCTTTTACATTCCAGCACAAGGTTTCTGCCCATTTTCCCAGAAAGAGAAGATTACTTCTGGTGCAGATAGACACCTGGTTTTCTCATTGACATTTGGATCCTTGTTTTTCCACACCCCAAAAAGATTTAAAGTAGAAGGCCGATATCTGAATTTATTATGTTTTGGCCATTCCCCAAATGCAGGTATCTCACTGCAGGTAATTATAGTCTAGAATTACTGAGCTAGGTGAAATACTGTGTATGAAATCCAAAGGGCTCCATAAGCTGGGCTAGTTAGATTCTGCATATAATGCTGACAGTAGTTGCCTTATTGATAAAAAAAATTTGAATGCTTTTTTTGGTATCACTTGAACATAACCAGAGCTGTCTGCTGTCCTCATGCTGAATTGTATCATGACACCCTTTTCTGCCATGGTTGCATTATAAACCTGCAGGTGAAACTGTCCTTGCATTGTTTTAAAATATATTCCAGACCTAATATTTTAGCCCACTCAACAGTGAAGAATATTTGGGAATAATCACTGCCTGACTTTCTGAGCTATTCAGTGGGACTTGGAAAGAAGATATTTTTGAAAGTCACTGGCAGAAACAGTGCATTTGTTTACAGGAGATGAGCTTCCTTCACTGAAAATTCAATTGGCATTGCTTAGCTGCCAGGAAGGGTACAGTCTGGGAATCCTGGGATTTCAAACTGATCTAGGACAGGCTGATGGAAGACCACGAATTTTTGGAGAAGAAGAGATGATACAAGTGTGAGGTTGATGTCTGAGGTCAGGAAGAAATGGTATATCCTCTTGGCTGTGGTGCTTGCATAGTTAGCCTAGTGGAGAGAACTGATGATCATTCAGGTTAATATGGAAGCCATGCAAGGGGCTGGGGCTGGCACCATCGTGGTGTGCCCAATTTGTGATGTTAAAAACAAACTTTAAAAAAATGTTTGCAAACCTCAGGATGTAGCTGACAGGTTTGACTTTGTTTTTTTCTATAAACTCTATGGTAGATAAAAGGATGTTCTTAGGACAGGCAGGAGAAGGAAGAAAAGCATGCCCATGCTGCACTTTTTCTTCTTTGTTTTTGTGTATTCACAGGTTTCAGTGAGCCAAACATGGCAAACTCATCACGGATCCAGAATGTTGTTCCCCGGCCCGGCTTCTCTGCCTTGCACCGGCTGAGAAAAAAGCGGAAAGGCCAGCGCATGAGGGACCCACTGGATGATCTCCTGCTGAAGACTCTGACATCTCAGCGGGCCATGGAAGAGCGCTTCTTGCAGATGGAAGAACGCCGATTTCAGCGGGACTTGGACGTGGAGGAGCGTCGGATGCAACTGGAGCAGCGCCGGTTTGAACTGGAACGGGAACATGAGTTTCGCATGTTCAATGTCTTTGCTCAAATGCTCAGCATCCTAAAGCAGAGCCATAGTGGCTCCTCCTCTGTTGCCATGCCTCAGGGTTTGGACTTCAGCCAGGCACTGTCTGAAATTGAGGGAATGGGAGCAAGAGGGAGCAACCTGCAAGAGATGAGGGTTCGGCCGCTTGCCAAGAGGAGGGTTGACATGCACGGCTTCTGTAACCCCAGCGGCTTCCAGAGAAGCCCCTACCTCTCTGCTCGTGGCAACTTTGCCAACATTTTTCAGGGCTCCACTGAGGAAGGCTACAAAGCCTATCACGCCGACAAGTATGATGAAGACAAGAACCCCAATGTGAGTAAGAACCTCAAAGGGTTTTCCTGGCTTCTTTGTTAGGAAAAAATAGTTTCTTTTAAGTTTGCTGACAGATGAGCTAGAAGTGTGGGGGGTTTTTTGATCTCCCTAATACAAGGTGAGTCAAACTGTTTGTTTGAGGAAAAGAAATTAAAAGTAGCTTTGTAGATCATCTGGATACCAAAGATGAATGCTGTGTTCAGGTCAGGTTTGCACACTCTGATTTCTTTATCAGGGTAGTAATAGCAGTACCAGATCTTGAAAGACGTAAGAAATCTGCAGGAACAGAGCTCATGTTCCTCCTTCCACCTCATCACTTCTGTTGCCCACTGAGGACCATCTCTGATTATCTGATTATATCTGATTATTGCAGGTGGTGGGTGCAGGAAGTAGAACTACTGAGTAGTAGCCTTTTTTTTTTAATTACTGTAAATAACACTCAGCACTTTTTCTTTCCGTTTATACTCAGCTGCTCAGTTTTAAGTAGCTCATCATAGCCCTCTTGTGGCACAAAGGCTGTGTTAGTAGTTCATGGCAAATTATTACTGAGTAACAAGGATAGTAAATATAAATAACAATTTATATTTGGATTACTTTTAATTAGGTCCTTCATGCACATACTGAACTACTTGAAATTTAAAAAACATTTTATTTTTAGCCCTGACTTGAGTTTTCCTGTGTTGTGGGGGTGAAAACTAGATTGTTAAACTAGAAACACACAGGAAAGTTTTGGTTACAAGGTGTATTATGAGGTACAGGCTGCTGCTTCTACAAACTGTTGTCTATGTAGGAGGTAGATTTTTTTAAACAAATACCTAAAATTAGACTTGTACTTTAATAACTTCAGAAGTATGCAGTTGTTTAGATTTTCTTTCACATTTAAAAAACTTATTTACCTAAACTCTTCTAATAATGAGAATGTACTTGTGGATTTGAACTCTTCAGGATCTAATGCCATACTATATATGGCCAAATCATAAACCTGGAACTGTAGGGTCATCTCTCCAGAGGGGAAAATTCAGTATTTTAACTACTTATCATGACTACATGTTTATATGGCTTTTGAGCAAATCAGTAGATGAAATAGTAATTAATGGTAAACAAATGCTTTTAAGATAAAGAAATATACCCAAAACTTTGTTTAAAACTTCTGTTGAAGGCTAAACCTTGGTTTTTTCAGAGTTGTTTTAGGGTTTCTTTTTTAATTACATAGAATAGTGAGTGAATTCAAGGTTAAGTTAAACATGTTCTGTAAAGAAGTATAAACTATTAGTACATGTTCATTTACAGACAGTTAATTGAGTGAGAAGCCAAGTGCTTGGGATATATATGGAAACATGCACACAGGCACATGTCTTGAGTTATATATGGTGAAGTTTATCTGCACTGTGTTTTGACTTTTCCTTGGTAAGCTGTTTGGAGGCAGTTTAGTGAAGTGATGGCTAAGGTGATGTACTGACATGTTTTAAACAATATGCGTATATAAACAATATTGTTCCGTTTTCTAGGGTATAATAAATTTTGGCACGAGTGAGAACAAGCTCTGCTTTGACCTGATGTCCAAGCGGGTAAGTTCTATTCCAAAATAAAACCCTGAATTTGCTGTGCAGTTCCTCTTCAAAGCTAGCACTTTCCTAGAGTTACTGCTGTTATTCAGGTTTCTCCGGTAAAATTTTTCATTGTGAATTTTAAATTTGTTGGAAATCACTTTTGAATACAACTACTTGTACATTTATTTATTTTATTTTTCCAGGAGGATAGAAACATGGGTGTTTTCCTCTTCATGACAGGTTTCCCTCTGGGGATGTACTTATTTCAGAAAACTAGATGAAAATAAGAAGAATTTTATTTCCCCCTGCTTACAGTAGATGATTAATACAGATGTTTTGAAATTAGTTTTGAACTCTATTTAATTTTGAATATCTTTGCATCTGTCCATTATAAAGCAGCAAGTAGTGCAGAGGGAGACAGTAGCCATCTGCATCTTAATTAGCTCTTCTATGAAAGTGAGTTGAGGCTTTGTCAGGTGTAGTGTTCATGCTTGTGGCAAAAAGCTGAACAAAGATGTTCTTGCCAGCTTCTCAGTCCTCACAGCCTTGAGTAACAGTATGGATTCACTAAGTGCAGCATCAGCTGGGATTGTAGGTAAATATTTTTTTGCTATTTGGGATTGAAAATACTTAGTGCTACCACTGAATAAAGTATCCAGTTTCTGTTTTCAACTTCTGACCCTAAAAATAAGAGAATACTTAACACATTACTTTTAGGGGTTCTCCTCCTATTAATCATAGTCATTTTTGGCCAAGTCTGCTCATATGTTTGGTGTTTCATGCTCTAGACAAGTTTAGTAGAGAGATGTAAGGAGGCACAGTTCTTGGAGCTATATAGACTCCAAGAACATCTACAGCTGAATAAAGGAACTTTTATCCTAATATCAGGTTGTAATTCTGCATGGGGATAAGGGCATTGTCTTTAAGTTTCAGAGCTTGGCACCAGTTATTAAAACACCTATAGAAAATGTTATGATTTTGTTATCACGTGCAAAATTTTCACATTGCATGTGGAATTTCCCTCTTCCTTTGCACTATCACCTACTTGTGTCACCCCCACCTTTACTTTTTTTAGTATTAACTCATAGATTTGGTTGCCATTAAATATTTGGAACAGATATTGTACATAATGCTTGTTTATTGCCTTTTTGTTTATCTAAAATGTCCTCTCTGCCTATATTAACACTGTGCTTTCCCTTGAAACTTCAGAGAACTGAATTATGTGAAACCCTGATACTTATAACCTTGAAAATATTTAAGTAAAAGTAGTGTGCACACTTTATCTAATTATAAATATTAAAAAGGACCTTCACAGTTCAGGTCAATCTGTCTTTGAGATCAGAAGCAACTTCTCATAAGGAACAAAGTGCCTGCCCTGAGGAATAATCATTAGGAAGATAATTTCATTTTTCTCCTGAATTTTGAAAGCTCCTGTTACACTTCAACGCTTACCAAACTGATCAGAAATATAAATCTGAAGAAGCTGCAGTAACTTTGAACTGAGACATAAATGAAAGCTGTAATTCATTAAAAAACTAATATATTGAAAGTTTAATAAAGGAAATTCATATCTTACTCTGATTCAAATTCCTTTCGAACTCTTTCTGACACTCTGTGCTTGAGCTTTCACAACTGGGACTTATTTTTCCAGCTAAAAGCTGTTGTCCTCAGAGCTTGGGCTAAACACTCTTGGGTTTGCTTCATTTGCTGAGAAAGACTTTTGCAGGTGCCTTGGTCATGGGCATTGTATATTGCCTGTTCTGCATCCTTTTTGTAGATTTCTGTGCAGTAAAGTTTTGGCTACAATAACTTAGCAGAAGCCCATAGTTCATACAACCTGAAGGTATCACAGATCACTTTGCTGGTCCTTGCTTCACCAAGCTGCATTAATTTTGATGGTCAGTAGCTTTTCCAACCCAGTTTTACAACTGTTGAAGTTGCAGAAGTGTCTGTGCAGGTGTGTGCCTGTACATGGATCCTGTCTATCTCCGTATTTCCCTTATCAGTAACTGGGCTTTTAATGATTCTTCTCATTTCTCCCAGCTGACGCAGGCTGATATGAATCTGATGGACCCTTCACTGCTTCAGTATCCTGACTGGAAAGGACATATGTTGTAAGTCTTTTCTGTAACTCTTCTCTTTTGGACTACTTGTTTAATAAACAAATGGATGACTACAAACCTTTCTGCTACATTGTCTAGTAAACTTTTCTAGGTCACTTAATCATCTTTTTCTTTGCAAAACTTTACGTTAACTGTCCTACCAGCTCATCCAGATAAAAATCCTTTTATGTGAGAGAAGATGCAAATTTTCTAAAGCAGAGTTTTAAAAGCACTTGTATACATTAACTAATTGGGTAACTCCAAACAATTCTTTGAAACATAGTGAACACTTGGGGTTGTTAATGCTTCTCTGCTGTGCCAGATTAAAGCTCATCAGAAACACATGCACCGTTACAGGCATTATCCGTGGCGCCTCTGCTGGGTGTAAAAATCATGTCTGTTCCATGGGCCAGGGCTATCCTCTTTTCTAGCTATTTTCACCAGATTTTACTGTCCCTGACTTGACTTTCCTAAGATGTGAACCTGGTTTGGAAGCCTAGCCTCTTGGAGAATATTTGAATCAGTATTTGCTTATGTGTATTTTTCAGTTTACGGGAAGAAGTGGCTCGATTTTTGACCTATTACTGCAAGGCCCCTGCACCTCTTAAAGCAGAGAATGTAGGTAACCCAGTGTCCATTGGGTTCTAATGTCTGTTCTAATGTCCGTTCTAATGTATTGCAGTTTCCTGAGAAACAGTTTCAAATTCTGGTTTTTTAAACAAATGAGTTGGTAAGAATGCAAGCTGTTATGATGTAAATGAGATTGATTCTTCATTTCAGTAGATTTTCCACCAAAGCCCTTCAGGTCTACTGTATATTTGCTTCATGTTTCACTTCTGTGTGCTAACTCTTCTTGCCAGTACTCTCAATGGGGTTTTATATTTTGATCTCCCTGTTTAGCTCAGCGACCTACTATGCCTGTATCCCTCAGCCTTGACAAAGAGTGCCCACTGTTTCAGTTGAGTTCCATGTCATCACATTCCTCTGTTATATCTCAAGACAAAGATTTATAACTGAGCCAAGAGTTCGTTTTAGCCTGTAAAATTTGTGGCAGTGTTGCTAGAAAGACATCAAGACCCGAGTCTCTGCAGGACTTGCTGACTTGTGAGAGATACAGCCTGGATGAAGGGGCCTGTGGAGGTCAGGGATTCCCATTTCTGCCCATCTCTGAAGGCAGCTGGAGCTGGTGCAGCCATTGCTTTTCTGGCTGCAGTAATTTGACAGAACCCCATCCTTTGTGTGAGCTGAGGTTACCACTGATCAGCTGGCTGGTAACCATCTCTTCAAGGCACCAGATTCTTCCTGATACTTGGATGAAACTCATGGTACCTGTGAGCATTTGTCCTGTAGAAGCAGGAGTCAAACCTGCTTCTGTATGAGATGGTAGTTTCCACTTTTGTGCAAATTTGGCAGGAGATCAGAACTGCATTTACTAGTGATAACATGTATTAACTGTTGAAAAATATTTTGCTTTACTAGCTTCTCAGAACTGCTTCCCAACTTTCCCCCTACTTTAAGCCTGTAATTTTTCTAAATTGCTTATTAGAATCAAAAATGGCACCAGAACCATGTGTCTGTGAAAGAACAGAATTAAAGTTATTCTGGTAGAAGTGAGATTTCAGCAGGAAAGTTCTAATGGAGAATTAGGGAGAAAAATTATTTCAATGATATTGTCAGGAATTATTATTTTATAGTGTTGACTTTCTATGTATGATTTTTCACTAGCTTCTCTCTTTCTTCTGTAGGTGATTGTTTTAAATGGTTGTGGCTCTTTATTTTCTGCATTAGCTACAGTTCTTTGTGATCCAGGGGGTAAGTGGATGGTTGGAACACAGTTTCCTTTTGGTTTGTTTTTTTTTTCTGCTGGGAAATAGTGTTACTTTGTTTAAATACTGTTAGACAGAATGAAATAGCGCAATTGACATTGGCCTGCTGAAAAGTTCTTGTTTCTTGCAAGGTTGTGCTGTTAAATTCTTCATTTCCACGGTCTGCAGATGTCGTGCACTCACACTTGGTGCCTGCCCTGTCTGCCTTCACTGTTTTTGAGGTGCCCAGTTTTAGTTTTCCAGACTAGACATAGGCTGTACTCATGGTTACCTGGGCTCTTACAGATGATTAAAGAATTAATGTAAAAATAATGTGAAGAAAGAGGCAGTAGAATTACACTAGCAGCTGTAAAAACGCTTTCTTGTTTAGCTAAAGCACATTAGGAGAGAAGACTGTGACCTGTTGATAACCAGCTTTGTTTTCTTGGTTCCAGAAGCTGTTCTGATTGCTACTCCCTTTTACGGTGGTATTACCCAGAGTGTCTTCCTCTATGGTAATGTCAAGCTGGTGTATGTCTATTTAGACAGTAAGGTAAGATCTGAGGGAAGGGAATAACAATCTCTGTAGTTAAACTGGAATGCTGAGTTTTGGGAACCTCTGCAAGCAGTTCTCAGAACAAGGGTGCGCTACAGCCAGTGAACATTTACACCGTTTATTGCTGGGAAAATGGACACATAGTTTACAAGAAAGTCACTTGAGACCGTGAATCTGGGTTCCAGTTTTGTCCTTTTCTTGTATCTTACTCCCAATAAAAGTCCTTGAAAGGAAAAAATTACCATTTTGAACCTTGGAGAGAGAAGTTATGTCGTGGTCATACTGAAGGTGGCCCCAGGGTGGAAGAGCAGATGGAGATCTTACATTGCTTTAGTTATTCAAGGATAGCAAGGAAATTCTGGCTTTGGCCAGTCTATGATAGCCTTTTCTTTGATTTTACTTACAGATTTATTTATTCTCTCTGTAGTATAAAAGGATAAGAAGATGGTTGCTAGGTCATTATTGCTGGGGGTTTATTTTCTTTCAGGGTACATTTCTCAGTGAATTGGCTCAAGGCAGTCTCTATTGAAACAACTTTGCCTTTTTGATCTTTTTTTATGTCTTTCAGATTACTGGAACAAACACTCGGCCTTTTCAACTTACAGTGGAAAAACTGGAAAGAGCCTTGCAGGATGCCCAGGCAGAGGTGAGTTTAGCTGAGCTCCACATTACCACCTCAGTTTACAATATATTGGAGATGTCACATCCCAGAAGTGGCCTAAAAGATCAAAGCATTTTCAAAACTTAGCACCTGGCTTTCTGGTTGTCCTTGTAGACCATCTGAGATGATGGCTTGCAAACTCAGGGGCAGTTCTAGGGGGAAATCCCTCAGTGTTGTGTCAGTCCAGTTTTGGTCACAGCAGAAAGGATAAACCAGACTATTCACAAAACCCTGGAACCCATTCATATCACCAAAAAATTTTACTTGAGCGTGCACTTGAGATTTCACTCTCACAAAGGCCAGCTGAGTTACCTGAAAACTGACTGCTCTACACAGCAGGGCAGATGAATATACTAAGAATGCTGAGAGGTTTTGCAGGAGGGAGCCCTAGGGGATAAAATGCAAGTGAATATCACTTTTCTGAAAACTTAGTCTGTAAGTTTGGCATTGGCCTAAATCCCATATATATTTAGCTGCATCTTTGAATTGTTACCACCTCTGACATCTTCAGTCAAATGTGCTCTGAATCAGTACACTTTGCATCCAACTCAAATTCTCATCTTTCTTGCCACATTTCATGGGTGGTCTTCAGTAATTTACTACTTCCCAGTTACTAATGCAGCTTAGAAAAAGTACTTTCATACTGAGAGCATGTGAGACCATCTTTCCCATTAATTGGTTGACCAGATGGCAACCAATTACTTGGTGGTGACAATTCCCTCTTTTCAAAATCATAGAATAATTCTATAATATTTTGCTCATTTCACTTTGCAAATGATTTAATTATTAAAAAAAAAGTCTTAATTTGTGGCTGAAAGTTTTCTCATGCAAATTTAACCTCTGAAGTGAAACGTCATGGTGGAAGCTTCAGGGGAATCCTGTGTCACACTCAAGTGAGGGACTGCCCAAGTGGAGGAACTGAAAATTTATGCCATGATAGGCACTCTCTTAATACTATGGTATTTGTATTCTGCAGGGTGTCACTGTAAGGGCCTTAATTCTTCTGAATCCCCAAAATCCTCTTGGGGACATCTACTCCTTGTCAGAACTACGGGATTACCTGGAATTTGCTAAAAGGTATGCCACTTTGGAAGGCTGAGATGTCCTGGTCAGATACAGCTTTCAGAATCTGGTGGACTGCTTCCTGTCCCCGCATTTATCTGTGAATATCTTTTAAGTCAGGCAAATGTGTGTTCTTCACACACATTGGTGGAGTTAAGAAAGGAGAGGGGAGTGCTGGGATCATGGACCAGGCAGTCATCTGGGGTGGCAAAACAACTTGCATCAAGGAATGCAGGTTTTATTTTTCAGTAATCCAAGGAAACTATGGCACTGTGCTTCCCTGGTAGGAAGCTGAGTTCTTTTCCTCTCAGTTTCTCTGTATCTGTAAAGACAAAGAAGTAAATCAATATGGGTTCCCAATGCCATCATGGATCATAATACTCTCTGAGATTCAGATTCTTTGAGATGCTGGGTGGATGGGTGGTACATATAGGAATTAATTTTCACATTGCCAGTGATAGGATCATTGTCTTGTTACATGGTTACAGTGGGTGACAGTTAAGCAGGTATACCTCAAATCATTTCAATGTACACAAAATAAATCTAAGTTGAGAAAAATTGCTTTATTTCTGCAAAATGTGGCATCCCCTCGTCTTTGTATAAAGCAAGTATTTGCAGGCCTGAATTTACCTCTGTTAAACCAGAAGCAGCCTTCTTTTGTAATCTCCATTTCGTTCTTTTGCAGACATGAATTGCATGTGATAGTAGATGAGATCTACATGCTGTCAGTTTTTGATGAATCAGCCACGTTTCACAGTGTCCTGGGCATGGACAGGTAAAAGCAGCTCCTACTTCCCTGGCCATCTTCCAGTGACAGTTCAACATGAGGCCTTGCTGAGAACTTGTGACTGGAAGTTAAGTCATGAGCTAGCAAATTCTGAATCCACATTACATTGATTTATTTCCTTTTTTTTTTTTTGTAATTTCTGAACGGCAAATGCATTTTGTCAAATACAATCTAGCAAGTAAAAAATGGTAGCAAGCTTTTTATTGTGGTATACTTCTCGATGTGTGCATCAGTACCTGGTTATGACAGCCCCCAAAACTGAAAACAGATTTTTCATTTGTTGAAGGTGTTGCTTTTCTTCCTACCTAAACATCTTTTTCCCATGTTTCTGTTGATGCTTGTAAAGACTTTCTATTGCTGTTTACTTCCTGATTTTCCATAGAGTAGTCTCAGATTTCAGTAGTATTATAGACTGGATAATGGCTTTTATTAGGTATTGTTTCAATGAGATGAAAAACTTTAAAAATCTTTTTTTAAAATATGGTGTGGTGTTGAGGATTTTTTTCTTTTTTTAATTTCTAGTCTTCACTAGTGGTACTAGATATTTTTTTGTGCTCAGTTGCAAGGAAATAAAATAAACTCGGTTAAGTGTTAGCTCAGTGTTGCTGGGCTTAGATGTAAAAGAACATTGGCAGAAGCCTGACTTCTAGCATTAAATGTAGGAGCTTCATATATTCAGGAAATCTGCATGTAAAATGTAGCATTTGTAAGCATCTGTGTCTTTGAAATACTTAAAAATTCTGTCTAAAACTACTTCTAAGGGGTGCCTAGCTTCTAAAGTCATGTTGCATTTGAATTTTCCCTGCTTGACTGCTGTTCAGTGGTGCCCTGTCTATCATTGTGTAATGCTGCCTCTCTGTTTCTGCAATGCTGCACTGGTGATCCAAAAGCTTCAGCACCTATGACACTAACTGCCCATCTGCATCCTTCTACATACAGATTGCCTGATCCACAGCGGACTCACGTGATGTGGGGCATAACCAAGGTGAGTGCTGGCTGTTATCAGGCTGTGCCTTTGTGGCTGGCAGGTTTTGGTCTGGGCTCCTCAGGTTCCTCATTCTGGAAAGATCAAGTAATAAGATCCCAGTTGTTTGGTGTAATAAAGTAGTCTCTCCGTGTCTTCTGCAGGATTTTGCTGTTTCTGGGATTCGTTTTGGTACTTTATATACAGAGAACCAAGATGTTGCTAATGCAGTGGCTTCTTTGTGTTATTTCCACGGGGTTTGTGGACCTGTCCAGTACAAGGTTGCACAACTGCTTAGAGACAGAGGTGAGTCAGTAGCTCCATGTACAATCCTCTGCCATTCTGTGTGTCTTGGTACCTGGAAGATCTCCCCTCTCCTTATGTTCCTTAGTGGTCTCCCCTTTGTACACCTTAATTGCATTACCCTGAAGTTGCCCATGCAACACAAGGCTGACAACTCTGCAGTAAAGGACCATTTCTGCAGAGCTCCTTATCAGCATAGTTAGAGGAGCAGCTTGGAAGAAGCATGGTAGCTATTTGTACAGAAATTGCCTGTGTTATCTAGAACCAGATGAGCAGAAACAAAGAATACAAGTTTGTGGGACAAAGGAAATGGAAATGGCCTTCTAACTCTGCCCAGGGTGGAATGCTAACAGTCCACGAGGACTAACGACTATAAATGTAGGGGAACTTCCTCAGGAAGGTCAAGGAGATACTCTTCTGCACAGACATGAAACTGCAAAATACTTCTTGGCTGTCTTTTTGTTATTTGAGGAAACAGAAAACAAAAGAAAGAGGTGAAGTGTGAAGCAGAAAAAGACATTGAGCGTTTTGGAAGCTTGAACAGATCTGAATACTTCCTCAGTTTCACTGATCCTTTTCTTTACCTTGTTCTTCTGGTCAGACTGGATCAACCAAGTGTACCTGAGGACCAACCATGCCCGCCTAAAAGCTGCTCACACGTATGTGACAGATGAGCTGAAGACACTTGGGGTTCCCTTTCTCAACCGCAACGCCGGCTTCTTTGTCTGGATTGATTTCCGAAAGGTTGGTACTCTTAGGAAGTCAGACTTCTCCCGGGGTGAGGGCAGGCATGTAGTGCAACTGCATCTAGAGGAAAGGTTCATATTGTGACAAGCATTTTGTTTTAACAAATCTGTTGTCTGATGAGGAGAGGGAAGGGCTGCCAGATGTTTCAGTCTATTCTTTTCCTTTCATCAAATCTGTGAGCTTCCCTCCTTGCAGGAATCTTACTACTCTCAAGCCACTTCCCTCCCCATTTCTTCCTTTGTATCACAACTGCTGTACTTCAGAGGTAAAAGGTGTCTCCCTTGACCTTTGCAGACCTCATGGGAATCACAAATTCATGAGGATCTCAGTGATGTAGTCTATATGGTACTAACCTCTGGCCCTTCTGATGACTCTCCTAGTACCTTAAGACAGGCACATTTGAGGAGGAGTTGCTGCTCTGGAAGCGTTTTCTGGATAATAAGGTCCTCCTGTCCTGTGGAAAAGCCTTTGAGTGCAGTGAGCCTGGATGGTTCCGCATCATCTTTTCTGACAAAACCCACCGTTTGCAGTTAGGTGAGTAATGTTCTTTTTCCTCCCACCACAATTTCTGCAGCACTGTTCCCTTCTCTTCTTAATCCTAAACTTAGCCTATTATTAACCTCTTGTCTTCTCTATTTTTTCTTCCTTTCTCCGTTATCCTTTTCTGGATCTGATGGATTTGGAGACGCTTGTAGCTTAAACTAATCCACTAGTGTTTTTCCTCCTTATACCACTGCAGGTATGC
This sequence comes from Hylia prasina, assembly GCA_013397195.1. NCBI lineage: Eukaryota > Metazoa > Chordata > Aves > Passeriformes > Sylviidae > Hylia > Hylia prasina. Next base: position 78,078 of record VYXD01000744.1, read on the forward strand.
AGCGGGTACGCAAGGTTTTGGAAGAGCGTGAGCAGGAGATACTGGCTGAGGAGAAGGAGCAGCCCTGTCAATCAGATCAGGATGGCAAAGCAGATAGCACAGATGAAGTCATTTTTGTATCCCGCCACCAGGACCCTACCTGTGCCAGTAGCTCCAGCCTTAATGACCTCATTGGCCTCCTGCAGCAACAGATGCGTTCATCTGACTGGCTACAGAAAAATACAGCTGAGCACTTTGCCCAGGAAAAGCCAGAGATCTATGATGTGTTCAGCAAACTGGTGGGGAAGCAATAGGGGTCAGTGTGCCTTCAGGGGCACTCCTGAGCAGTGACTGACCCTGGGCCCCTAACAACCCAGCAGTGACTTCCAGCAAATAATATATTTTCTGTATAGCAAGAAAATTACTTTGTAGGCCGCCTCCTCTCCCCCCTGTTTGAGATCTCTAATTTGTACTATATAGGTGTGTTTCCTTGGACTGGGGTGAGGGTAGGGAATTGAGGCGGGGGGGGGGGGGGGGGTT
>VYXD01000744.1:78638-100384 GCA_013397195.1 Hylia prasina
TGTTCTGCAGCATCACTGTATTTTATATTTCATTTCTAATGAATATGCTCTTAACTCTCTTATAAGGTCCTGTGGTGTAATTTTTTATTCTTCTTCACACTTTCCAAAAAGAGACTGTAGATTTTAAGTTATGTGAAGTTTCCCTTTTCTTAAATGATGATCAGACGTAACTATTTTGAGGCCAGCTGTCTCAAAGAGATGTTTTTGGGATATAGAATCTAGTGTCAGCCCTAACTTAGCCCTAGCTAAGGGTAAGTAAGCATGTACATAGATTCATCTTCATGGCTAAGGCTTTTGGGACCATGGTGATCTAGACTGAGTTCTATAAATCTTTTTGTTTTGAGTTGGTTTCCAGTCTGACCTCAGATCAGACAGTATCCACTGCTCTCAGTTGGTGAAATGCTTGGTTTTATTTCTATTCTTTTTTATATTCATATAAGTAAACTGCATCCACTGGCCTCTTGGCACAATGTCCAGAAAAGAGCTACAAATGGAGAGACAACAGAAAGTCAAAGTTCTTTTTGCATTTCTTCTATTCCTGTAAGTCCATCCCTTGTGGTTAACAAGAACATATATTGGCAAAAGAGTGCAGAGAATGCTTCTGCCACCATGCTAGGTGTACCTGCAGGTCCAGCTGCTTCTGTCACCTACCATAGGCATCCAAGGACACACCTTCAACCATTATCATGTGAATTAATGCAAATTTTTTTCTGTGTTTCTCAATTTGCGGGGTAATTTTTTTTTTTTTGGGTAAATTATATTCTTCTGTCTCCTTCTCTTTCCCAGTTTAAGAAACTGTTTTCTGTATGCTAGTGGTAGAGTTTTTCAAATGGAAAACTTCTTTCACAGATACAAAGCTCTTTAACTTCTGGTACTATATAAATTAGGTATCCTAAAGGAACTGGAGCTGTTTTTTCTGCATACATATTAATCAGGAGTCAAAGAAAATTGCCCATGAAAATGGAATAGAAGCACATCTTTCCCCTCCTCATAGATTTTGGCAGATGGGCATGAGTGACAAAAGCACATCTGCATCATAAACCAAATTACCAAAGCATAGGCAACAAATAATTAATGCAACCACAATTTGCTGTGTGGTGATGGTGGAGAACAACTTGGACAATGAGAAGGAAAGTCTGAGCAGTGGTTGAAGGGACAATGGTGCTGCTTGTGACTGCTGTGAGCAATAACCTGTTCCTCCTCCAGTGATGAGGCAAGGTTGGTGAGGTGATTGGTAAGATCAGTATAAGGGATGGTTATAAACCTAGTATTTGTTAATTAGTTTGGCATTTTTTTTTGTGGACAGTATTTTAAAGTCCACAAAGAAAGTTATAGCAGAAGACAGGTCTCCTTAATGGAATGGGAGGTGAGATGTTCAGCCAAATTACCAATGGGCTTCCTGATTTTCCCCTTCTTGTTTATGTACCCCAAGGAGGACCTGAGCAACATAATTTTAGGGAGCAAGTTCTTTGAAATCAAGAACCAGGTAAGACATTCATTAAAGTGATATTTTAGGGGATCTCTATAACAAATTCAATCCATTAATTACTCCTAATTTTCTTTTGTTGTTCTAGTCAGTCTAGTCTTCAGTTGGAGAATATGAATATACAATAGTAACAATTAATATAGTATTTTTCAGCCATATATATTTACTGCTCAGAAAGCAGGTTTATTGTACTGTCTCAGTGTGGATTCAGCTAGTAAAGCACACCTCTGCAGAAAAGGGATCCTAATGTACTTTCAGAATCCTCACAGCTAATATAGTATGGCCCACAGTTAATCTGAGCTTGTTGTAACTCAACAGAACACACACACACTTCGTTGTATGGAGTATTTTCTATGGTTTTTTCAAGTTTAACACCTGCCTGAGGACCTTGCCACTGAGGAATGTTAGCTTGGTCACAGAAAATAAAAGTTAAGCTGGAAATGAGGTAAGAGAGAAACGTGATCATGAGTCTGCTGTTGGAAAAAACAGTGGGTTTTTTTGACTGTACAAACCCCACACATTTTGTAAATGGCCTTAACTGGTTTACAAGAAGTGGTAAATGTGTAGAAAGTCCTGTGCATATGTATATAGAAGCTAAATCAATTCCTATTTGCTCTAAGAATACCCCTGAGAGGAAAAACACAGGTTCTGCCTGTACAAATTGTTTGTTCTTTCTGCTGCCTTCATGTTAGATGTTTTCTCTGCTTGATGTACCTCATAGTTCTCATTAATGGCCTTTTCTTTTTCGATGTGGCAAATCTCTACAGACAAAAATATAGAGAAAAGATTAAGGACTCTCCCATTCTGTCCCTGCCCTCACATTTCTTTTGACCTGTTTGTCAAACGATAGGCAAACAGGGCAGCACCTCAAATAAAGCCAGTCAGATCTATGTTTTTAAAACTGCTGCATTTCATCTAGAATAAGAAATGCCATCAAAAATGAGTATAACACTGTGCCTTCGTTGCTTGTACTCATTGTAATCATACAAGATGATAAAATCCACTTTGCCTACAATTTTTGTGTTCCAGTTATCATTCATTTGAGCACAGAAAGGATCCTAGATGGTTTCATGGTGCTTGCCGTGTTCCAGTTGCTCTCCCTCTCCCCCTCCTTCTCTGTCCCCCTTCTCTGCCCCCTTCCCCATTCTGTCTCTCTTCTCCAGAGAAATATTCAGCACTTTTAGTGTAGAGGTGGGAATTTCCTATGCAGCACTGCTCTTGGTCATAGAAACTTCCATAACACACATTTCAGGCATACACTTAACTTGTTCATGTTTGTGGGAAGGAAAAATCTGTAAATCTCCAAATTATTAACCTGTGTTACATTGCAGTTAAGCAGACAACATAAGTGAGGGGCATTCAAGATAAGTATTTATGAAGAATCAGGCGTACTTAAAGAATCTGTGAAGATGAGTTTTCCCTTACAGAAATTGAATAGGTCCTCAGCAAAATATCTGTAAAGGAAAATATTCACTGATAAATTAAGAGTTTTCCACCTTAACTGAAGAAGGGCGGTTGCTCAAATGTACTGCATGATAGACTTTATTTTTTAAAAAGTAAATGTTAATCCTTTAATTGTTGTCTTTCTCCCTTGGAACATCCAATAGGTCACACAGTTGGGCTGACTGCTGTGTGTTTCCCCCATTCCCAGAACGACCCAGTTTCTTGAAACTTGCCTTGGGGTCAAATTATCATTTATATTGACAATTCCTCTGCAGTCCTCCTCCAGTTACTTGGTTACAGAATCCCTCTGTTGGGATCCTGCTGGTAGAGTGGTGGTTTCATTTCATCAGAGAGACAGTGGCACACAGAGGCTCTATGATAAAAAACCTCTCATGGAGGAAGCTATGTGAATCACACCCCTGAAAATTTCTGCATCTGAAGTATCAGTCATACAAAACTGCTTTTGCACTGTTAATTACATCTGCAACTATTTTTGTAAGATTGGCTGACCTAACAAGAGGTTGTTGTGGTTATTTCTGAAGCAATTCAGACCACATTATGAAGAATGGGGCAACATAACCTACAAGGATTATATACAAAACAGTTTGTGTTCCATCTGAGAAAATCAGAGTGGCAAGATAGACTGATTTTTCCATTCCAATTAATGCTTTATTTATTACTGAATTACATAAAACATTGGCAACTGACTGATGACAAGATCCTAGATTATCTGCAGCCAACAAATGTACTAAAGAGTCTGAGGAGGTTATAAATACTCTACTTTTTGTCCTCAGTTTGCCGGGATTGGTTATTTTTAGCAAATAGCCAGTCGACCTTATCAAAATGAAGAATCAAAAATAGTCTGGAAAAACACTGCAAGGAAAGGCTATTTTTAGCTCTCCATCTATTCCCTGCTGCTATCCAGCAAGGTCTGATGGCACAGCTCATGCACAACTGCTTAGTTATTCTAGGCGAATTCTTGTTGTGACCTGTCCTTTCCCTGGATGCCTCACTGCAGAAGGCATTCAATTGATTAAAGATTAATGCCTCTGCAGGCTGTGACAGCTGAAAGCTTTAGGGAGGGGGGAACACACGCTGACAGATTGTTTCTATCTGCATCTTTCTGCCAGATTAATAGTTTCTTTGAAGGGAACTCTTGCCTAACTGAATTTTCTTGTGTCTCATATTTCTCAGTGGGAGCTATTGCAGCACCCCTCTATGTATATTTGCACTTCTTTTTCCTTTCAGTTCAGGAAAGCAGTAGAGGATGGAAGAGTTACAGACATAAGTTAAATCACTGTTTTGACCAGTGCCACCCATCACAAACCAGAAACACTGGAAATGTATGATGGGCTGGATCAAGAGAGAAAATAGTTGCTAGACATTTTATGATCAGACTAGTTAAGGGTACCATTTGGTTGTAAGACTTAAACCAGAACAGTGAACCAAAGCAAGGACCTGACTGTTACAATACCCTTCTTTCTCTTATAATAGAAACTCTTTATTTTAGTTCAGTACCTTAAATATTGGCAGTAGCCAATAACATAATTTTCAGAAGAATAAACTGAGCTATGAGTTTTAGTTATGCTATGCCATAGGTGGGAAATAAGGTCAAAAAGATGTCCTCAAACCATTAGATTTCCTCTTCATATTTGTCTTTTAAAATTTCCTCCTTTTATTATAAAGGTGTTTTCAGAATGTGCTGCTTCCATCACTGACTGCACCAGGTGCACCATAATCTCACATGCAGCTTCTTTACATGTGGAGATACAGTAGCTAGCAAAAGGTTTTCTCCTCTGTACACTGATCATCCCAGCAGAAAATGCAGCTTGCTGTATGCGACAGCAGGCAAATGTATGGTGTCATGGTAAAGCCCTTAAAAACAAATTCCAAATTACTCCCAAAGAGCTGCATCAGTCAGGACATAAAAGGGCAGAGCAAAGAGAAGGGAGATATCTGATTTCTCCTGTGCATTTATAAAAATTGATAGTTATCCAGATGCTGATGAATATTTTCACAAGCTATAAATGGCAGCCTGGAGTCTAAAAATAGATGCTGTGCTGCAGACTTGTCTGGCTTAGCTACATCACTAGAATATAAACAGGGTCCCTGGTGTGGTTTCAGGGAAATCTCTATCAAGACAGACTACATCCTCCATTTTTCCTGCTATATTTTGAAATGAAATAGCTGATGCGTCTTGCATTTGTTTAGTATTAGCTTTTAATAAAATTGCACTGATTTTCAAATTTTCCTGCAGGGATAAAAGGATCATCAGCTCTCCGTGAATATTTCAGCTACAATTGATTCGATGCACTTTCCTCTCCCTGGCAGAGCAGGGAGGCAGAGGAAGCCTGCGGGCGCTGCATGGGCTGGCGCAGGCTGCGTTCGGTGACCCCCACCCCTCCTCCCTGCCGCTGCACGTGGAGCAGCCAGTGTCCCTGTCACGCGACAGGGCTGGGAACCCCTCTCCTTGGCTCAGGCACATCCAGGCACTGCTCATGCTGGTGAATCCCATAACTGCAGAGATCCAGTGCTCATCCAAGCAGCCCCAACGCATGAATGGGGCGCCTTCCAATTCACAAAAAATCAGACACGGTCCAACCATCCTCCTGAAGGAGGGTTCCTGCCTCTGATTTATGAATGGGGCAGCTTGCAGCACTTGGAAACTGGTGGGTTACGCCCAGAAACATTATGTGCTCTAACAAGCCCCCGTAGCTTGTATTTGCCAGGAGGAACAAGCCATACCTGAGGAAAAAGCCAGTACCGGCGCTCAGAAAGATGCTCTAAGATCTGTGAGTGCTGTCTGTTGTTGATTTGAATGTCACAGACAAGATGAAGAAGGTAGCAGTGAGTCTGAGGAGAATGCTACATCACCTGCAATGCCACGTGTGTGAGGAGAAGTTGAAAGAAAGAAGAGAAAGTACTGCAGTGACAGTGCTTTGCCTTTTTTTGTGGGAGTACTGAGCTGTCTCTGCGTGCATGTGGATGGCTTTGCAGAAAGCAGTTTTCCCAAGGGCAGGTGAAGTGAAAGAGAACTAATCTATTTCTGACAATCAAGGCTGTTTAAGGACACTGTACTCAGTGTGTGTGACAGAAAGATTCAGTTTAGAGACACAGAGCAGGGATAGGTGCAAACCCCCATCCTTTCACAAACACATGTTATAGCATAGTACACCATCACATCACCATTGTTCATAAGATGCAAATCTATAAAAATGGCTACAGGAAAAAATGAAAAGGGGAAAAATATATTTTTGGCCAGCAAAAGCTGACACTGTTTGAGATACACACGGTAAGAGTCTTTTAAACCGCCAAGGATTACAAGATAGAAGCAGAGCTGACCTCCATTGTATCCCAGGGGGCAGGGAGACTGGAAATTCTTCTGCCTCAGAGATCAGGTGGCTGAAGGGGCTGCCAGAGAAAAGGCTGAAAGGAGAACTTTTTGTGGCAGGGCATAATAGTTGAAAGCTTTTTTGGTTAAACTGTAACAGTTGAAACAGTTACAATCCTAACAGCTGAAAATTGTTTACAGGTGAGAGATACAAAGTCAGCCCTGTTTCCACCTCGGCGGCGCTGAAGGTAGTCGGAGTCTGCTGTTTCAGCCCAGAGAGCAGAGAAGGATAAAGAATGCGGTGTCACATGCAGGGACACCACGCTGCTATTGCTGGAATGTCTCCATTGTACCATTGCCCTGTGCGTGGTTCAGCTGCAGCATTTTGAGATTGCTCAGCTGGAGAAGAGAATGCTCTGGGGGGACCTTAGAGCAGCCTGAAGGGAGCCTACAAGAAAGCTGGAGAGGGATTTTTTACAAAAGCATGTAGTGATAGGGTAAGGGGGAATGGCTTTAAACTGAAAGAAGGTTTAGATCAGATATTAGGAAGAAATTTTTCACTGTGAGGGTGGTGAGGCACAGGTGGCCCAGAGAAGTTGGGAATGCACCATCCCTGGAAGTATTCAAGGCCAGGTTGGAGGGGCTTCGAGCAAACTGGTCTAGTGTAATGTGCCCTTGCCTATGGAAGCGAGGTTGAAAGTAGATGATCTTTAAGACAGCCTCTTTTAATTCAAACCCTACTATGATCTTACCTACTTGAGTGGATTTCGTTTGGTTTGGTTTTGTTGTTGTTTTCTTTTTGCTTTTTTATTTGTTTGTGGATTTTTGTTTGTTTGTTTTGTTTTGTTTTGTTTTGGGGGTTTTATTTGGCCTATAGAGCAAGTCTGCTCCCATTTTTTGGGAACAAAACCAGTGTCTCTGATTCCCACATGGCTGGAGTTTTGTGCAACAAATTTGTGCTTCTCTACTTTCTGTTAGAAGAAGATACTTCTGGTTATTTTGTGACGGGTTTGGGAAAGGCGAGATTCGGGATATTTCTTTACTGAAGTAATGTGATCCAGCAGAAAGTGACACATGACCCAAAGGTCCTCGGTCAATGAGACAGCCCAATACAGGTTTGGCACACAGGACTGGAGGAAAGCGAGCCAAGAATGCAAATGTGTTGGAAACCAGGGGGCGGTGGTTCATCGGTACAAATTTTGCACACGCAGGGGTACGCTGACGTGGTGCCCGTGCCCGCTCCGACAGGAGAACCTCCCATCCCTGCCGGGGCAGGGCCCGCTGCACGCCCGCCCTCCGCCCGCGGGGGGGCGCTGGGGCGCCGGGGCCGGCGGCCGNCTACGCGTCCCGTCCCGTTAATGGTGTTGCCCCCCTCTGTCTGCTGCGTCTTGCTCCCGTTACTTCCAGTACTCCAAGTGCGAGTACACCTTGTCCCGTGCTTGCTGTTGCCCAGGTGGATTGTGTGCTGTGTACGAGAGAACGTTTCCGTGGATGGAGAGGTACCTTTCATTGAGGCTTCTTCCAGCCGGGCTCAGGTCTGGACAGGTTTGCCGAGTTACTGAAATGCTCGCTGCAGAGTGCGACCTGTGTCATCACATAGCTGGTTCTGGTGCTATGTCAGGAAGGAGGAATAAAAGACGTGGTTAACAGACGGAAACATATGGAACGTTTTTAGTTGTAAAGCTGATAGTAATGTAGCATTCTGGCTTCTGTCCTGATAACAGCGTGACATGTATTGCCTTGTACAGGAGATTTTAGAAGCTTCCTCCAGAATCAGATTGTGGACCTAAGGTGATGAGAAGAGCCGCTAAAAGTGGAATGTTTATTAGCATCTGAGATTATTTTAGTGCTACTGTGTGTAAGTACAGTCAAGTCATGCATTAGCCACATCATCCCAGTCTTTTGTCAAGAACGCAAAATAAACATAATTCAATTTGTTACATCATTTGATTAATAATGAAATTAATGCTTCTTTCATTCATTGGTACTTCTATTATTCATATTTGTTGTCTGCTGGACGGTTGACATGTCATACTTTCTAGCTCACAAAGCAAGCAAACATCTCATTTGTCCAAAAGAAAATTATACTGTTCACATTCTTTTTCTGGAAAACGTGCTTACTACTCTTAAAAGGCTCTCATTATGGAGAGTTCAGGTTGAATTTATTTGTTATGAAAGTTTTAGTTGAAAACTTAAGCAAGTTGTTCCTTGCCGGTTTTTCAGTCTGTAGTTAATGTAAATTGTCTTTTGCAGGAGCAACAATTCTATGTATAAGAAATATCAAAGATGACAGTAGTTTGTGATACTTTATATAATGCTTTTCATTTCAACTTAGTTCAGGCTATAGTGAACTATTTAAATGCTTTTCTCAATGTGGCTGCAATGGCAGCTCATAAAACACTTTTATGCCGCACAAGGCACATTGACAAAGATGACAAATTAATTCATTTTTCTTGCCAGAAGTAGTTTCCCATCATTCTAATCAGATACGGTGGGGCTCCTCTGAAATTCAGTTTAGAAGTACCTTTACCTTAGAAACAGTATCACGGTCCTGAGTTTTGTGCGATGCCCTGTTATTAGGGTTTTGCAGGTATCCGTGTTGTTTCTCTTCTCCTGTAGATAAGCATTTTGGTTTTTTTTGTTAGCATTCCCTCTGAATACGCTTTCTTGTAGGCACAGTGAGACCTATGAGGCCTCACCACTTCTGCAGTGTCTGAGATTTCCTCTCCCTCTCTGCCCAAGCTGTGCCTTTCTGTGGCTTGTGGTTGTTAATTGGCCCACATCATTTCATTACAGCCAGGCCTGGCAGATCAGCCTCAGTTGGTGCTTGCCAAGTGGCAGTCCCTGTTAGCATTCTGCCTTCCAGTGGCAGGATGAGCCACTCATGAGCATCTGAAGAAAGCCTACTACAATCTGCTGAGACAAAGACCCTTCCCTGAAAGGAGTAACTGCATGTTTCTCTGCATTGTGATAACTATGTAGCTCTTCTAGAGTTCATTCTAAAACCTCTCTCTCTATTTTGTAGCGACAAGAGATAATTGATTCCATTATGTGTGCCTCGGCCAAATACAACACCCGGGGTCCAGCCCTTATCCCAAGGATGAAAACCAAGCATCGCATCTATTACATCACTCTCTTTTCCATAGTTCTGCTTGGCCTAATTGCCACAGGAATGTTCCAGTTCTGGCCTCACTCCATTGAGTCGTCCAGTGACTGGACCGTTGAAAAGCGCAGCGTCCATGATGTGCCTGTGGTCAAGCTTCCTGCTGATAGCCCCATTCCTGAGCGGGGAGACCTCAGCTGCAGGATGCACACCTGCTTCGATGTCTATAGATGTGGCTTCAATCCCAAGAACAAAATCAAAGTGTACATCTATTCACTGAAAAAGTACGTGGATGAGTATGGGACGCTGGTGAGCAACACCATTTCCAGGGAATACAATGAGCTGCTGACGGCCATCTCTGACAGTGACTTCTACACTGACGATGTCAACCGCGCCTGCCTTTTTGTGCCATCCATCGATGTTCTCAACCAGAACTCCCTCCGGATCAAAGAGACAGCTCAGGCTTTGGCACAGTTATCCAGGTACGTGCTGAAACGTGAATGTAAAGAACACAAAGTGAAAAAAAGTAAGGCTGATGCAGGGTGGGAGAATGCAGTGAGTTAATGCCAGCACTAGGTTTTGACAAAACTTGTCTGTATGTAAAGAGCACCTTTCTAATTGCGGTTTGTTTCTTCTTTTGCTGTAGGTGGGATCGAGGCACAAATCATTTGCTCTTCAATATGCTGCCTGGAGGGCCACCAGATTATAACACTGCCCTAGATGTTCCAAGAGATAGGTATGTGTTGTGCTGAGTGATGGACAGATCTGGGTTTAAATGCCACTGAAGAAGCAACAAGCTCAGAAGGACAATTGATAGCAAAGGATGTGCTGCTTAACCTTTACAAAGCTAGACTATGACTTGCTTGCTCTCAAAAAAGGATAGTAAAGCCTTGTGTAGAAGTGTTTACTTTTGAAATCTGATAGTTTAGCGCTATCCTTAATTTTATAGGGGATGTGGCTGACAGTTTGCTTTTAACTCTTGGCCTTGCTGTAAGGTTGAAAAATCTTTATCTGGTGTGTAACTGATTATTTACAGAATGTCCCATTTGATGCAAATTAGAAATTAAAGGATGATTTTCTGACAGAAGTCAGGTGCTTCAAGGGCATTTTAAAGCAACTGCTCTGCTTGACAAAACTATGCTGAATTTCAATAGTTTTTGTTATCTTAATAATTAGTCTATATTAGTAATTGGACAAATGCTCTTATTCTCTGGCAAGTGTGCTTTAAAAATATTTACCAGGAACTTTAAAGACATACATTCTGGGCTCAATTTTCACTTGCAGGGTAGTTCAGTTTTGGAAGAGGAAAAGAGGTTGTAAGGCAAAGAAAAGTGGAATAAGAAGAAGGTGATACTGTTACTGAAGATGTTTCTATGTCAGCCTGTGTGTGCTTACTTCTGCTGAGTTAGGTCCATTGTAACCAGTGCTTTTCTTGATGGTCAAAGTTAACTTTCTTCTGCCAAATGTTAACAAAATCTTGCCTGAGATATGGGATCTTTGCTAAGATGATTGTCTGTGAAGTGTATCTTCATTTCTTTGAAGCAAAGACAATTTAAAGCATCCTCCAGTACTGGAACAGATGTTTTTCTACACATGTTTAAAGAGTAAATTGGCTCATTGTAATTACATCACTGTGAAGTAAGGCTTTAGTTTTTTCCTTCTCTGTATGAAACATGTTGTATGTATGGATTGTCCTGGAGAGGGCAGTCAAGCATCAGTCTCATGTACACGAGTCTGTTAATCTGGTAGTAAATACTTGCATTTGTTATCTTAGATTTATACTTTAGGAGAATTTTATTTCACAATGGAATGGACTGCATGTTTATGGATACATGTGTCTACCAAAGAAGTGAGTTTATTAACTGAATGTAGATATGCTGCAGAACTTTTTATTTTTACTTTTTAATCTCAAATCTCTGTTTACATTTGGCATTGCATGCCTTGGCTCAGCAGGCAGGAAACCTATTATTTTGGTAGGTGTTTCTCCTAAGTATTTGTCATGCTAACGTGGAAAACTGAATAATTTAAGTAAAAAAACTAAAGTATTTTTTGGCATTCAGCTGTTGTAATTTGCCAGTCTGACTCAGTCCACAGCTGTATGATCACGAGCTGTAATACATAAGACAGGCAATAACAGTGCTTGGGATGGAAAAGAAGTGGAAATTCCTTTTTGTAGGCAGTCACAGTTGGACTGTTTGATGTACAGAACCTATTCTACAGGTCACAAGTGCAAAGACAAGGGGCCTCTGAAAGAAGTTGGGAGTGTGGCCGTAGTCCTGGAGAGGCCTGAGTGATGCAGTACGAGCTTCCTGTATGATTTTGGAGACCTTTGGGGTTCTTAGTTCATGTGCAGTGAAACAAGCAATGTGGGTGTGTTTTCTGAATTTGAGAATGTCTAAAGGTGTGAGGAATGGGTAGTTAACCAAGTGTGAAAGACAGTTGTTTGTAGCATCACAGGGTGAGAAGCTGCTGGCCAAAATAAAGGCATGCTGGTAGAGTTAGTTGGTTTTGAATGACTTGTCTGAACAGTTGCATGACAACTCCAGAAGGAGTACATTTGTGGGAGCTTGTGGATCACTTGTGAAATACACAGGTATTATTTGTGAAGTCTGCACAGTGAGTATGGCCTGCATTCTACAGTCAGCATGTCTGAGAGATCATACACAGTTGAACTGTAGTGGATCATGAGGTTTAATAGAGTTGTGTTCTATTAATTTGCTGCAGAATATTGATCCAGGTAAAGTAAGACCTTATACACAAGGGGGAGTTCAGTTTTATAATAATTTTATATCTGTAAAAGTTCTTGGCTAAGGTACTTCACTAAGGGGTTGTTTGTTTATTAAATCTTTAAATCTGATTTCCAAAGACAATGTAAAAGTGCTTTATTCCATAATTTCAAAGGTGAAAATGTGCCTTGTGGGCATGGAGGTTACATTGCTAGTATTAGCTGCCATAACATATTTAATCTCCTGCCATAAAACTTTAAAGATAAGCTCTGTATTATCTGTTAATTAGTGCTGTTGGGTTTGGTACAATGATGAGGTTGAAGGGATTTCTTTTGCAAAGCTATTCTGGTGCTGTAGAATTGAATTTATGAACTAAGATACTTTTTATTTATTTCTGTTTCAGTCCGTGAATTGGGTTCAGTGACTTGTGAAGTTTGGCAGAAAGCTGCTGCAGATGGCAGCTGGACAGAAACATTTAGAGTACAGGCCAGCTGGAGCACTTCATGGAGAGAAAGAAGGATCAATATTTGAAAAGTGGTGAAAAGTTGCTCAGGGACAGTCATTCCTTGCTGATCAGTACAATTTTAAGATTATTTGTCTTGAGTACATTAGGAGTTAATATTCCTACTCTCTTAATGCACTGTGCAATGAAAATCCAAGTGGAGTTACTTAACTGGTGTTGGTTCCCTGTGGATTTATTTAGGCAAAAGTCTGCATGACACACACCTGCTTTCTCAAGGCTGATGAGGTGCTGTCGTGTTTTCACTGGATCCTATTAAAACAATCTGGTTCTGGTTTCCCAGTTTGTGGGGAGGAGGGCTGTAAAAAAAGAGAAGGGAGATATAAAGTGCAAGAACAGTAACACCCAAGCCACTTTTTTTTCTCTCTTCTTGTAACTGAATTAATATGGAGAAGACATAGAACATGCACCTTCAATGGTGAGACTTAGTCATAGCAATGTTGTACATGTCACCAAAAGCAGGGGGATGGGGGAGGTTGGAAAGGAATTAGCAATTATTTGGAACATAAGTTCTAAACTCAGCATGTACTTAATTTATCATCTGGTTCTCAAGTTTATTTTTGCTCCTATCATAGTTTGTGTTCTGAATGAAGAGTCTCATTTGTGGCAAAGTGTGATCATGGTGCTTGAACACTGAAGAATTGTGCTGCAGGTCAGAGCAGGAAGTGAAGTATCCTGTGGGACATCTGATGGGGATTAGGACAGGCACAACATACTGGTGTTCATCCAGAGTGTCTTGTTCTGATGGGAAAAATCTTGGGTGATCATTCAGTATAATGATAATCTATTGTCTAACATTAGTGGAAAACTGCTTCTCCAAACACCTTATCAAGGATTTTATTGAGTGATATGTGAAAACAAGAATATTAGCTAATGGGTTGTTGGTGCCTCTTCCAGTCTCATGTTGAGTTTTTGTTCCTGTGTGTGTTCTGATTACTTATGAGACCTGTGCCTGCTCTGATCTGAACTGTGGCAGTAAGGCTTTCCACTGTAATCATAGCTGCAATAATGGGTACAGCTCCTCAGGATCCTTTCTTTAGTGCCTTGTCTAGTAATGTATTTGTGTCCTGCTGCTTTCCACAGAGAAGGAGACAAACTGGAATTGAGAAATATGGTACTTTAAGCAGAACCAGTATATGAGAAGTAACTAAACGTATAGCACACCCTCCTGTAGAATGACAAGGGACTGAAAGTTTGATCAACTCTTTGAGATGTCTTACAAAAGGTGCTGAATCTGAGCTGCTTTTGAAACAGGATGATGTGTTCCTGATGCCACCTGGTCACTGGACATGAAATGGCAGTGGAAAAACTGTTGTCCTCTACTAGCATATTTCAAAGAAGATTGATTTGTGATGGGAGATTGTAGCAAACCTTTTTTTTCCCTGGAATTGTATATGATATACTGCTTTCTTCTCTACACATTGTTCTCTTCTGTTTCTTAAAGCATTTCTATGTGGCAAAAGGTTGTCCCATCTAGGAAAAGGCACAATGCAGGTCGTGCTGTTGGAAGGTTGAATTGCATTTTGGTTTATCAGTCCTTGATTATTCCCATGCTCTCTAGCATATAGTGTTCCAAGCAACCTCTACTGTTGGAACTTAGAGTCATGACATACAGATTTCTTCTTCTTGTGTTTTGTGTTTGTGGAATTTTTATGTAATATAAAAAGGAAATAAATTTCACAAGTATGATAACTTTGAAATACAGTTGCAAATAACTTCATTTTATTTTTCACCCTGAGAAGTCCAAAGTCACTGTGAGATGCTAAAATACTGTTACTGTACTGTGATTTTTATCTGAAATACAAGTTGTCTCAAACACTTTGAAAGTTGTGCTATACCCAATTTTTAGTACAGACATTAAGGAATATCTTAACTAGTATAAGTAATTCAGAATGTATTTCTTCAGATTAAAATTGTCTTAGGATATGTAAGATTGTAGATTGCAACAATGACAGCAATATATTAGATTTCCCTATATTAATGCAAAAATGGTGCATTCCTCCATGATCATACACAATTCTAAGCACTCTGTTGGTGACTAGATCCAATTTAGCAGTAAACCAAGACCACAAAAACTAAAACAACCTAAAACCAGCATGAAAACATGCCACTGACAAGTGCTGAGGGAAAGGCTTACCTCAGAGTATGCATCTTCTTGTTCTGGTAATGACAAGCAGTGAATTACTGGAGTTTGAATGTCACACAGTCTCAGTTTAAATTTCCTTTTTTGTATTTTCCAGAGCTCTCTTGGCTGGTGGAGGCTTCTCCACTTGGACTTACCGGCAAGGCTACGATGTCAGCATTCCTGTTTACAGCCCGTTGTCAGGAGAAGTAGATCTGCCAGAAAGAGGACCAGGGTAAAGTAATTCCCATGAACTGGGCAAAGTATATTCAATATCGTATTTGGTAATGATGATTATGAAATATAAATATAGCTACTAACTTTATGATGAGCTTGGACAATTCTGTAAGAGTTGTTTTTAACAGCTCTTGCTATTAAAATAGGTGATGTTGTCAGTGCTGATGGTTCCAGTGCTAATGGTCTTGGTTCAATTGCCAACTGCTCCCTCTAATAGCTTTATGCTTTTCTTATATTTTGATGCCCAAAACTGTTGAGTACTCAGAGTGGGACAATCCCCTCCTTTGACTTGCTGCCTGATGCACCCCAGGACATGCTTGTCCCTCCTGGCTGCTGGGGCACTGCTGACTCATATTCAGCTTGTCATCAACCAGGACCTCCAGGTCTCTTTCCACAGGGCTGCTTTCCTCGTTTCCTAGTCTGTCCATACATCCAGGTTTGCCCTGTCCCACGCACAACCTGGCACTTGGCTTTGTTAAACTTCATACTGTTGGTGATTGCCCAGCCCTTTGATTTGTCAAGATCTCTCTGCAGGGCTTCTCTGCCTTCAAGGGAGCCAACAGCTCCTCCCAGTTTTTTGTTGTTGGCAAACATACTTAGTATCCCTTCCAGTCCAGTGTCCAAGCTTATGAAAACGTGGAGGAAGAGCTCAGGGCCTAAGCTGGAACCCTGAGGAACCCCACTGTGACAGGTTGCCAGCCTGATGTAACATCCACTGTTTGCACTCGAACTGTAATTTAGCTCATGAAAAAGAAGGATGAAAACTTGTATGTGTGCTTATGGGAATACATACATCTCAAGCTTAGAATGCTGATTTTTTTTCTTTTTTTAAAGTAACAGAGTAAGACATAAACAACAGAACCCTCCCCTCCTTGAACCTTGTAGTTGGAAGTAAAGCAAGACAGTTGGGAAATAAAGCACTGATTTTCTCAGAGCATGTAATTAGCCATTGAAATGAACTACTCTGGCAGCGGTGGCTTCTCTAATCTGTTCGTGTCTTCAGAACAAGAGGAGGCAGAAGAAGTCTGGAAGACATGCTTTAACGGTTATGGAAGGCTGTTCTTTTTATATTTCATAAATCTTCTAATTACACAGCTGAAAAAGTTTCACTGCAATAAAGTCTTACCTGGGTTGTGGTTTAAAAGATGGGCAGACAGAGGCAATGGGGATCAATGATCTGTCTGCTCATTGTGAAGATCAAGTTTACCAATGTAGAAATTTTAGGTCCTTTCCTTCTTACAGCATTCAGTAGAGAATATGAATTTTCAAAGTTGAAAACTGATTGAAACGGTGCAGCCTCTGTTGGACACAAAAGTTACTGGTCTTTGGGTTCAGCTGTCTTTTCTGGTAAGGGCAGCACTCTTGCTGTTGCTCTTGGCCGCTCCAAGCACAATAGTGCAGTCAAATCAAACAAACTTGTGCAGCAGTGGTTGACTTTTCTCACACCCTTTATGTCCCTGCTTGTGATGCCCCTGGACCAGGCCAGCAATGCAACCAGTGACCTGGTTGCACCCCAGTTGATTGTTTGGAGGTCTCAAGTGTTACTACATTCCAACACAGAGTGAAAGCATACTTTATTTTTTCTGTCTGGAGAGCATGAATGTGACGATAGGCTCCAGCATGTATAGAACCAGTTATAAAGAGAGAAGCAGGCATATTGTCCATGTAGGCAGCTAAAGTCTGTTTCTGATTTTGAGCCGGATGAGAGAAATAGCTCTTGTGTTCAGTTAAGGTGTTGGAGATTTAGTTTCTCAAAACTGCTTTTTTTTTCCCAATTGTGTTGGGCAGCCTGGTGTCCGGAGTGCCATCCAGTGGCCAGTCAGCGTTACTAGTGAGACGGGCTCCCAGCCTCGACTGCTTTGTGCAGGAGGGGTGGGACGAGGACACTCCGCTCAGAATCCAGGCTTGCTTGGGATAAACGTTTTCATCACACTGCCTTAGTATGTTATTTCTTGGGAGGGAGACAGCATGTACTTTCTTTTGTAGCAATGTTTGATAAGCTAGATTTTGAGTGTCGTAGAGTGATGACAGTTTAAAGGCAAAATTTGGTTTTGAATATGTACACAAACAAACCTGTTTTTTAAGCTGTTGTAAGCATTTATTATCACTCATGTGTATCATTATTTCCTTTTTTTAAGGCCTCTTACAGAGCTGAACTGAGGGGGTTTGATTTACTTGCCTTTTTAATTGGATTGCTTAAAATCCATTTCTGCTGGTAGCAAGTTGGTAGCAGCTGGAGACTTGTGAGAAAGAATGTTTAAAAAAAATACTATGAATCTGTTAATTGGTGCAGCTAAAGTGACCAGCATGAAAATGAGTAGAAGAGGTGAGAAGAGCAGCAGGAGAGGTCTGACTTTATAAAGTGTGTGTGTTTGTGTGTTTTCAGAGCTGTAAATTAAAGATAGCATCACGTGGAGTAGAACTGGAATCCTAAGTACTGGTCTCGTGCTGTGTTCTTTTGGCAGCATGAGGGCACTCACTCACCATGTGTGTCCCTTTGCCTGGGGAGTGGTGGAGCAGTCTGATTTTAGCCAATCTGTTTTAAAAGGAAACCCAAGTAGATGATATAACAATTATATGACATGCTATTTCCCAGTATTAGTATAACTTTTTAAATCAGCAAGCACCTAATTTGAGCTTGTATTCCTGTATGGTTTACCTCCAGTGTTAATTACTTCAGTATTTAAAATGTTAAGAATATTTTGAATATTCATGGTTTTGGAACATGGTAGGAGTTGACAGTGTATGGGATAGTATACACCATATGGACCTTCACTTTTCAGTGGAAATGTTGCCTCTATATTGCCCCAAGGGACAGAACTGAATCACAGTTTAAAAGGAAGAGCTTTTTCTATTGCTGCTGTCACCATATCAAGACTGAATAAGCTAAATACTAAATACTGAGTTGTCAGTTCACATCTTTTTTAAAATTGGAATTCATGAGAACATATATGGGAGGAGAAACTAGAAGCACTCAGTGTCCTATCTGCTTTGTTTTAGTACACAAACACCAAAGTACAAGCAATCCTGGCATCAGTAGCAGGCTGATTTAAAATGTAGCTAAATAATGCTTATTTAAGTTTATAATAGAAGTTATAATGCAAGTGCCTATTCTAATGTAATAAGCACACTTAGCAAGTACAAATTTATTCAGAATTGTAAATAATTTTGAACTATCCCAGACTTAATTATATTTCATCATTACCCTTTCCAGCCTTGTCTGGAAATATGGTCTTGGCAGCATGTCCGTGTTCAGTTAATCTTGCTCTGCTTTTGCAGGATGGAAGGAAATGTGTTCTTGAGCATCTTGGAAGTAAACTTGGAGTGCTGTCAGGTGACCTGGCTGTGTTTTTTCAGTCCTCGCAGGTATTTCATTCTGTCATCTCAAATGGCTCTGCACCCAGAATACCGCTTGGAGCTGGAAGCTCTTCAGGCTGAGAATGGGGAATCAGTGCTAATCCTGGACAAATGTACAAACCTGTCAGATGGGGTCCCTGCTCTTCGCAAACGCTGCTACAAGAATCAAGTCTTTGATTATCCTCAGGTGCTTCAGGTAAGGCTGTCTCTCCTGCAGACTTCCCTTCCCAGTGGTGTCTGTCTTAGCTGTGATTCTGTTCCTGTTTAGCAGTGGTAGGGTGCTTCCTTGTATTTAATTAATGTGCTGGATATGTTTTAAAACTGCCTAATTTGTTATGTTAGCTTGAGTATTATGTCCAAACTTTATCCTTATTTTTAAGAGGGCTGAAAACTGTGTAATCCAACTTACATGCAAACTGTGCTTATATGAGACTGGTCAGTGGTTCAGTAACACAAGACAGGATCATGTAAACTTAAAAATATTACACAAGGATACTGCTGAACCCAGCAGCAATGTGATGCTAAAATGGAGGAATGGGAGGAACAACCTTTGGAGGCAGATAAAGTTGCTCACTTCAGAACTGGAGGGGAACATTGGAATCTACACCTTCCGAAATAGCTTCAGAAGGCAAAAGGGCTTCAGCAGGCGTGAATTTGGAATTGATTTCTCAGATATGACAGTCTAGGTCTTGCTAGGTGAAGCTTAGAACTGAAGATGGCTTTGTCAATTGGATAGAAGGTTAAAATGCACTTTAAAGAGCTTATTATATTTGGGCCAAAAAAAGAGTGTTACATTTAAGGAGAGTTAGATTACATTTCTTTGTATGCAGCTTAGTAGTTAAATTGTACAAAACTATCTGTGTAGATATGATAGACTGAGCTAGAAGGCTTGTCAGCATGCAGCTATGAAAACAGCTAGGTGAAATGTGTTTTATGGCCTTGGCCCAACTTCCAGAGGCCTTTTGATGTGTCAGTGAAGATAAAACTAGATAGCATTCTCAGACCCATGTGTCTTTTGGCAATTCACTAACAGAGGTGCTTTGGCATGCAGTGTGGTGAAGTGAGTTATGCCACAGGCCACTGTGCTCTGTCTGCGGCCACCAGCATATAATCTGTCTTTGAACTTCAGCAAATGATGGTAAAATAACAAACAAGCTGAGGAAAGGCAAAGTTTCCACCCCTCCTGTTATGTTTTGTAGGAAATGTGTTTAAAATTCCATATGGAGGAGGAGGAGAGGGAGGAAAGGGTCACTGTGAGTCCTAGACTTTGAGTAAAAAAAAAACTTGTTTGCTTTATTTCTTTAAATACAGACTGAATTGCTAAAGGATAGCAAGTCAGGGAATCTATATCTATATCTTGCTATATATGATTTTATAACTCAGAAGAGAGCTGGCACATGCCGAGATTGTTAAAATACTTTCTCCTGCATTTCCCTTTGGAATGTCTGGCTGATAACAGTGGTGATGTGAGGAGATGTATTTATAGTAACCTTTGTCTAGACAGGAAAAATGGTTATCTGGGCAGATGAGCATGTGTGTCCACATCTGGGCTTTTTTTTTTTCTTTCTTTTTTGTCTCTCCCAGACCCTAGTAGTCTCTTCCACCTGCTGCTGTGTGATCTAGTGAGTCAATGGTTAAAATGTGTGTTCATTCTCTCAGCTCCTTCCATTCCCCACACCCTTCTTTTCCTTCTCTTCCTGTCTAAGAGTGGGGGAAGGGGAACTTGGATCACAGTTCATCCTTTCCAGCGCTGCCTTTACAGATGTCCTACTAGACAGACTCTTGGACTTCTGGGTTGTTAATGCTTCCTGTTTGCAGTCTTCTCTTGGATGAGCTTTTCAGGGCTCTTAGTACACTATGAGTATGAACATAGGTCTTATGATTGCATCAGGAAACAAGTGAAGAGCCAGCAAAACCCCATGTATTTCCTAGTTCCATCTTGATGTTTTGCTGCCCTGCTGAGCCTTCTGGCTCTTTCTCTTCAAGCCGTGGAACACAAGCTGGAAAAATGTTTTCTTATCTGTAGGAACCCCTGTATCAACTTTATAATTTTTCTTTCTTAAATTAGGGATAATACCAACTTGGGATTTTTCCCTCTTGTGTAGCTGAACTCTACTAGCATTTATTTAGCAATCTTGAATCTGTAGCAAGATTCCTTAGTGGCAGTGAGAACTAAAGTTCCTGAATACAGGGTGAGTGCAACATAGTCAAGAAGTCTTCTCTGCTGCAAGTTAAACTCATGGCATTTTGTCTTGTGTGTTGTGGACACGAGTAAATGGATTATATTCTTTTTTGCGACAACTTCTTTATCTTTGAAGCTCCCTTCCTCCTGCCCTCATTCCTTCAGAATAAGTGGCATTGATAGAGTCAATCCTTCCTTGTAGATTATACTTTTAAGGTAAGGAATCATCCTTTACTTACCGTGGGAAGTGCATTGCCCAAGACTGAACCCTGCTCTGTCTGTGGTCTTTTGTTACTGTGAGGAGTGAGTGAATCCTTCAGATTTCTTAAATTGTATGTCTTTTTGGACTGTAATACTACCTCTGGGTGGAGTGGTTTGTTTTTTCAGCAGTACAACATTGCTGTCACATGAATGCCCTTTTTTTGCCTATTCTTTTGTAGGAAATGTCTTCTGCAAAGTGCAAATCTTAGCCAGTTATTTCATGCTTTATATTTGCACAGTTTGCTGTTTTTCTCTAAGTGTTGAATTCTATATGTATCAGTATTTTTTAGTTGATTTATGGATATGATGTCAAAGTCTAATCCTGGTATCCATTATAGCTCCTAATCCTACAAAATCATAGGTATTGTCAGGTCTAATAATTGGTCTTAATTCTGCTACTCAGTTAAGTAAGGGATACATTGAATGCTGTTGCCCTTAGGAAAGATTACTTGATCCATCACTGTTTTACTTGTGAGCCACTGCTAACTACTTTATACTTGGAGTTCTGTAATTGTAATTTATGTAATTGTAATTTATGTAATTGTAAAGCCTATGAGGGCTTTATCTAGCCCCTGAATTCTTAATTTGCCTAAAGTGAAAATGCTGCCAAACTTGTCAAATGACTTGAGATACGAAATATATTCCCTGCTATCCACACAGCTGCACTCTCTTATAACAGAAGAAAATTAAGTTGGCTCCATACAGTTTATACTCAAATAAGTTCATCTTAATTGTTGCTCATCTTGTTGTGCCAAACTTTTGAAATGTTTTAAACTTTTCTCCTTGAGTTTTCTCAACTGAATTCTAAAGCTTGGCCATTAAAATAAAGTGCAGAATTGTCACTTATGATATTTTTCCTAGCCTGTGGAAGATAAGCTGTAAAATCATTTTGAATTAGCTAAGAATTCAGAATATATTGATTGCACAGAGCAAGTTGGTTTTCCTTTTGACTTTTTTTTTTTTTTTTTTATTGAAGGA
>VYXD01000744.1:100399-205672 GCA_013397195.1 Hylia prasina
TTTTTTAATGAAGGGAAGGGCGGGGAAACACAATGCATATATACATACACACACACAATGCAAATATAGCATTTTTTCCTCATCTGTGTGTTGAATACCATTTGTTGACAGGAGTCTACATTCTGTGTTGTTCTACGTGGAGCCCGCCTGGGCCAGGCTGTGCTAAGTGATGTTCTTCAAGCTGGCTGTGTCCCAGTCATCATTGCTGACTCCTACATTTTACCTTTCTCTGAGGTCCTGGACTGGAAGAGGTCTGTACACTCACTGTTGTACATCAAACCACTGCCTGAGATACTTCACTGCCTTCAGTGATTTGAATCAAATCTGTGTGATAAGTCGAGTGTACTGGGGGTTACAGGAAATGAAATACAGAGTGAGAGGCACACTGCCTTTGCCCTTGATCTCTTATGTATCAAAAATAGGAGAGGAAAATAAATGAGACTGATATGACAGAGCATTTGATTATCCTGTAGCCAGTCATTTTTTCTTCTAAAACAGATTTGCTGTATAATCTTGTGCTTAAATTCAATGAGGACTGGTCTCCATTCAGGCTCTTTTAAGGAAAATATATACTAAATATTGCATCACAAAATGCTGGTTCTCTATATTACACCATGATTCCCAGGTTTATCTGAGATGGAAAGATATCATTACTTTGTGACTGAGTACACTGTGTTAGGAGTTTAGATTATTTTTCTATGCACGCCCTATGCCCAGTTACATGATCTTGGGATAGGAATATTATGTACAAAAATTATTTGTTTTATGTGTAACACTGTATATGCTGTTACTGTTTGGTTATTCAAAAAATCTCTGCTGACAGCAAGTCTATGGCAATACAGAGATGAGAATTCATGATTTCTGAATCTCTGTCCCTTCCATAGTTGCTTGTCTGGACAGATCAGTGTACAGACTTTGGTGGCATTATCTGTGGGCAGACTAACTGGTGTTGGGAAGGAACTGCTGCAGAGTATTTTGTTCCACTGAAAGAAGACTATTTCTTTTTGCTTATGTCTTTTGAATATATCTTATTAAAATAGGACAAAATTCTGGGTTGGAAAAGCAGTCAGCATCTTTTAAGGTAGAATTTGTTTCTTCTCACCTTGCCATATTTTTTTTTGCTTATAGGGCTTCTGTTGTTATCCCTGAAGAGAAGATGCCTGAAATGTACAGTATTCTGCAAACTATCCCCCAGAGACAGATTGAGGAGATGCAAAGACAGGTAAAGCAACGTATCATGTTAAAATTATTTTCCTTGCTTTACAGTTGGAGTGTAGGTTCATACACCTGCCTTGCTCTGAAAGCTGTTGGAATGCAGAAACATCCACTGTACTCTCATGTTAATATTTTTATTATTTGATGCTGTTCTTGCTTTATGCTAAACATCTGCATTTGCTATCACTTTTCAGTGGAATGGAAGCTCTTCCTGAATGTAAGTGTGTTGCCTACTGACATCTATTAACATTTTCATTTCTTTAGTTTTTCTACATGGTATTTAAATTGTAGTAAAGAAGTTCAAGAGTCTGTGTTTATTTCAAAAGAAGTTTTGGTTTGTAGAAAAATTTTAGTCATTTAATATGTGAGGGGAGCATTAAGTCCAAAATATTTTAAATATTTTATCTACATTGTCAATTCCTCTGATAGCGATATTTTTCTTATTTGATGACTGCAAGAGCTGAGACCATGAACTGTCAGACCAGTAAAGAGGATATTAACATGTAATGTACACTTGTATCTAGAATGTTTCATCCTTGACATCTTATTGTACCTGAGTGTATATTGTTACACTCAATAACAATATACACCTGAGTGTATATTGTTGTAAGGTAAAATGTTACTCTTATCACTGCCTCAGTTCCTCATCAGGAAAATCACAGAGGAAGTAAGAACTAGGTATTTAAGGAAAAAATTAACTGTCTGATCTCAGGTGACTTTTCAAGATGCATGGGATTTCTGTAGTCAAATTTCTGCAAGAATTGGGAAGTCATGTGTCTGAAATTCCCTTACACAGCCTTAGTGACAAAGTCATCTTTTGTGTGGTCCTTGTAAAAAGTGACCCAAGATGTTTTTTTAGAGTGTAGCCTACAACACTCTAGTTATTTCTACTTAGGCAGTGCTAAATGCTGCACAGAGTATACTAATACTGATATATGGGGAGAAAATAGACTCTCAAATTTAGAAGTAAATATCTTTCACACCTGAATTCTGTTGCCAGCTTCACTTCATTCTGTTCTGAGTCTGCAAATACTGCAGCAGCCGTCAGGGGTCTCCTTTCTCTTTAGTGCTTTCACACAAATGAACCATTTTGACGGGGCCTGCTGGCAGCACTGACGTGCCACCAAAACCAGGAGGTGAGAAAGTAACCTTGGTGTTACAACTCCTAGAGATGTGATTCTTGGTTTAGAGTTGTTAACACTAGGGAGTGTTGCCTAATCAAGTTTTAAAGCTGATATTAATAGTCTGTCCAAGTGTGCAATCATTTTCTTGTTGTCTACTTCACTGATAACAAAAAATAATCATTTCAGGATAGTGTTCTCCAGCTATGGACAATCACTGGACATTAAGGACACCTTAAACACTAACTTTGAAGTATGAAATGAGGTAACACATCTGTAAAAAAAAGCCAACAAAATAAAGACAAAGGAGCAAACTCCCTAAACAGTAGCAACGAAACAAACCAACAATAACCCCCTTAAATTGGATAATACATACATTATCTATATTAGATGTAACTCTATAAAATTAACTTAAAATAGATGATATTTTAGTGCTCATTGTACAGATACAGTCTCTGTTCAGTTGGATTATACATGGTTTGCCATAGTCACTGGCAGTGGGTTCAAAACATCACTGAACATCATTAGAAAATGTGATTCTATTGACTGAAGGTGTGATGTGTTTTTCTAAAGCTTCTCACATCTTGTTGCTTTTATTGTGTGTTTTGGTTAAAAAAGTAACAGGATGAAATCACAAGGTCTTTCATCTTCTGTATTTATTTCTGTTTGTGTATTGAGGATACTTAAATGCGTTATCCATATATTTCATGTCCTGTCAGTCTTATTTACAAGGTAAAATCCCTGTGTAGGAGTCTCTGCAATTCCCTTGCTGATAGGTGTTCTGTGTTCTAACCATCTAGTATGGTGAAAAGTACCCAATGACTGATACTGTGTGGACTACCAGTAACCTGACATGTATGGATGAGATCATCTTTTTCTAGGCAAATAGAACAAATCCTTGCTCTGAATTTCTCCTGGCTGAAGCATGCATTTATCATACCTATCAGACTTTTTGGGTCTGATAACCTTTGGAACCTTGCTATCCGACTGCATTGGTTTCAATGGTTGTCTTATAATTCTTATCCTTATTTGGAAAACATCAAAATTAAAACAAATATTACTGTAAATGTTAGCTTGCCAGTTTTCTTTGTTGTTTACTTGGGACTTTTTTGTGGTATTTTATTACAGGAAATTCTCTGGAGATCATACATTAAGACTAAAATGTAGACATAAACATATAAGTGTACACCTACATATCCCTGTATATAATTTTCTTCAACTTGAAATAGGTTGTCTACTTTAATGAGTAAAATTTCCCCTATGTGTATTTTTTTTTCTTTGTTTCTGGAGATACTTCCTGCTATACATCAGCTGGGGAAGAGAGGAATTCTCGTAGAGAGAAGTCATTACATTTAAGTTATGTAAGAACTCATATTTGGAAGTGTTTTCTTCCAGTTTGTACACCTATCATGGACATCACATAATGATGTTGTGAAGAAGATAAAATATGGGACTTTTAGTTTTGGAGACATCCATCTGCTAGGATCTGTGGCTGGTATGACCTGAGCTGTGATTTCCTACAACACAATTTTATTTTGCCCAGTTTTTTATCAGACAGTCCATGGTATAAACTGGGAAAGAGATTCATTGGTTTGAGCAGAGCTTCAGTGTGGGAAATCAAAATTAATTCTCCTGTCTTACATCGTACCTGATTGTACTGAGATCTCTGGAGATCAGCTATATTTACTTATGCTTTTATTGTTCAAACTTGCAGAACAGTTTGCTTTCAACAATTCCCAGTCCAATTTCCTGTCTGTCCTTACAAAAGGCAATAGTTTCTGTGCTTGATACTGCATGTACAACTTATGTCCCTGAAAACCAGATTATCACATACAATAGCTCTTAAAAACTGCAACATTTTAACCATCAAAACCAGCCTCTGCTTATTGAGCTGCTAAAGTTAATAGCAGTCTGGATGAAACTTACGTATCTCTGGGATTGCTGTCTGTTTTCTACAGTAATGTTGTCATTCTCATTTTCTTTGAAGCTTCCTTGAACCATCCCCCTCTCACAAATAGTTCCATATGGAGTCTGAAACACTGGCAGAAGTGCCCAGAGGCAAATTGATAAGCAGCCTAGCTGCACAACCTTGATGCTGCATCCTTATGCTTTCATTTTGTCTGCACCTCTAACCAGGATCCAGGTAATAGCAAAGTTCTAGAAGCAGAGCGAAAGAGGTAGATGTAATGGGTCTGTATGATAGAGAGTAAAATTTGAAAATTTGTCTTGCTCCCACAGAGTGATAGATAAAGGAAAAAAAGCAAAACAAAACTTTGCTGGTATCACCTTGTCTCATGCCTTGTATAGATTCCCTTGCAACAGTATTTTTTTTTTTTTTTTTAAGATTTTGCTCTGAAAGTTTGTTAGTCTCTGGAAATATGTTTCAGCACTGTAGTTGATATGTAAATGTCTTTAACTAGTGTGAAAGTTTTCCTCAGCTTATGTCTCAGCCACTGTGCTTTTTTCACCCTCTTTTTGTGAGGTGAATCTGTCTATTTGAATATATAGGCATCTTGTAAATATTTTTCTTCACTTAATACCAACATACTTAGAATTCTTTTAGCATGGATAGACTCATTAAGGCATAGAATTGGAATATGGAAGTACTATGTAGTGGGAATAAAAGACTTATTCTTCTGTTTATTTAGGTATTCTTTCTCCCTGAAGAGATTTTAGGTAAGGAGTTTATTTTCTAAAGGTAGCTTTGTGTGCCTGTTCCCTTTTGACTTTGTAACACTACCCATCTTCCAGAAATAAAACTTCTGAATTCATATCTGTTCTAGAAGACTGGATGACTCTGAGTGCTCTAATGGCACAAGGATGAAGAGCTAGTGTTCTTAAGTGTGGGAATTCTTTTCATCCTGGTTTTCTAGGGAAACATGGGTATGATCACATACAATGTGCATGCTGACTTCTCTTTCATTTCTGTTAGTGCCCAATTTCAACCAAACTTACAGAGAAGTGGAGAGATTGGAGATAAGAAATTCCATAAAATTAGGTACCTGTATAGGAGTTAAGCACCCCCGAATCACATGGCCTTTTAAGAGGAATTTAGCAGCTTGAGCTAACAATCATAGAAAACCACTTGCATTTATCCATTATGAATTATCTGCTTTGGGAAAGGTTTTATTTGGAACTGGCACACCTTAGGCCACAGAAATTCAGGTACAAAATGGCCAAATGATAAAGTGATAACTTAAATTCAGTATGCAAAGGGCTATATATGCAACTTAAAACAGCCTTCTCATAGGCAATTTTGGCCTCTCAACTAGCTGCAATCACTTGGAAAAGAATTATTAAGAGCTGTAATAAATAGTTATGTGAAAGTATAAATTCCAAAGTCAGTTATGTTAAAAAAAATACGAAGAATTTTTAGAAAAGAAGTAGAGGACAAGATGGAGAACACTGTGCCACTATGTAAATGTGTTGTATATCTGTACCATGAATACAGTCTGTAATTATGGTTCTCCCATCTTGAAAATGATATGATAGAACAAAGGTAATGAGAACTTTCAAGAGAAGACTGATTAAATAGCCTAACACTCTTCATCTTGAAAAGGAATGATTTGTGATGGTGAAGCAGGAATATAATACAGAACTATAAAATAAGAAGTTAATGAAAAGTGAGTGGATGTGGCTGTACATTGTTTGATACAGTTTCATTTGATGTCTCACAGTACTTTTATTATTTGGAATCTGGTCTAAAAAACAAGGAGATGATCTCACAGAACTAAGAGGTAACTAAGAGGTCTGTGAGAATCACTGCTTCATAACTTTGTGTGAATGAAGGGGTTTTATTGACATAAAAGGCAGAATGAAGAAATCCAGGGAAGGAAAATCTGTCAGAGATGAATGCAAAGATATACCCTCTGGCTTAAAAGTTCCTGCATTGCAGACTTCTGGAAGCTGGAGAGTACTTTGAGGAAGTGGTGGCTTATGCCTGCTGTGTCTGTGGGCGGGGGGTTCCTAAGGTACCTGCTGTGGAGCACTGTCAGAGGGAGAATATGGGAACAGAAGGCCATTTGGTCAGACCTGGCAGCTTCAGGACTCATGTTTACAGAAGACTTCGGTATTATATTGCCTTGTGTAATAACGTTGTCAGATAATCAGTGGTTTTTAAAATGCATCTTGACTTCACTGGCCACCAAACACTTCAGTGGGAGACTATTGAAAGGGATGTATAGTTTCCTTCTTCAGATGAATGTGTAATTCACTTTCCTGAGGCCTCACAAGGTACCCTCTCAAGTAGTGGCCACGTACCATTCTTGCTTTTCATCAATTAAAGTTTTAGATAATTACAACTTCTTGTGTTTTTAGCCTGAGTCAACAATTAAAGGCTAAAAAAGGATGTAAAATCAGTGTAAAAAACTGTGGATTGAAAACATGTAGTTTGAAAAGTTTGTTCTCACAGTTAGAATACCTGGACAAGCTGTTGTGGTTTTTCTTGTGCACATCCCATGTGCCTCAGCCCTGAACTGAAGAGAAGTTCAGACTCCAGGTCAAACAAAGCTGAAGACACAAGCATAAATCAATGACTTGTTTTAGTGCCACGTTAAAACAACATGAGTGGCTGGCTTTTCTGACCCTCCTCCCTTTCATTTAATGTGCTTCTTTGGCTCTTCTTTAAAGAGGGCTCTGTAGAGTAATTTCAACTCTTATCAGCTTGCTGACAGCTATATGAGCCTTTCTGCTGGCTCCAGGCAATCACTGCCAGCGTGTGAAACATCCCATTCTTGCAGTGAAATGGTTCTTGGATAGAGTTAAAGCAAATGGGTGGTGGGATTTTCCTGTGGGTGGTGCAGCTTACATGAAAGAGATGGGATTTAGTTCTTGTTAACCAATTAAACAGAAATTCATTTCAATATCGACACTAGATGCTCTTTGAGCATACTTAGGCTTTTACAAGTCCTTTTAATGAGAATATTAAACTTACAGCTGCAGTTCTTTCCCTGACAGGGGACAGCTTCTGTCTCTGGGTTCTGTAGAATCATCATTATCAAATTTAAGAGAACTTTCATCTGTCTGCCATTTGTAGCGTTTTAAGGAGCGCGACTGCAGAGCCTAACCCTGCTTTAATCCTCCCAGAGTGCTTCAGTGGAGCTCTGGGTCCCCATAAATGTCAGGCCTGGACAATTTGCCATCTTATCAGATGCAGTGAAGTTAGTTCCAACCCTCTCACCCCTCCCCCAGAGGAAAGATTTGTTGCTGCAAACAGCAAAGGAAAGAAAAAACTTTTTCCTGGCTTACTGCCAGGATCACCATGGGAGTTGTAGAATCCTTGGCATTTATATATGAGACTTTCATTTCTCCCCTCTCCCTTCAGTTGTTGCAGAGTGTCCTTATCCTAGATTTTTTTCCTTCTTCCCTGTCCTGCCTTGTTGTTTTTCAGAATGAAGAAAACTGTCTTCGTGGCATCTCTGAGAAAGAGCTCTGAAATTTGAGACCAATCAGCACCTCCATGTATAATTTTTATAGGATACATTTGGGCTGCTTTTGTATCTACATTGGCAGTTTCTAAACAGTAAAAGGTTAAACTTAACTGTAAGAGGAAAATTATGCTATTCGAAGACAATTTTTTTTTGTTTTTCAAATTAGATTTTCAGAGGCAGTGTTTTAAGAGTCTGTATCTTGTTGCACATTGGATTTTTGGTACTTACCCTTTGCAGATTGCTATACACAACTTGGATAGACTACAGATAAACCAGATGACCAGAAATTGGGAAGGCATGTACTTTTAGAAAGAATTTTTGTATTCTATCATGCACGTGAAGCAGCTAGCTGCAGACAAATGGATGATTAAGCATATCTCCTGGTGTTGCACTCTTCCTTTGTTACTCTGTGCTTTCCCTCTGCTGCTGTGTAGTCTGTACCACATCACATTCCTTATAAAATCTGTTTGCTTTTTTTACCTCCTTTAATTATGGAAAGTGTTACAACTTTAACATTTAACTATATAGCATAAATACACTGCATTGCTGTAGTAAATACACCTTGGTCTTGTATCCATTTTACTGATGAGTAGATATGTAAATAACTTGTACAAGGTCAAATCATAATATTAATAATGGAATTTAGAAATTGAGATCCTGTTTTAATAACTGTATCAAATATATCTTACAATACAGTGGGAACATCTGGCTTTTAAATTACAAAGATCTTACATTTTCTATAGAAACAATTTGCTGCCAGATCATCTTTAGCCAGCTTTTCCTTTAATCTTGGTCTGTAAATTATGCAAATACATTGAATAGTTTCTTAGATGCCTGGAGTTAGGAAAATAATGTGTCTTTTTTACAAATGGAACGGTGGGCTGTTTTAGGAATATACTGTAGTGCCCCTTGGCTTTCAAATAGTGTAATTTGGGGTTTGGCTTATTCATTTTTTTTTTTATTTTTTTTTCTTTTTTCCTCACTAGCAACAATTTTGAATGCTCTTTAGAAATTAAAATGGCACGTGGCATTAGTTGTCTTTGAATCCTGGTGACTTAATTCCGTAGAGATGCTATGGGCAGAAGGATTGTAGAGGGTGTGCATATTCCAGGATGTTAATGTTTGGAGTAGGGAATCATGGATAGAAGTTTGGCTTCCTACAGTAAAGAATAGCTTGCTATTCCAGATGTTTACCAAGAAGAAATAAATAACTCTTGTTGATGTCTATCAATGATTTTTTTCATGTAAATTTATTTTCAGTCCTGCTTCATTGTAGTGTGACTACCACATAGTATTATCACAACCAGCAGTTAATATTCACCTTCCCCATTTCATCAAAAAGCCATACAGCTATGTGCAGTTTGAGCCATGAAGGATGAGGTATTTTTATATAGCTTGAGATCAGTTATTTTTAAGATGTGGAGGAAAAAAGCAGCACCGTGTTCTAAATGGAATTTTTCCAGTAGATATGAAAAAAAATCTCATGACTGCCAGTCCTTCAGCTTTTATCCTCAGAGAAGTCAGTAAGATATATTTGTATTCAAGCAACACTGGCAATAATGTCTGTGGTTGAAGTTGTCCAATGTTGAGAACTGGCTGTAAGGGGGTATGTGTATTATGTTTGTGCTTATATAAAACAGAGCTGTATAGCTTACAGGAAACTGAGCAAAACATGCCTTCATCAAAAGGGCAAGTTCTTCCTGGTATAGAGCTTAAGCTCTGAAATTGAGGTATGTGCTGATTTTTGACAGCTATAATATGGTGGTAACCTTACCTAGATTTTTTTTTTCTTCTTCAAAAAGCTGTCCTTTCATGTGTGTGATTGGCATTGGGCTTGCTTTGTGTTTAGCTTCTCTAATCAAGGGAATTTAAGCTTCTATTCTCCCAGCATTAGTACAGCAGTCATGGGAAATCTCAAACAAGCCAGATCTTATTGCAGCAGTTGACACAAATAAAAGCAGTTGTGCTTTTATTTATTTATTTTTGATGCTGGATGCTGATTAAAAGTTTCCAAGCATCCTTTAGCTATGTTATGAAGCCAACCAGCAGAGAGCAGGGCAGCTGCTGAGGAAGGGAGACGCTGGTGGACACAGGACAAGATCACAGTGGGAAGCATCAGTGTGTGTAACTCAGAAAGCTGGGAAAGGTGTAAACAGATCCCCAATTTATCTATAGGGTGGGCTCTGCAAACACTGTTTTATTGGCCAGTGGCTCCTGCTTTACTAACCTCTAACCTCTGCAGTACTCAGAGGTGCTGCCCACCAGCCAGCCTTGTCTTTGAACCTCCCTTGGCTCCTGCCACCTCAAAGACTTGCAGTCAGATTCCTGTGTTTTGCTTGGGACCTCACCTCTCAGCAGGATGCCTGCAGCAGGGAAAACTGATCTACCCTGAGAACATAGACATATTTGAAGGCAATACCCCTAGGACTAGAAACCTATTGCTTTCAGTTTCAGGAGCTGTCCATCACTTGTCAAGAAATGTGGATAAAACATCTTCCTACCCCCCAACTTC
Source organism: Hylia prasina (assembly GCA_013397195.1). Taxonomy (NCBI): domain Eukaryota; kingdom Metazoa; phylum Chordata; class Aves; order Passeriformes; family Sylviidae; genus Hylia; species Hylia prasina. Next base: position 110,677 of record VYXD01000744.1, read on the forward strand.
TGGTCATGCAGTAGTTGAATGTTCCCTGAAATTGCGCATATATATATATATATATATATATATATATTTGTTTTCTGTTATTTTCCAGACTCTGTTGAATCAGTGATAGCACAATTCTAGCTTAGGTCTGGTTTTACGTTGAGTGTGTTGAGAACAAACATAATAGGGATGATACAGGTTCAAGTATTTTTGACTACTCCCTGGGTTAGGTGTTCCTGCCACTTCGTTTACAGTAATGGCCTGGTGAATTTGGAGTAATTAGAGAGCCATGCAAACTCCTGGAAACTGGAGGATAGAGAGTGGCTATTTTTTTGTGTCTTCACATCATTATTGGTGACTATGTAGATATAGAGTAGTATCTATTTTTCTTTTTCAGCTGTGTTATGGTTATGGTGTCAACACATGCCATTTGCTTGTAAATAGGAAGACAAACTGAAAGCTCTTTGGGACAAAAAGGAATTCAGAAAATCATAGTAATTTTTTATATAGCATGTTTTTAAAGCTATGAATGCTGCATGAAACTCTGGGGTTTTGTTTGGTTGTGGGTTCTGTTGGGTTTTGTTGTTTCTTCCTCTCATCCTGCTGCTTTTTTTGCTGGCTCTGTCTCTATACTTTGCAACAGTATTCCCAGCCACAGCTGAGAATGGGGTGGGTTCCTTGCTGCTCATAGTGCTGGTATCTGTTTGTTGGCTCCATAACTGAAAAGCTCTTTAACCATAGATTTGTGGGGTGCCAGGACAGTAAGTCAGGTTTCCTTCTGCAACAGAGTTGCTAAGTTGACATACTCATTAATCAAAGAAGCAAGTTTGAGGTGCAGAAATTATATATAGAGGGAGGGAGAACACCAGTGCTAAGTGATATTTTTATCTATTCAAGTCTTATGTTCTTGCTATTTTTAGAAGTAAGTTGCTGTCGCTGGGACAAGGAATAGTGGAAATCTGTATTTTAACGGTAAAGATAATGCAGTATTTCAAAACTATATAAAAAGTTGCCTTTTAATGAGAGAGAATGAGAACTCTTTTATTAAAAATACCTGCTTTTGTGTCGTGTATTTAAGCGGAAGAAGGCTCTTCATGAGAAAATGAAAACCTTAGAAACACCAAAGCAAAAAAACCTTCAAAACTCATCACCCCTAAAGCAAATCAAAAACCCCTCAAACTCCCAAAGTTATGTGAAAGTGTGGAAGCAAGAGTGAAAATGTTAACTTTGACAGATAAGTTTCTAAGAACCATTCTTGTATATGTACAGTATGTGTTGTATATATGGATTACTACAATTGATGTGATTCTTTTCAAAGCACCAAAGAGGAGAATCTGAGGTAGGCTGCAGTGAAAGAGGCTTAATTTTAATATCTGAGCTTTCACTAACATTTACTTTTAACTCTTCTAAGAGTCAGCAAGTAGTCTCCAGCAATAAAACTGAGAGTGAGTCGAAGTGAGTTATTCCCAAGTGGCTGGTATCTGAAGGGTAAGATTAGCATTTCGAACTCTGACCTCTGTCCCCTTATGAATTGGCAGCTTCAAAAAGAAAAAGGAAAAAAAGAAGTTTGGATAATGGAAAGATTCAGTTTTCACTCTCTGTTGTATCTGAAGGAGGCAAATGTGCTTGTTTCATAGCTGAAATTACTGCAGCAGAAAATATTGAGCCAAAGGATTAAATCCACTTACTGCTTCACTTTTGAAGAGTTTGTTTTTGAAGCTGAATTGCAGTAAAAACCAGCACCATGAAATGTCTGTCTAGAATCTCTTTCTTAAAATATTTGACTGTAATGATACAAATCATTTTGTTTGCTCATACTGCTGAAGTGTCTTGTAATTAAGGAATATTCCTCTATAGGCCACTCATATAGTTTGTATAAGTTAAATAGATGAGTTGAGTATTTTCAGAGCTTTACTTGAGAATTGGGCATAACTCAGAAATATGGAATGAAAGTTCAGAAATAATATTAAAAGAATGACATCAGATCACATTAGAAGCAAACCTTAGTTAACTGGAAACAACAATGTGTGCCCTGCATTATTCTACTGTTCATTCCTCTTTTTTCCCTTGCAGAGGAACTTCTGGTTTGAGGTTCAGATAACCCCAATGCTGAATTATGGATTAGTCTTTATCTGAAGTGATCATGGGCCTCCAAAACTTAAATTCCTTGCTTACCTCCATTTTTTGGATTTAGAGGTGATGTGCTAATACTCTGAGCACTCTTTATATACTGTTTTCACTACTGCTTTTCTTGGATAGGTCTTCAGTGAGAAACAGATGCAACACAGTTTAGGTTGAATTTGAAAGATACTTTTAGTCTGATATTCTATAAAACATGAAAATCAGAAAACTTTTCAGTTTTAGGCCAGTTAGCATGATTTTATCAGTATTTAATTGAGTTAATGGATTAGGTTTAAAATTCCTACATAGCCTATGTATTGGGACAGAAAGCTATTTTTTACTTTCAGACTGCAATTTCTAAAGAGTTTACCTCCAGTTTCAGGTAATTGTAGTGGCACCCCAAAAGGGAGATAACATTTCAGAGCGCAGATCTCTTACTGTTATTCATAGGCTGAAACACATGAGTTGTTTTTGAAAAATGTAACCTACATTTGTGTAGCCTAGATTTCCATTTCATATCTTCATGCCTCTGGGAAAAATGAGACTACTTCAGGTCACTATTGAAAACAGAGCTTTAAGGGAAGAAGGACAATGACCTACAGCTAGTCACTTTTTTTATCCTCTCGTGCTCCCTAACTAAGAGAAGAGCAGATTTATCAGAGGGTATTTTGAGGTATCAGAGGTCTAAATTTCTGTCTGAATAGCCCTGTTTTTTCCTGCACTGATTACAGAGAGAATGATCCAGCCAGCCTTAGGTCTGTTGAATGTGATTGAGTGATATTACTAAGGGTCCTAAACCAATCAAGCAATTTTTTTTTAATCCCAAATTCTTACCATTTTCTAGAAACAACAGTATACTGTTTAGTTCTTAATAGTATAAAGTTGTCTGAGGCTTTCTTCTTAGCCTGTGTAAAAAACCTAAACATATCACTGGTTTTAGCTTATACAGGCTGGTATATCATCTTTACTGGAGAACTGCATACTAAAAGTAGCATGTGTGATCATTGAGGAGGCTGTTGGAACAAGGAGCCAGATGTAGGAACAGTAACACAGTACAGAAAGAAGATGCAGATTACAATTTATAAGCAGAAAAATGTGGGAACTTGGAGCTATAAGGTTCTGAGTCTGAACCTAAAATTTGTCTTGGGAAACTTTTTCTAAAATGCATATTCCTCCAAAAGAGTAACTTACCTTCTCTTCAGTTCCAGTTTGCAGGGGGGGTCAGTAGGGCTCTTGAGAGCTGAAGTTTGCTATCTGACTATTATATAACATCAGCTATATTCAAATGCATCTTGAGTATAGGGCAAACATACAAAAGTTCAATTTATCTTGAACCTCAGTAGCCCATTTAATCCTACTGCCCAATGGAAATACTTTGGGGGGAGGTTGCCTAGGACCAATCTGAGTAGTTTATTCAATGGGAAATAATGTCTCAGTAACTTAGAAAATGTTTGATTATATTACAGTATGACATATAACTTTAGCAGGTCTTTGTGGATGCACTTCCATGTCCAGAGCTGTCAGATGCACATCTGAGCTGTAGATATTTACTTTGATATCTTTTATATCTCTGTTGAAGGTACACATTTAAGCAAAGGGTTACTGTAGTCAGTTACTTAGCTAAATATTTTATTAGTTTAAAGTTTCTATTTACAAATAAAAAAAGTAGGTAAAGTTCTTGGTTTGTTTTTTTTTTTTTTTTCCTATTCTTCTATCCATCTCAAAATTTGAAAGGTTTAGAATGGTTAAGTTTCACAACATCTCTTTGAGGTCAATATTACACATACTGCTGAGAGGCTGCAGTAGAAGAAAGAAACCTAGTAAATGCCAAACTTTTATCTGTAAATAAGTAACAATCAGGGTTAAAAGTAAGATCACCAAGTTTCCAGGTCAGTGCTGTTGCAGCAGGTAGGCCACACTCTTTTGCTTGCATAGACTTCTCTAATCCAGCTGGGAGAAAAAACCAGGAACACCAAGAGCCATTTAGAAGGGAAAGCATTTAAGTAGAGTCACCATAGGTGGTGTGAAAATGGTTGTACTTCAAGGCCTTGTAAACCCTTTCAAGGCATTTTGGAAACCCTGAACTGCTGCAGTGGAGCAAATCTCACAGCATCATGGCGCCTGACCTAAAAGTTGAGAAAAGTGGTGCTTTATGGGCAGTTAAATTTTACTACTCTTCTGTGAATTTTGTTTTTTTCCCCTCTTGCTACTTTTACGAACTCCCACCAAATCATGGGCTGTGAAAAGACAGAAGGCTAGAAAGTTCCTTTCATGGACCGTCTTCCCCTTGATCTAAATGTTGCAGAAGTTAGTCCTTTCCTTGTCTTATGCCCAGTGTTGTTTTTTTTTCTTTTTCACAAACCAATGGAAAAATATACATTGATCTGTCTTCCACTCTATACCAGGGCACCATTAATGGCATTAACACTAGAACTTATAAACATTATATAAATGGACTCTGTAACCTGATGCTGTGTTGGCTCGTAAAGAGCTTATAAAGAGATGCTAGGCCCCCAAGTGTGGTTATTTCTAAGGAAAATAACACCTTACCTAAATAAATGTTACTTTATATCAGTAACTGTTGCCCTATTGCTGCATGCTGCTGCCTGTTGTCTGCTATAAAAAGTAAGTGCAAATGCTCTCTTCCCAAGCTCTTAACTGTGCTGATATGTACTGAATATTGTCAGTTTATTCTCTTCCTAGTCCAATGGACTTAAATCCTGGAACTGAAAACAAGTGGAATTGAACTTTTGGGTTGGATGGCTTGCTTACTTGGTTTAAGGAACATCTGTCTTACAGATACTGCTAGTCTTTCTCAAGGTGCATGTATATTTGTAGAGATAAATTAATAACACTACATTATGTTAAGAAATTTTGGGCTTTACAGAAGTGATAGGTTTTCATGGCTGATCTAATGAGGATGCAGCAGTTGAAAGTGGGGCAGGAGGAAGGAAGAGAGGAGGGGCAACAACTTAGTACTACTTACTGGCATGCCCATGTTGTGAACTTGGTCTGCAGAACTCACTGCTTGGCGAGAGGGGAGAATTTGGTCTCCAATTCCTTCAGTCTTTGGCTTCCAGAATGAAGTTGTCATGGCTTTGTTAAATTTACTGCAGAAATTGAATTCAGAGGAACTAATTTCATGGGCAATCTATTGTGTAATGAGAACTTCCAGCTACTTCAAACCCATTGGGCAACCCAGTAATATAGTGTATTTCTCACTGTCAGTCAAGTCACACAGTATGCTAGATTTGACTCTTCAAAGCATTGGATAACTGTTTTCAAAAGTAGTGCTTTTCTGTCTTTCATTTTAGATCTATCCTAGATTTTTTATTTATCCAGAAATTTAGAAGGAGAAGAGAAATTATATTTCTTCTTTCTGTTTTCAATTCCTTGTAAGCCATACAGGTTAATGTACATTGATCTGTGTTGTCTTGGCAGTTGTATAAAATGGATGTTTGATCTCTGTTAACCACCCAGGTTGCCCATGGCCTAAGCAATATTTAGGTGTACGCAAAACTAGCTTTCTCTACAAGTCTGTGGTCTACATAGTGTGCTTCCTTAGAAAAATCTGGAAACCTCATCAAGCAGGCTTCTAGAGTACTAGAAGCTAATTTCAGTTCAAGTTGAAAGGAGAAATCTGACTTTATCAAGTTGTATTGTGTGTAATCAGTACTATGTGAAAGCCAAGGTCTGGACTTATGGATTGTTTATTTCAAGATCCTGAAAGGCATTTTCAGGTAGCTCTAATTAGTGTATTACAATTGCCATACCATAAAAAGCATTGCTTAGTGTATTAAAGTTACTCTTGAGTTTTCTGGATTCTTAGATATGGAAAAAGAAACAGAGAGCTAAGTAAAACTGTGTAAGTATAATAAGAAAGTTGGCATAAGAGTCTGGAACAGAAACCTTTTTCTTTTGTTGTTGTTGTTACTCTCTGCTGTATCACGAGTGTGTTCATGGGATTTCTATCCCCTCTATTTCTTACATTCCAACATAAGCTTTTCAACCTCACCAAGTAGAGTAGAAAATACATTTCAAATGGAATCAACATACATCTTCCCAATAGAAAACTTTCCCAAAATATTTAGTAACTCAGCATGTGGAGCAGCAGACACTAGCAAGCCATGTTAATCAGTTCTGCTTTATAAAAGCAAACAAGGTGGGGAGGAAGTAATGAGACCCTGAAACATCTGTTTGGGGACTTCAAATCCCCTTAGAAGGTTTTGAGTTCTGCCTTAAAGAAACACAACTCCAAAAATATTACAACCAACTGTGGGAACATTTTATGGCTCTTTACAAAAAATTAATTACATAAATATTAGTCTATAAAACATAAATTCCCTCTGCCCTCTTCTCCAAATATGCTTCTGGTAAAAAGGTGTAATCATCTCTGACATTACAAGCATTCCTTAAGCAAAGAGAAGCTAGATCAGATCCATCCTAGTTTTGCTGAAGGAGGAAAACCATCTTTGATTTTTATGAAGCTAAATAATAATAGATATTATGGCATTAATAACCAATCTTAGAACATTATAGGAATGCTGACATTCAATAACAGTGGAATACATAATCCTGTATTTCACACTATTAATAGTTACCTAATTGCTTATAAAGTTATACGTTCAAAGGCTACATGAAATAGTTTCTTCTTCCTACTTAGTGCTGCTTACAGCAATTGTTCTAATCTGTTGTCTGTCATGAAAGAGTTCAAGGTCCTGCAGTTTCCTGAAGCAAAGTAAGGTTGAAAAAATCATGTATTTTGGGCCAGAACTCTTGAACTACATGGTTTGGTTAAGCAGGTTTCCTTCTGGGTTGGATGGGCGCCTACAGGATCATTTGATAGTTCTAGGGATTGAAAAATTATATCTCTTAACAGAGAGTCAGATAAGTCAGCATTTTCATTTCCAAACCTCTGCTTTTCTTCTATCATTTCTGTCTTACACAGAAACTGGGACAAGATGAAAACTTGTACAGGACCTAAGTTTTAGAACAACTCGTCTGTGAAATTCGGAGCACCTGTGTATAACAATCTCATGCGTCATTTCAGCAATTTTGCACTGTGTTAGAAATTAGTCTGGATTAAGGATGGTAATAAATTGGCATGTACGTCTACTTTTATGTGAAAATCATAATCATTTACTTGTATAAATAATATTAGGTTTCTTGGAAGACTTGGGAAGCTGTTAGTCTGGTAGGGTTCATGACTACTGAAATTCTCTATCTGATTAAGTGTCTCTAATAATGATGTTAAAAAAGACTGAATGCTTTTATTTGACTATTTAACTGCACTGTGGATTCCTTTGCCTTAGAAAAAATGGAGTATAACAGTAATTTATTTTGTTCTATGGTCAAACTGCTTTTGACATTTTTCAGGAGGAAAGCATGATAAAAATGTGCAAATACTTGATTCCTTCAAATATTTTCATTCTATTTAATCATTAGCAAATTAATGCTGCTGCTTCTTTTTATTGGCTGTGAGTCCTTTTAAGGGGTGGAGTTGAGTTTGAACCCTTCAGGCTTTCTGGAAATACTCTATGTACAATAAACATGCCTTCTAATTTAATTTCCACCTGACATGTAGACTGCATGGAACAGATTGTGCAAGGCAAGGCAAAATTGATTATTAAGCACTAGATCTGTACAATGTGAAAGTGAATTTTATTCTCTCTACAGGCAAGGTGGTTCTGGGAAGCATATTTTCGATCGATGAAAGCAATTGCTCTTGCTACTCTTCAAATTATCAATGATAGAATTTACCCATATGCTGCCATTTCTTATGAAGAATGGAATGATCCCCCAGCTGTGGTAAGTAAATTCGTTTGATTTACTCATAAAACAAATTGTGGTTTTGGGGGTTTTTTTGCCTCGTATAAAAGGTATGTGCTATGAAACTTGGTAATAATTCTGAGTTTGTGTGTGTATGTATTGTGCTGGTAACTTGCACAGATGAAGCTAATATATTTTATGACAACTGGCAAAATAACAATAATAATATTAAAATAATAATAATAGCAGTTTGTTTTATGTCCTGGCACTAAGATGAGAACTTTTAACTTTTGCTATTGCACACATTAAATGGCTTGCTTGTTTATTTATTTATTTATTTTTCCATGACACACACACACACACTCTCTCTTTTCTTTATTTCTGTTTAATTGAGGGAGAGTTTGGAGCACTGTATATATTTGGACACAGTCCGTATGACTGNTTTTTCCATGACACACACACACTCTCTTTATTTCTGTTTAATTGAGGGAGAGTTTGGAGCACTGTATATATTTGGACACGGTCCGTATGACTGCAGAGAAAATAGTGGAAATGCTGAAGATCTCAAAAAGCCTGCAGGGATCTTTCATATAATTCTGTTGAAATAGCTAATTATTCTTGTGCCTATGACTTTCTACATGTTATTTCTTAACACTTTCTCATATACAGAAAATGATGATCAAAGTTCTACTCTTTTTTTTTTTTTGGCTGTTTTTGGTTTAATTTAAAGTTTCACTGGCTGAACTCACTTCTGTTAAGAGAAAACAGTGCAGTATTAATTAACCTCCTGCACCAAGCAGCTGGTTCTGATTTTTTACTATATAAAAGCCTGTAGATGATTTTCACTCATAATCAGTTAATTTTCTCTATGTCAAAATATAAAAAATAGTTTTGTTTTACTAATAAAACCAAACCTGTTAACTATCTTGCTTTATGATAGTTTAGAGAAAGAAGGCTAGGTAAGAGTACTGGGTAGAAGTAAAGTGTGTTTTACTTTAAACTCTTCAGACCGATGGAGTGTGAACAGTTGCTGATGAAGAGTTAGAAGCTCATTGTTGTGCTTCAGAAGTTGTGTTTCCATTGCCTAGCCAAAGGCATTAATAATCTCCCGTTGTCATTTCTTGGAGAGGAAATGTGGCCCTGGTCAGTATTTAAGGAAGAAATTAATCTGCATAAGTGCAAGAGAATCAGAATATCTTAACACCTTTACAATTATGGTAGCAGAATCAAGCACATTTAAACACACTTAGTGAAATGAAGAAAATGCTTTACAGATTACTCAGTCTTTAAAGGGAACCTAAAAACATTTCCTGGATTCTCTTCTATACTTTTTTTTTTTTAAATAAACGCTCTAGTCAGAGTTTCAAAGTTGTCTGCTTGTTGGGCAGTAATAATCTGCTTGAGCCTGTCTCATCTAGCTCCTGCCTAACATCCACTGTTAGAATTTCTAGTCAGTCTGGATGAAACATTATAGTTGGAAGGACTTAGATGTGTACATTTGAGGGAACAGAAAATGGCAGCTGTATCCTCTAACTTTGATAAGAAGACAAAGTAACTAATGTCCTTTTTGTTTACAAGAAAATTGCTATATTCTTCTCTAAATAAACTCTACGACTGAAGCTTTTAAAGAAAATTATTTCACTTCAGTCTCAGGGCTGGGATATAGCCAATTGTTAAAATAAGCACCTGTGAGTTAACATTAATACCACAGTGAAAAGTGTGAGTAACTGTCATAAATTCTTATGTTACTGCCCATAACTAACCTTCAGAACTTGTCATGTGTATTCTGCCTTCAAATTCAGCCGACTCAGCAGCCAGTTCCTTTAACTCTGCTTGTTGTTCCATGTGGTGTTGTGGTCAGTAGGGATTAAGTGCAATGCTCTTCTGTATGCTTTTGTTCCTGTTACGTGGTTTCAATAGGAACACAAAGCTGCAGAAAAAGTATATAGAAACTGTAGGCACATTAACAAGAGGTGCACAGGTGCAATCACTGTTTTAAGGGCTTACTGAAATTAGCCAGAAATTTCTTTAATCAGTACAAGACTGTTCCTAGAGCTCAGATCTCTGTGCTCTGAATAGTGATGTTTTGAAACTGAGAGCACAGATTTGCCTAAAGGAATATCTGTACAGGAAAATGCCAGCTTTAAGGGATTTGTGAATTTACCTGTTAGGACAAATTCACCTATCTAATAGAAGGAAGAGCTTGCTGTGCATGATCATTATGCAGAGAAGGATACTTAGAAAGAGCTTCTGGCCATGGTTGCTTACCTGCCTGCCTTCTTGGTTTAAGGTGGGGTGGGTTTTTTTGTGTGCCTTTAGGGGTTAATTTTGTTTAGTAGGTCACTAGAATCCTGAGAAATAGCAGAAAAAGTTTGGTAAAATGTTCTGGTTACTAATTGTTGTGCTGCTCAATTGTTACAACTGCTTCAGGTGTTAGACAAAGCAGTATAACCATTATTTCTACTTTGACAATTAGAATAGCTCATAACCCTCCAAGGTGTACATTATATTTTGCATTTTGTTGAAGTATTGTAGCTTCATGTGTTTTCTTCCAGAATTAGATTAATCATCTGATTTCAGTCTTTTTCTATATTTTATATAGTTCTTCCATTTAGTATTTTGATTGTAGCATATTAGACTAGATTCTATTTTGAGTTATCAAACACTTAGCAGATGGCAGCATGTATTTTAGATAAAAGAGATTTTTCAAGGTCTCAAATGGTCAATTAAGTTAGTTTGTAACAGCAGCACATATGAGGAAAAAGCTGAGGAAGATGCATCTTTCACAAAAGGCTTCCCCAAGTTTGATGTCAATTGCAAAGTAGGATTGATAACTTTCTCTTTGCTTTTCTTTGAGCTCGGATACTTCTAAATAGGAATTAAGACATATCTAAAAGCATAATAAGGATTTTGGTTTTTTTACAATGCAAAATTGCATTGATTGCATTGATTTTTGTATCTCCCCCATCTGAGGGGATGGCTGTTACCTTGTATAGTCAGCATGAAAGTGATACTCACTTAAAATTAGTGAGGTGTACTCATGGCTAGATCTGCACGTGGAGAAGCTTTATTCCTGTTCCGAGATATTTCTCAAGTCTCAACACAAAGAAACATCAGTCCATCTTGTGTTGAGTTTGTAATTTCCCAAACACCTTAAGCCACTATGGTAGGTGCTGCTGCCCAAAGAAGCACCCCTGCACTCTTCTACAGTAGGGTAAGTTTCCTCTTTAATGTGCAACCTTTTTTTTTTTTTTTTGATATTTCTATTTCACTTGGGGTGAATTAGCCAAAATAATGTTCCTTACATAAAATTTACCAGGCAAGAGAAAAAAGAGAGTGGGGGTGTATGCAAGGGATGTACTGGGTGGCTTGAAGGCTTTTCTTGGCATTAGTTTGACTTATATTGGCTCAAAATATTAGTAAGACTGTTGCCTGAGTATCTTCACCAGAGTGTCGATCCAGCAGAGGTACAGGAGGGTGTTTTCCCAGGAGGGAGTATAAGGTATGCAGAAGATAAATGCATATACAGTTAATTCCATACTGAGTACCTTGCACAGGGGACATGATCCAAGCAGTTTTATGTGTTTTTATGGGCTGACTGAGGTCTGTTGGCCTTTCTCAAGCAAAAAAAAAAGTTCTAAACTTGATTATTTTTCTACTTATTCATTGTCCTGTTGAGGAAATGGAAGTAGCATATAACATGCTAATATGTTATGGAATAATACTTTGAATAAAAAGTATTCAAATGACATATTTCCTCCTTTCAATGAAGAGGAGCAAATGATACTTTTGGGGCCTGAAATTCATTGCTGGACTGCTTGAGCCCTTAATGTCTCAGATAGTCTTTTGTTGCAAGCATGGGTGTTTAATGTCTTTTGTATTTTTTTGGCCAAACCATTATCCATTAGGCAGAGGCAATCAGTTACGTCCAAGTAAACCAGAAAATGACTGATTCTATGGTGTGCATTTTGATTGTTACCAGTTTGGGCTGGATTAGAAATAATGACTTGGGCTTGAGATGTGATCTGTTACCTTCAATTAAGTACTTTGTTGTGCTCTAATAGAGGTAAATTACTTCCTCACTTATGCCTTGTTGTAGATTCCTTAAATTCTCCTCTTCGCCTTGTACCTCACTAATATATATGGGTTTCTGAAAAATGAGTAAGACAGGTTTTTTTCAGAATTCTTCAGCTGCTTTTGTTGAAATTCTTTCAAGCCTGTTTATAATGTAGACCTATGAAACATTAGATGGGTTTTTTGTCAGGGGCTGCTTTTGAGCTCTGACCTTGGATGATACAGACCAGAGTTTAATAATCACTTGAGAATATCAGTATGTGAACAATAAACATACCAGATTTCATTTCTTCCAGTGAGGCAGAAAACAGCACCATCATTTGGTGTAAACTAAAATAGCAGAATTATCTTAGTGCCCAGAATGCCATTCATTTAGCAAAGCCTATGATGTTCATTTACAGAACACTTCATGGGTCCTGCCAATTACTAGGCACTTGACACTTGTTAAAAGATTAAACTATTCCTAACCTCTGTGACTAATATTTTATAGTCCTCAGTCTACAGATAATTCTACTGTTATACCTGTGCTTCCCTACTAGTACCATTTGTCATGTCCAAAAAATTAAGCAAATATTGACATACACTTTTGTCATCTACCTGTAAATGAGAACAAACTAGTACTTTTCTGGGCAGTGCATATCTGGTATTTTTTCTATTGAACAGTATTAGATTTCTGTTTCTGCTGCATTTTCCAGCTACTTGTTTGTTGGTTTCGATCAGCTGGATCAAATCTTGCTTTATTTTTTATGTTAGAAGATAGGTATTCTTTTTATATTAAATAAATTTCAGTTTATTGAATTTTTTTTTTTGGTGTTGATATTATGGACTTGCTGAATATCCCACATACTCAGATGTAAAAATTGGTATTTTTATGTCAGTGTGAAACATGAATTAACAGTTGATTCTTAAATTTACCTGCCCAGAGGTTAGGATAAGTTTTTTTTACACAGTGGATTATTCTACAAGAGATAGAACTTCCTGTCTATCTTGTGGCTAATTTTTTTTTGTGAGGAGGGTTTATAATGTTCATTAAAACATGAAATGATGGCGCTTCATTTGTGATTCTGTTGGGTGTAAACACTTTGGTTGGCTCTGGACAAGTAGAGAGGGTTAATTCCTTTTGGTTTGCCCTGTGACCACTTGAGGATGGGAAGCATGATGAAGTACTTTCTCAAAGGATTGAATAGAAACTTACCATAAATAATTGGAGAAAAATAGAATAAATCAAGGCTTTTTTTGGTCTGGTAATTCATAATTGAAACCATATTGAGCTTAGATTGATTTTAGGAGCAACTTAGTTGAAAAAACCTTAACCACAGTGGCAGCGGATGTATCTCTGTTTTGCTTAGATGTATAGGACTGCTCAGCTACTAAGTTCAACACACTACTGTCTTTATCTCTGTGCTTTCAAAAGGCAGTGAATTGTTGTTCAGACTATGTGGTTGCACTAATGTGTAGTTTACGACAAGCGAGCTAGGTGTTGAAAATAAAATACACAGGTGGGAAAGCTCACTGTATTCTTCATTTTATTCTTCTTAAGTGCTGTTGCTGAGTTTTTCCACTAAATGAGAGCTGGGAAGTTCTTGATTCTTCTTTAATATAGAACATCTTACACAGCCTTGTTTTCCCAGAGACCATTCTGTGAGGATGTTTCTCATGTGTCTACTGTACCTTTCTTCAAGTCTCTTTGAATGAACAACCAGTCAAGAAGTTTTGGGATAGAACATGAGTCTTCGTTATCTCTGATGCTTTACCAATATCTTTGAGGCTCTACAGAATTTAAATATTAAGATTGTCCCTATCTAAGTCCAGTTGTGTTCATTGATGTTGTGAAGCTCCCACCTATCTCTCTTCTGTACCCTGCTAAGAAAGGTCTGTTATAAACTTCCCTGCTAAGCTGAACCTGAGGACTCTACATTGAGTCCAGCCTGAAGCCTCCCACATCATGAGAATTCAGCTCCCTCTTAATGCATTTATTTTTCCTAAAGTAGAATCAGGTTGTTTTTAATGGCCAAAGGAGGAAAATATTTGATTGAGCTATAGTAAAGGAAGGTGCTGTGTTTCTAAGGCATTATTACCCATGCGCACTTGCAGAAAGCATGCGCAGGACAGCTGCAGCAGTCTGAATCCTTGTGTAGATACATAACCATTCCTGACTTCCCTCTTCCAGCTTCAGGCTATTTCCCAGTTCCCACTGTCACATTCCAGTACTTTGGATTTTCGTATGAACTGCAAAGAGCTGTCAGACAACTGAGACTGCGAGACTTAAGTGACATGAAATTACTCTTAGGAAACTAACATTTCAATTTGATTCTTTTTGCCCATAAAAATGATTCACAGCAAGTAACCTATTAATCCTGGATTAATTATCCTGGCTCCTCTAATGATATTGGCTGGGAGGGCGATAGTGAAGGGTTGTCTTATCCATAGCTGAGTGTCAGCACTTTGTCAAAGAAAGGTGATGGATGATCAATCTACTGTTGCTCTTTGCTCTCATCTCTGAGAGTGAAAGTTCCTGTGAATTTCCGTCAAGAATGTTAATAAAGATGGGAATGGAGCAAATGTGCCTTCATCACTTGGTTGCTTGAGCAGTGACTGGGAGAACCCATCCCTATGTCATTAGCCATTTCATGCTTTGCTGCCATAATGGAGATTTAATTAGGTTGCTGTTGTATTAATTGCCTGTATGGTTTGCTTTTCCTAAGCAGAAATCTGGAAGACTTTAGCAAATTATGGAGGCTTGAATTTGCCTGATTTCCTGCAGAAAGTGGGGTCAATAGGTCTCAGACTGTAGACACACTCTTCAGGCAGGCAGCAGGGGGTTGGCTCTTAATGGCACTTGAGAGATGCTTAATTGCCTTTTTGAAATGTTTTTCTCAAATGAGAGGCATGGTTCTCCCATCCATTAGTGTGTGTCTACAGGCTTTTCCCTCCCTCCATCATCCTTTAGTAGGTGCAGAAGCAAAACCTCCTTAAAAGTTGCTTTATTTTTCCTAAGTTATGACCAGCAGGGGAGAATTTTCATGCCTTTCTGAAAGTAGTAGAAGTTGGGATTTAAGGAATGTACCTAAAATTTAAGTTTATAAGAGAAATTCATGACCATTTTAGGTACATATGCATGTGCTTGCACACATATGCATGATATATTTCTTCCTGTAAATACCTAAAATAGTCTTAGATTATGGAAACGGAATAATCCTTTCCAAAAGATATTATAGCAAGCAATTTGTTAGGAAGTGCTGTAGACAGAGAGAAAACATTTCTAGAAAAACTTCAAATGGGAGCCATTAATCTAGGTAGCAATTCTCACCCGTAAGTGATAAATAAAACATTGTCTGCAGATGGCTCTACCAGTTATTTCTTCTTGTAGGACAGAAACCTAATATTTTCTTGGCACTCTGATTATGATGTTAAACCTCTGTTTCAAGTATTAATGAAAGGAGGTTTCTGAGAGTTGTGTTAAGAAGCTGCTTGACATTACCAGGGTCATTCGGATAATAGCAGACTTGGGGTGGGGGCTGTGTGGAAACAGGTCTGTAGTAAAGCTTTAATGAGGTAGATTATGCTCTGGCAACATTTAGGTTGTGATTTACTGTAGGAATTATGGAAGCTACAGCAAAATCAGAGGGCTGTCCCCATCTGCTACTAGTCATGTTGTACAACTATCAAAGTATGTATAAAAGCTTTAATTTTAGAAATATAATAATCTGAAAGCAGATTTTTCTCTGCACGTATCAGTTGCTGAAGTAATGGATGTTTATTTTCTGAATCACTAAGCATGCTTTCACAGGTAGCCATGTCCCTTTCATGAACCAAAGTTCTGTACTGTACCATTACTGTTTCTACATTATCCTATTATTCTTCTTGGGTAAAAACTAGAACTTTGTGTTTTCCATTAGGATCCTCACAAACAGTTTAAGATGAATGCTGCTTTTACCCGACCTGATAAAGTGTGTGTATCTAAAGGCCAGTCTGTCTTTCCAACTATTTCAGGAAATCTACTAAAACATATTGCTCCTACTGACAGGTCCTTGCTTGGAACATACTCTTAGACCATCTTGGACAAAAGAGTGTGCCAATGCTGTGCTTAACTTTTCCGCCTCACATATTTATCCCCTCTTCAGTTTTGATTTGTTCATAGAAGGAAATCATATTCACATCATACTTTTTTCTCCTTTACTAAAATGGTCAAAATGTTATGATGTCTTTCAGTAAATAGGTTCTTTATTCTCCTCGTCCTTGAAGTCATTCTAGTTAGAGGAGGTGTCTAACCATTAAACATGAGGAAGGTGATTGTTGGGTATATAAAGTTGGCCAAAGACTAAATAGGGAAACAGAAAATTTCAAAGCTTACTTCCTACAAATATGACCTTGCAACTCTGAGTCTGTAAAACTTGCTTTACTCCTGATACAAGCAGGCTTATGATATGAGTTTAGCTGGAGAATTTCACAGTGTTTCTGTGAACTGCTGGCAGTTGCTAACCTCTTACAAGTATTCAAAGTTTTTACAGGCTAGGATTCAAAACTTTCTTGCAAAACAGCATCACTCAGTTTCTGCTTTCCCAACTCCCCTTTTCACCTTGTCCCAAAGGGTTTGGTTTTTCCCTTCGCTTCTCTGTCTGACCCCTGCTTGGAATGTCAGTTAGGATGGAAAATTTGAGACTAAAATGCTGGTGTTTTCATTCTAGTCAAATGGTCCCTTCATTACTTCCTCCCCCATGTTGTTAGCTCCAAAAAGGATTGGCACATTCAGTGGGAATTTAGTTGTCTGTCTTGTCTTTTGCCATCTGGGCTGGCTTCCCTATGCTGTGTATTGAAGTAAGACTTTTAAAGTCCTAAAAGGGATGCCCTAGTTAAAATTCACAAGGAGCAGATACTCTGAAATTCATCTTTGAATAATCTGAAATTCATCTTTGAAACTCATGTCTTTTTATGGCTTTTTTAATATAATAGGTGGCTTTTTTCCAACATTGAACAAACTGTGCATGCTAGTACATTGCTCCTCTTTGTACCTGCTTTTTCACTTTTTGCTTGGGTGCGCATTTTATGCCAAGTTATGGGTTTGTTCCTTTGGTTTTGGGGTCATCAACACTTTTTCACTCTGAAAGTGTAGTACTGACTAAGTTTCACTTTGTTTATTGAGTCCCAACTATAAATATAAATGCCTTGGAATAATGATTAGTAAATGAGAATTGAACCATGCTAGCTGGGCTCAATTTACATTTGTTTTCCTTCTCCACAAATCTATTTACCTCTTCCACTTTAGTTTTTACCTTAACTCCTATTTGGTTCCAACATTGCAGATAGACAAAAATGCAAATTGAAATGAGAAAGAGTTTGGAATAAAGATTTTGAGAAATTGCTGAAGTCAGAATTGGAGAGTCAGCCTGCCTGATCTGAGCAAATTACAAATCTGATGGTTAGGGCCTGGCTATATGAATTACTCCCTACTGTGATAATTCACTTTAATAATTTTGCTCTTTTGTTGTTTTCCTTCACAGAAATGGAGCAGTGTGAGCAACCCACTCTTCCTTCCACTGATCCCACCTCAGTCCCAAGGTTTCACAGCTGTAGTTCTGACCTATGACCGAGTGGAGAGCCTTTTCCGAGTTATCACGGAGGTGTCTAAAGTGCCTAGTCTATCCAAATTGTTGGTAGTCTGGAACAACCAGAATAAGAATCCACCAGAAGGTAAAAAACCCATGGGAGGGGTGGTGGAGGAAAATGAAGCTGAGCATAACATGTCTGTTGACACCTGTTACAGAATGACCTTTCTTCTACATCATTTATATTCAAGAAGTGTTTAATGGTTCTATCAAAATAATTGGTTTGGATTTTGTGTGGCAAAGTGTTTGAAAGTGAAATAAGAGAAGCCAAAGCAGATAACAAGAAAAAAAGCATACCAGTGGTTGTGCTGCTAAACTTCTGAATCAACAGTTATAAATACAATATTACAGAAACATTTCTGTCTTTAACATTTTTGGAGGGAGTAGTAAGAAGAGGCCTATTTTTGATCTGTCAGAACTTGTTTTAATTTCTCTGTAGACAGACTTTCATCACAGTGTATATAGTGCTGCTACTGGGCTGTTTCTAGAGCAAAGGTAGTTCAAAGCAGCAAAGTAGTTTGAATGCTTGGAGCTATAAAATAAGTGAATATTTTGATTGATTGATAAAATGAAAATTTGGGACATTTCAGCTGTCCAAAATGGAGTTTCCATACCGCTAGAATATCTTGTGAAAATGCTAATGCCTCCCCAGTAAGACAATACATAAGTTCCTGTTTAAAATATTTCTCTCTCCAACACATACGGTATACTGTGCTGCTCTTTGTAGTATGTGAATCTGCAGGGTTTAATTTGTGGTTATTTTAAGATGAGGACTCATTCACAGGCATTTTCCCAACTTATTTATATATGTAGATTTTTTGGAACAAGGTTTGTTTTCAAAGGTTATTAATTACTCCAGTGTAACTTCAGTGCTGTGAATCTCTCAATTATTCAATTTTCAGTAGCTGCAGTGTTCTTTGCCAACCTGGCATACTGCTGCACTCTATCCCCCTGTGCCAGGGCCTCAGTCTCAGGCTGCCCCGCCCTCACAGCTTGCTGCCTACGTTTTCAAACCCAAGATCCTTATCCCATGGTTGACTCCTTCCATGCAATGGCATTGTACACTGGGCTGCTCTGTGTCCAACCAACTCCCCTCTTTCCCTTCCCCAGGCTGCCTGCCTCACAAGAACATGCTGCTCCTAATCTTCTCCCGGGTCCTCAGCTGGAAACACAGGTCCTGACACTAGTGAATTCCATTATGAAATCACCATGGAATAAATGGGAGGTCTTGCCCCATGTAAGGGAAGCCAGCTAGGCTTGGCCTTTGGTAATCCTCTCCAGTGCTAGACAGACTCTCCAACGCTGCTCATTTTATTTCTGTGCTTGCTGTTCCCTAGGGTGACTTTCTTCAAGGTCTGGACACCCGTACTGAAATCCTGAGCATTCTGCTAGGCAATTAAAGCCTCCTCTTCTCATTCTGGATTAAATACTGTAGTTATAGTAGCTGTATGTGAGCCTAGTTCCCATCTGCTGTACATATGGATCTGTCATTCTCAACTGAAAATGTGGTGATTTTGTGGGACAAGAAATGTTGCCTTCTAGGAATACGTGTTTAAAAAAAATGCTGTATTGTAGATTCTTCTTTCTTCTGTAGTGAATGAAGTGTGTTGTTACTTTATAATTCTCTTTCCAGAGGCTTCAGCTGCTTCTTCAGTGTTCTGCTCTTCAAGGTTAGTTATTCTGCATAGCAGCAAGATGCAACATAGAAATTAATCCCTGACCACTTGTCTCAATTTACCATCTCCTAAGAGCTTCTCAGAGCCAAGCTATTGCTACCATTTACTTGGTTCTTTTGCCATTTTGGCAGCTTGCTGCAGTTTAAAGCAGAGTAGCATTATTGTTTACTTAAAAAGTGTTCTTTATTACTTCTGGGCTAAATACCTCAAGTCCAGTCATATATTAAATGTTTTGCAGCCCTTTAGAGTAAAAATTGTTGTGTATAAATTGATAACAACAGGAATTTTTTGCTGTAAGCAGTTCTTTTCTAGAAGAAAAAAGGCTTAGTGATACATACAGTTATGTGAACACTAAGCATGGGTGGATTCAACTCAAATGAATGGTTTCCACATTTCCTTCAAGTGAATCTGAGATACCGGAGGGTTGAAGCAAATAGATCATCACAATGACCTTTTCTTTGCAATCATTATATTAATCTTGAAAATCAAAGTGTGTTTAATTTTTTTCTGCCTCTACTACTGCTAATACATAAACTAGTTAAAAAGAACCCCAACCTGTGGAGCTTAAAATTGTGAACTTGAGAGCACAGTTGAAAGCATAAGCAGTTTTGTCCTTACATTGGCCTAAGCATTGCATTGAAGTGAATAACTATTTGTTTTTAGTGTCTCTTGTCCCTTTATTGCTGTCACAACCATTGTAATCTCTTGGCCTATGGTTAGAGAGAGGTCAGTTTGATTAAATGAACTTCTTTTATTCCAGATCCATGCAGGGCATTCCACTTGGCTCTTCAGCCAGTCTCTCGTTCAGTCTGTCTATTAGTGATCCTAATCCTCGGACTTCAAAGCTACTGCTGTTTATAGCCTGTTAAAGCCAGGAAGTTTCTGATGGATTAGAACAAGGAATGAGTTTGAAGTTTGTAATGTGCACCACTGTCACTGATAAAGTCTAGTTTATTACCCTACAGTAGTATCTGCACTTTTATGGCTATTCATTTTTAATTGGTTGTAGTAAAGCAGAGGCACTTAACCTTCGAGAGCATTAAGTGCTGTATTTCTGGGTCCTTTTCACATAAGGGACATGTTTCAGCACAAGAGCAGATCTTGACTTTTGTCATTGCAACCCTTCGTGTCTCTGTTTTGTTTTGCATGTGTAAGTGGGAGGGCTAGGTGAAGAATGTCCAAATTACCTTCCTTAGTGAGTAGGTGTGCTAAATCGAGAATTGGGTTTAGGTTTCCTGGGATGCAGCTGGCAAAGTGCCACACAGCGACATGTGGCCTTTCCTTTCTTTCCTCTGTCAACGCCAGAAAATTATTATAATTGAAAATATCATTCTTATCAAAACAATATGCTATGCATTTGCAATAATGTCTTTATGTAATGATACAACTTAGGAGGAAAATGGAATAAAAATTAAATGCTCTAAAAATTGTACAAAATTTAAGATCATTAAGAATTTAATGGAGTCACAGGTGGTCACTGCCATTAGTAGTGCTGAGCATCTCAGCTAAGAGGCTGTAGCTGATCTTGGCTGCTGTGCAGTGGTAACAGGTGTGGAGAGTGTGCAAGGTGTCTGGAAAAAAACTCCTTTCAACCCTAGACCTCTCAGGACAGATGCAGCTCTGATGTGGCAGAATTTTTTTGTCATGCTGGCTGATAAAAAGGGTAAGCAGGTAAGAGGGTAGTGGATTAATTAAACACTTGACTGGAAAGTTTTCAACCAAATAGCATGTAAAAATATAAAATTGGAGAACTACATGTATGTGGGCTAGATATCAATAGTAATTTTAAGATTGTTTTTTCTTTAGTCTTAAGAGTTTGTAAGGATCATTTTTTTAACTTGTCTAATGTCTGAGAGCTATCTGTGGAAGTCTGAACTCAGGGTTCTGTGTTTTCTTTAGAGTCAGTGAATAGAAATAAGATGAAGCTATGAGAAACACAGATGTCTTGTGCAAAGACAACAAAGTTTGAAATTTACACAGTGTTTTTGATGGTAAAAATATTAAATCTTATATGTGAAATAGCAGAAAGAAAATATCACATACAATGATGATTCTAATCTGTAACCTTAAAACATTATAGAATTAGCTTGTTATCTTAAGTACTTGATGAAATTAGGATGTGATCTCTGCTCTGTCTTTGGCTGAGTTTTGCATATTTTCTCTGCCATGCATTGTATGCAAAAAGCCCATCAATGCAGCAGTAATGTCAGTAGGCCCATAACTGTGTGTATAATACTAATATAAAGAGTAAAAGCCTTGAAATATTTCAGGAAAAAATCAGTTTTTTGCCCTCACTCACTC
Source organism: Hylia prasina (assembly GCA_013397195.1). Lineage (NCBI taxonomy): Eukaryota > Metazoa > Chordata > Aves > Passeriformes > Sylviidae > Hylia > Hylia prasina. The sequence continues at coordinate 132,203 of VYXD01000744.1, forward strand.
TGGATCAATTAAAAAAACCAGTGTGCCTGGTGCTGGGAATATTTGTGTAGAAATCATGATTTTCTCCATCAGCCAAATATTTTTTTTTCCTTTTGTGTTTTTCTAAATTGCTAGTCCTGAAATTCAAGAAAATAGTCTGTGATANAACAGTGGCCAGTGTGCCTGGTGCTGGGAATATTTGTGTAGAAATCATGATTTTCTCCATCAGCCAAATATTTTTTTTTCCTTTTGTGTTTTTCTAAATTGCTAGTCCTGAAATTCAAGAAAATAGTCTGTGATAGAAGTTTACACCAACATTTGTTTCAGACGAGTGAAGAAACTCTTTGTCTACCACATAAATCATAATACAATGTATAAAATCATTACTGTTAGTAAATATGCAACAAGCTACAAATCATGCGTGGTAGGTTGATTCCTTTTTAGACTCAGTTTTATAAAAATGAGAAGTGTATTTTAAAGAATGTGTATTTTATGTTTAGTTGTGGATCCTGGAGCTAAGTTGCTGATAAACTTCTTATGATATTACTGAAATAATAATCTTTGTATTTCTGTTTGATGCTGTTAGTGAACAACATTGATATAAATGGGGATGAAGAAAGTGAGTATCCTTTGGATTGCTGTGTCTTAAAGTGTTATCTTAAAAAAAATTATTAAAACCATCTTCAGTGACAGGTGTGGGTTTTTTTGCATACTGTGCCTTTGGTAGTCAGCACTGGTAGGAATTTTTTTTTTAACTTCTCGCTAAGTTTTCAGTTAAATTGGCTTCTTGATGATGAAATCAATGCCATTTTGCTTGATTAGCTAGAGAACTAATTCATGATTTTATTCTTCCATAAGGCATATTACAAACATTTTGCAATATTACTTCCTGGGGAAACCTAGAAAGCTAGCCTGTCAAACCCATCTTAACAAACTGGGCCCTAGTGTCCTAGAACCAAACATTCTGTTTTGTTATATTCAAGAGGAATTCTGTGCACTTCTGTAGAATATAAACACTGTAATGTGGGTAGAAAGCACCTGTTTTGAACTCTGAACAGGCTTTTTCACTCAGCCATAATGGAAGGAATTCTGATAATAAGTAGAAGTAACATGCTTGGTGTTGTTTCTGACAGCAAGTTCTGACAAGTTTTCTGAAACTTCAGACTCCAGCTAAATTCTGGCATTCAGTATTAGAGACTGAAAACGTATTAATTAGGTTTCATCAGCAACGTTCTATTAGTTGTGTTCATGCAAACTACTACAGACCAGCTAGAATAAGCATCAGATGAGAGCTTGTACAAAAGTTCAGGTATGAGAACTGAGTATGCTGAATGGGGTTCTGTGCAACTGCAGGTACAAACAGAGCATGTTTAGAGATATTTTCTGCCAGTTTTTATCAGCCTTTGTCTACTTTGCACTACTTCTGGACAGGTTTTTCCTTTTTGTATTTCCAAATGGGCTCCATAGAAGTTTTGGGAAGTCAGAGCATTATGTGAATTAATATTCTGAGCCCAGGTTATCACTAGTCATGGATATTCTTAGCTGTTGTTACTGAGACAGTAAAGCAGAAAAAGAATGATTGTACAAATATCTTTGTATGAGTCATCAAAATGCCGTGATTTTAGCCAATAAGTGGATTTTTAAAAACTTGTCATATTGGTGGTTTTAATACTGACAGGCATTCAGTTTTTGCCATCAAGAGTGTACTGTGTATTTCCCTCTCATTATCCTTACCTGCTGCTTCCAATTGCAAATGCAACAAACTATCTGCATTCAAGTATCACTTGCTATTTTTTTGAACTTGATACTACTTGGAAGTGGTGTCCCAAGAATATTGGTTAGCTCTGTATGGCCACTGAAAATTCTCATTTTCCCTGGGTTGAGTGTTGAAACTGGGAATGGATGATTAATATGTAGAGCAAGTAATTTTCCTTTGTAAATACACTTCTGTCTGCTGACAAGATCAACAATAATGTGTGTGCTGCAAAAGGACTTCTTGAGATGTTATTAACTTCCCAGTTTCTCAGAAGCAAGCATACAGAAAATGGTGCTATTCAACAACACAATGGTGTGTCCTGGTTCTGGCCGAGACAGGGTTGATTTTTGCAGTCTGTACCACCTCACTATTCTGTACTACCTCACTCATTTCAAGGGGAAGGGAATCTCTTCCAAGGAGAAGGGCTTCCTTCTGGTCGAGAAAACTTGGTGGAAGGAGCTGTCTGATATTGTCTATTGTTGGGTTTTTTTCCATGTGAATAGTTTCTTTTCTTGTACCCTGTTGTTAATACTGTTGCCACTACTATTCATTTTATCTCATTGCTGTGTCCAGTAAGTTGTTTTTGCCTCAACTTGTGATCTTTGCCTCCAATTCTCCTCCTCTCCATCCTCCTGCAGCAGGAAAGGTGAAGGGAAAGAGTGAGTGAGAGAGGCATATGGTTTGGAGAGCCTTGGTGGCGGCACTGACTTGGGGAGTACCACTCCCAAACCATGACACAGTGCCATTTCTCGTTGAAAAGAAATGATACATTCCATGGAAATATTGCACTCTGTTGTTGTCTTAAGTTAAAAATGTAAGATGTGCCCAAAGTATGTATTCTATCACCATCTTCATGAGGTGTTGGAACCGGGTGGGGCAGTGTTTCCTTTATNCTTATAGTCTCTCACTGGTTTTGCTTTCAAACCAACACAGTTGTTTTTAATGATCCCCCTTTAGTGTATGATGTAACAGTTCATTCAGTACGGAGGAACAGGGCTGGAATTCAGACTAAGAAATAATTTTTATATATAAACAGTGTGCAAGCTTATGTAAGTTACATTTTCATTACAAATATTGGATCACAAGCCCAGGGAGGTGTGGAAGGTGAGAGAGTTTTTTTGTGTGAGAGTGTATTCCTTTAGGTTACAATAAAGTTGCCTCTTTCTCATGACTGTCCTCCCTTCTCTTATTTACATGTCTCATGTGATTTGCTGGCAGTTGTAGATGAGACGCATAATTAGAGGATGGGATTTTTTGCTGCTCTTTTATATGTGACTGTTTAAACTGGTTATGTAATTGTGGCACCTTTTTATCCTACAGTTTAAATTATCTTGAAATCATGCTTGAAAATTTTGCTGTGAGATGTGGACTTGCAGGACTTAATGGTGGAATTGTGGGCTGGCCAGAAACACAGCCATGTATGTGGTTATTAGGGTCTGTAAGCCCATCAAAAGAGAGAGCTCATTGGGCAAAGTTGGGAAACTACTGATTTTGTGTTTAGAGGACCACACACTGTTTTCTATGAGCTTCTCCAGCAATCAGTGCATCAGTAGTCCTAAATAGCACATAATGCCAATCGTGACCTGAGTCATTACCAGAGAGCAGGTATAAGTGTTATTCATTCTTCTCTCATGATTATTTCAGTATGACACACAACAGGAGATGCCTGTAATTCTCTTCAGAATCCTTATATGTATAGACTTGTATTTACTCCAGAGAGCTTTATTTCCATAATTTGCTTCTATTTGCTGCTGAATCAGAATCCTCACTGATCTTTTAAAAAGTAAGAGTAGTCCCTGGTTCAAACATGCATTTTTACTTTTGTATGTCTGAAGGATCTCGTGCCATGATGTAAGATTCTTAAGCTTCTTTTGTGTTTGTTATACTCTGTTAAAGGTCTGTCTTGCTGTAAGAATAAAGTCTGTGCTTTTGCCTTGGTTATAACAAAGTTTAGTAAACTGAGAGTTTCCTCCATATATGTTTTACTAGTGCTGAGATTTCTCAGAACTTTCCAGGCAGTATCTGAAAATTCAAAGTCTGATATTACAGAAGTGGCACACCCTGTTTCTGATTGCTCTTTAAATACAAATACTTTTCTTTGGTGGTCCTTTAAAATAAATATAGGCAATTTTAACCTTCCTGATGAATTCTAAAACTCTGACTTCTGAAGTGACTGTTGACCTTTTTATATATATGTATTTCTTTTGGAGTTCCGGTGGCTGAGCTAATTTGTAATACTTTGATCTCCCACTGGAACCTGCTGTCCTTTATGACCGTCAATTTTGCCCAGGTTGCCAGTTGTTACCCAGGTGTCATTGTGTCTTAACATCTCTCCTGTGCTTCCATCTCTGTAGGGGCAGCAACCTCCAGTATCAAGTCAGCCTCTAGGCAGCCAGTAGCCTTGTGCATTTTGCATGCTGCTGAGTAACTGGTAGTCTAACGTCTTATTCAAAGTTCCTCCAAAATGCTCATATTTTCTTTTCATTAATCTAAGGCTAAATTCAGAAACTTTATATTATGTTTCTCAAAGCACAAATATTTGACAGTAACATACCCGTTGTTGAGAACTGGTCATTTTGAGAGACTTTCCAAGACCTTAGTAAATCATGTGGATTTAAGAGGATTTGCTGACATCTGAGATGCATGCTGATTATAATTAGATTACATCTTCATTTTTCATACCCTTTTCATTACTTTTTCTTCTATAGCCATTTTTTATGCAAGTGGCATGTCTGTTAGTAAGCTATCAAATAGTTGATTTTTCAGAAGAGCTGGAAGTTTAATGCTTATATGCATGCTTGTTTTTCTGAATTATTATTTTTCGATCCTAGTGATTTTTCAGTTTCAATTTCTCTTTCAATATATTCCTGCACTTTGTTGCAATTTGGTTGTAGTTTTTTCAACATGTAGTAGACATGAAAAGAAGACTGAATAAAAGAATGCTTAACATGTATCAAACATAAACTTTGATGCTATATATAAATACAAATTTACAAATGCATGCATATGAATGGCAATTCTGATTGCAACTGAAACATTTGTAACAGTATTTTTGGGATCTATCAGGCTGTTTAAAATTATTTTATACCAATCCTGGGGTTACATTTGGATAATTACAGGCAATTATCCAAAGGTCTTTAAGAAGCTTGTAAACATTACCCAGTCTGTATTCTTTATGAGGCAATGACATCTGTCTTTGTGAGGTACCTCTAACTGTCTGTTACCATTTATAAAATGGTACTTGCATGTTGTACAGTAAACCAGTAAGAAAGCAGGGAGTGAAATCAAGAGTACTAATTTGCAATAAACACTTCCGGTCATTCGATGTCACTGCCTCCTGAGGTTACAGTGATTAGTAAGGTGAAAATTTTGGAATTTCAGTGGTCTCCTACTGGAATCATCATTTCAGATTATGATTCATGCAGGGCTTGTACAGACCTTACAATGCTGAGAATACAATGAGCTCTTAACTCTATAATTGGAATCAATGGTCCATTTTTGTAGTGGCCCCAAGGAGCTTGTTGTGTCTCCCCAGCTGGTGGCCGACCATGACTTCCATTGGAGTCCATCAGTAATGGGATTGAATCCTTCTAGCTGACTACTAGCCAATATCACAAGCCACTCACATGTGCTAGGGCTAATGCCTTGTGCCTTCTAGTAGAAGGATAAGAGGTGGGTAAAACAGGACAAGAACGTGCATATGTGTCAAATAAAGGCCACAGTCTACAAGACCACACAGATAAAAGTAGATTTTACAGACACGTTTGCAACCTTACAGGAAAAACCTTGGGACATGAAACTGAATACTGAGTACAGATTTTGCCAGTAAATATCACTCTGTGGGGGGTTTTTTGTTTGGGGTTTTTTTTTGGTTTTTTTTTGGCCACCCATGCATGCCAATCCTCCTTTCTAAAATACAGCTCCAAGAAAAACTGACTTGTGAAGACTTGCTGTGGTTTGGAAATATTGCCTTGTTTTCTCAAGTGAAGTAGTGTTCGGACTCTGGTGTCTTTTAGCAGTGCACAAATTTGTGGGTTTTTTGAGTGTTTTGTGAGCTGTTAAATCGGAGAGGCCCAGTGGCAATGAGGATGTGGACATGTCTTCCTGAGAGCAAATTTTACTTGTACGTGTAGGAATGAAGCAGCTTCTCTTCTTCTCTGCTACTGTCTTCCTAGTGCAACAGACTGACAGTGGAAGAGTGCAAAACTGTCTTGGAGGCAGACCTGATTCAAGGTTATAATGGAATTGGAAGTGTGTGCACATCATTGTATCCCATTGTTTTTGTCAGCCAGCATTCTTCAGATCCTTCTGCTGAGGACAATTCCAGCATATGATCATATGTTGTTGTTTAAAAACTTAAACCATTTTCTCAGGTTAGGACTTCTCTTATTTTTGTCCTTACAGTGGCTTTTTTCATTGACACCTATTTTGACTTTCACTTTTCATTTTCAAAACACAGAAACAAGGATCTTACTTCTTTATGCGCTTTTCTGAATTTCTGTATTTACTCCCCATGTCCTAATAGTTTTATTCAGACTTCCTATTCTTATCCTGGTGACAGTCAACAATCTTACTGGTCATGAAGTTTGAAGCAGAAGGTGCAGTAAGACCATGAGTTGACCTGTGAGTCATGAATCACCATATTGCCTTTCTTTTCAGTCAAGTGACTTCTTACTTGACTGCATCTTCTATAATAATACCCAGTCTTGTTGAATGACAAGATGTACAGAACCAACTGTTCTTTTTAACTTCTGCCAGAGGTTAACCACTGTTACTATTAAAAATGTCTGCCTTATTTATACTTTGAATTTGCCTGGCTTTAGATTCCAGTCATTGTTTTTTGTTATGTCTTTTTCCAGTTTGTTGAAGATACATGTCGTTTTCCTTCTTGTGTAGGTGTTTGTACATGTTAATCAAATCTACTTTTTGTTTCTTCTTTTAGTAAACTAAACAGATTGATCTCCACGTTCCACCAAAAAATGCCAAAAGGCATTTTCTCCTCACCTCAAATAACTCATGTGATTTTTTTGCACCATTTGCAGTGTTTTAACATGGTTTGAAATTAAAACACCAGAATAAAACAGTATTTTAGCATCTGTCTGTCTTTGTCTGCATACAGGTAAAATTGCCATGCCCTCTGTCCCCATTTCTTACTACATACCCATCTCTATATACAAAAATTAGACTAATCCATTCTGCCACAGCAGCATGATGAGAACTAATGTCCACTCTGTCCCTCTAATCCTTTTCAGAAGCTGCTTTTAGGGAAAAAGTTGCCTTAGTCCTGGTGTTCAACTGTTTGTCAAATGTGTGTGTTTTTTGCTCAAATGCACCTAGTTTACTAAACAGTCCAGTTGTATAGACTTTAGTAAGCTCTGTATGACTTTGTCCTCACTATTTTTCATGTTTCCAGGTTTTGTGTCACTTGTAAATTGCACTGGAAATTTATATGTATTTCAGACATGAAAATTCCAGTGGCTTCAGTCCCAATATCAGTTCCTCTAGATTCGTCTTACCACAGAATCAGAGAATGGCTAAGTTTGAAAGGGACTTCTGAAGATCAATTGTCCAACCTCTCCTCTCAAGCAGGAATATCTCAAGCAGGTTGCACAGAACCATCTCCAGATGGCTTTCAATATATTCAAGAGTAGAGATTCCACTACCTCTTTGGGCAACCTCTGTTTGTGCTCGGTCACACTTGCTCTGAAAAAGTCTCTCTTGACGTTCGGAGGAAACCTCCAGTGTTTCAGTTTATGCCATTGCCTCTGGTCCTTTCACTGGCCACCAGTGAAAGGAGCCTAGTTCTATCTTCTTTGCACCTTCCCTTCAGGTATTTGTACATATTGGTGAGACCTTCCTTGAGCTTTCTCTTTTCTAGGCTAAATAGCCACAGCACTCTCAGCCTTTCCTTGTAGGGAAGGTGCTCCAGTGCCATCATTACCTTCATGGTTCTTTGCTGAACTCTCTCCAGTTTGCCTATGTCTCTCTTGTTTTTAATTAAAATACTTTTTCATGAATGTTTGCTTTTGGGATGCATCATACTGTAATAATGACTACTGTTAACCTTTGTGCTAGAAACTGTACACAGTTATGTACATTTAGAATGAATGTTGAATATTCAGCCCTTCCATTTCCTTTAGCTTGGTGCTCTAGACTCACACCTACAGTTATTCTTTTGTAGGAAGAGAATAGGGTTTTTTGAAAATTTTTGAATATATGCAGAAGCTGTTAACATGACACTTAAGGTACTACATGTTAAACACGTAGGAGAAAAGGGAAATTAATCCCATTGTAGAGTGAATTAGATCCAGTTTTATATCTACGGGGGGTTTTGTTGCTATTTAAATCCTCATTTGACTTGTGAATTTTAATGTTTGTGTACTCCAGTGCTCTATTCTAATTGGAAGAATGCTGTAGGGCACAAGTTAGTACTAACTTGTATTTATCTAGTTTTAAATTATCACGGTGACTTAGGAATTTGAAGATGAAAGAAAATGCTGAGACACAAATCTTCTCCTTAGCAACAGTCAATAGTGCTAAACAATTGATATAATAAAATTTATTTTTCTCAGCCCTTAATATAACTAACATTCTTAGTCAAATTATTTATGACCCTAGGTTTGCGGTCAGTGATTGTATACTGCTGCTTCAACTTATTTTATTTGCAGTTGAGTGAAGTATCTTTTCATGCTGTGTGTTCTAAACCAATACATATTATCCCTACACTTGCCCTGTGAGTGTTGCAAGTTGCTGTTTTGGGCAAGCTATCCTCTGTGTAGCTGTCCATGAAGCTCTTTGTTGAGAGATACAGAGGGAAATGTTGCTGAACTTCTGTCTCTTGCCTTCATATGCTCTTGTGTTTGCCAAATTGAGACTGCTGTAAATTTGCCATTAAGAAGCATTTGTTTCGATGCGAAGAAGAAAAGCATAAAAGCAGCTAAGATGGATATGTAGATTCAGAAGTAAAGTATAACATTGAATTCTATTTCTTTTAATTTTTTTCTCTAGATTCCCTCTGGCCAAAGATTCGTGTTCCTCTGAAAGTTGTTAGGACTGCAGAAAACAAACTTAGCAACCGCTTCTTCCCTTATGATGAGATTGAAACAGAAGCAGTGTTGGCTATTGATGATGATATCATTATGCTAACCTCAGATGAACTCCAGTTTGGCTATGAGGTAAGAGAATTGGTTTTTTCCCTGTCTCTTAGGCTGTCCACTTCAACATTGTATATAAAGTGGAGGAAGCACTGCCCTGTCTGTTGATTCAAATTGTTGCATCTCTCTTTACCGTAGCAGTTAGGTGCTGACTGAAATAGTTTTACAGATAGTTATTACCTTATTGAAAAACCTGCCAGATAATAGGTTTTCAGTAACTGGCACAGGACTGCCAAGAGACTCCAGAAAATGTTGTAGGAGAATTAGTGTAGTGGAAGCAGTCTGAAGATTGAACTGCATCCTTAACAGCTTCAGATAAATCAGAAATGCTAGCCAAGTGAATGTGTCTTGATGGACAAGACAAGTTTCAGAGATTAAGTGTTGGGAACAGAGAAGGCCTCTTGAGGACATGCCAAAGTAAGGTGGAGTGCACTGAAAGAAGAACTGAAGAATTTCAAGGAGGGGACACATGGATCATGTGCTTGAAATGGCAAAGTTTCAACAGCTGCTGTTGTGATGAGGGTATGGACAAAAAGAAAGCTTGTCCAAATCAGTTACTCATGGTGGTACAAAGATGTGACAGTCCTCATAGGTACTTGAATTGTTAAAAGTACACTTGAAGCAACACTGTTGTCTTCCTTCCAAAACTGTGTTTTGAATTAGGTAATTTTTATCTTCCATTTATATCTGAGTGTGTGACACAGTCCATAATCTATCATTACTCTTATATGTGTATATTTAAGACAAAGATGTTGTATTTGTAAACAAATCAGAAACATTAGAAAATGTAATACCATATTTTAAGAAAGCTTTGAGTTACTTAGTCACACCTGTACGTGCATTATCAACAGCAAAACAACACTGGGCTTCCTATGTGAGAGCTAGAACATGAAACTGTTACCTAAGTTGAATGAAATTACGAAAACTGCTTCTCCAAGGTGGAGAAAGCTAGTGAAATGTGATGTCCAATTTTTAACAATATGAAGTGCAGTTAATACAAAATGGTATTTAAAAAAAAATATTTTGGAAGTATTTCTTTAACATATGTACATTTGTGGTAAAATATTGCTCTTCCTCCCTCTTGAGTAAAAGAGACTGTTAGCAAGTAACAAGCTTTTGGACTCCAGAAATGTCTTGTGATGATGTAGGTATGCTGAAGTAATAACAAAGATGTTAAGTAGTGGAGACAGAGGTTTCATCTATCATGTGTGTCTCCAGAAAGGAAATACTTCCCTTGCCAGGTTGAGAGTAGTGGGTTAATACATGAAGTGTGAAAGATGGAAGGAAGAGAAGACAACTGAAGGAAGGGGATTTTGGCAACACAGACCTTCTCTATACTTTGTTGTCTACACTGAATGCTTTAAGCACTGTACTGCAACAGCAGAGCAATCAAGTGCTGGCAGTTCTGCAAACTGACTTACTTTTGCCTGTGTTGGTGCTTATAACTATTAATTTTGAGGGTGATCTGATGGGGTGAAAGTTAGCAGATCCATAATGTGCATGCTGCATAAATCCTTGCTCCACTTGCAGTTTGATTTCCATTTTCATAAAGCTGTCTCAAATAAAGTGACTAGGAGTAAGGAGTGACTTACCAAAGTCACCTAAGTTACTGTGTAAGTAGTTCTGCAATTGACAGAGCAGGCTTGAAGGGCTTTGAAGCAAAGATTAAAACTGCAGCTGAGTTCCAGCTGTGTCAGCCAGAAGTCATGCAAAGCACAACCTTGTTTTTTGTGTGTCTGAACTGTTAATTTTAACACCCTCAATGGGCAATATCTGTAACTTCATATATATTGAGTCAGGTCGCTCACACAGAAAGGAGTTATCCTCATGAAAAATAAAAATAAGGCAAAGAAAATTTGATGTGAATTGCCCTGTAGTCAGTGTAATTAGGGGATAATTGGGACCTGCAACTGTTCATCTCCTAGCAGTTTGATTGTGGTGGCTCATTTATTGGCTATATGGCCATGTGCCTTGGTTGCAGGGACTATCTGAGTAACAGTCCTTATATTCTGTGTGTGAATGTAACTGTTTGGACATGAGATTGTTTAGTTTGGCAGACTGGAAACTATTTCTTTTGCAGATTTTTGCATTTTATTATAAATCCTATTCCTGTTTGATTCTGGGAAGGCAGCTTACTGCACAGTAACACTGATGGAAAATTAAAGTGCTGTATTGAGAAGATAGTTGAGACAAACCTATGAATAGTTTGAATCCTTATATTTTGACTTCACTACCCCCACCCCCTCAGTAAATTAAATTAATGGAAATGTCTTTGAATACAGAAGCAGAGCAAATTATTCTAGAAATACACAATTTTCCTTGTATAGGGGGTGGGTGATGTAACTCCTATGCTCTGGCACAGAAATCAGGGGCTGAAGATTGATCTTTCCTGTCCTTGAGTGTCTGTGACTGGCTTGACAGGCCTGAGCTGGCTCCCAGATGTTAAAATTGTCCTCAGCCTGTGATAATTTATTTATCTGTTTATGTGTGTTACCAGAAAAGTATCTCTCAAACTCTTGACTCATTTGCAGGGGAATCCAGAGGGAACAGTAGCAGCATATAAGGTTACTAGAAAGTTTTCTTTTAAAAGTAGGTCTGCTTCTGCTTTGGTCATATGAAGGGCTGGAAACGTGACATTCAGTAATTTTCTTTGCTCTCCTGACATCCTTGAGACTTTGCGTTTAAATGTGTGGCAAAACCCCCTCTGTCACACACTTGTCTGAATGTATAGAGCAAGTTAAAAGAAAAAAAAACCAGAAAACTTTGATCTCTGTACACTTTCAGCCATAAAAAATTATAGTAACACTCAAAGTGTCAGACATTTTTTACTTGTTAAAAGTGAACTATTATGGTACAGTGATTTATGACATTGCATAAATCTATTGGAACAAGCAGAAAAGCAGTCCCGGTGTGCTGCTGTATTAAGGTAGCAGAAGAATACTCATGACATTCTAACTTTGAAAAAAGTAGTTCTGATAAGTTACACAACTTGGGACACTGGAACTAAACTGTTATGTCTAGATAATTTAAATAATTATCTAGATAATTCCCCACTTACTGAATTTTGCTGTTCACAGAGAGAGTATCAGAGAGACCCAAGAAATGGAACAAGTATTTAGATTATCATAATCTTAAAAAATCAAAGCAGAACCGTTGGCCACCTCTGAATTGCCTGGTGTTTGAATACAAGACTGAAATCAAGCATTGTAGCATTCCTGCCTCTGTGTCTCAGCTGGCCTCGAGGCAGATGTCTTAGCATCAAGTAATTTCTTATCACATACTTGTGCAGCACTTTATCCTTAGAGAGACAAAGTATTCTTATTAGATCAATAATAGAAATAGTCTAAATGGGGATTATTGTTCTGAGCCTGTGTCTTTTGTTCATAAAATGTACAATTTGGTGCATTGCTAAATTTGCATTTTTTGTGTTGAGAACTTTTGGCCTTCTTTTGGAAGATGATCTTATTCTGTCTCAGAATTGTTTTTCAGTGCTTCATGTCTCTGGCATTCTTTAAAAAAATCTATTCTCTGTTGAATTGCATATTTTGCTAGGCTGAAATTTTCATGAAGTTTGAATACCTTCTTCAAAAGAATTCTTCCTTGCTCATTATGACTTTAAAAGTTTCGTTTTCAGCATTGTTTTGTAGGACAAGAACTATAACTCTGCTTAACAAAGGGATTATTTACTGCTGGCCACAGTCAAACCCCTTCTTCAAATTGCTGATATTTTACAAAATGTGTGTGTGCAAAGCATCATGCATCTTTTAATGGACTCTGTGTTTGTATTATGCTCTATTTTTTTAGTGATAGCACCAGCCATTCCTTTGAGAACTGGGAAGGAATTAAGAGTGGATGGGGCTCTGGAAGGCAGGAGGAGTACTGATGGGTTGAGTTAATTTTCATTTGCAAAGAATAGTCACTGTTTCATTCTTAAAATGTTGTCATGGTAGCTTTGGAAATGATGACTATTTTTCTGTTCCTTAAATTGCTGAAATTACATGTGACTTAATATAGTCTACTGAATTAAATGCCTAGATGTTTGAGCATGTTTTGTACAAGGAAATACTTCCCTGTCCTTCTGGCTCCATGGAGAGTTTGCTGTTCTGATGGCACAGCAAATTGCACAGAATAGTTGAGGCTGTGAGGCAGAAGGAGCTCTGGAGAGATGAGGCTGGAGGGTATTTTAGCTATGCTGTTTATGTCACTTGGGAGCTCAACTTGGAAACAAAATTACTATCCTTTCCAATTGGCTTTCCTAACAAGACTTTTAGTGAAGCTACAAAGTCAGAACTTCTATTTGACATTTCATCTGGGAGATGCTTCATCCAAAAGTATTTATCTTCAGGGTTGACTAGCAGAGTCTTTGGAATAACTTGTCTGCAAAGAAGCATGCCTCCTCTTCACTTGGCAATATGTTTTTGCTTGGATGTGTCCCTTACCAGTATTAAATCAGGTCATCCCTCTTAGTCTCAGAAAGCTAACAAGATCACTGGCTAAAATGAAATGTATTTGTATGAGACTAATAAATTATAGGCAACCATCAAACAAGAGAATGGACAGTAGGACAAAATAGAGAATAGTATTAGAATCATTACCACTATTTTTATTCTGAAAGCTTCCTTATAAGCAGTAGCTGTATATATTAATTTTGGCACAAAGCATATGTATGGATTTGGGCAATAAGCTGGATGGAGCCACTGGGAGCCTTTCCAGAATTACCATTGAATGAGCTAGTGGTGAACATTATGAAAAGGCCAAGCTTTCCCACTGACTTTGAAAGCATTACTTTTAAAGGGAATCTTTGTTCAAAACACCAAAGTTATTTTTTAGATGCATCGAACTGACAATTTTCAGAGGCCAGGAAATTTTTTTACAGGATTGAGTTGATATTTAGAGTGACACAAGGACATCTGTGTAAGTAATGTGCATTATAGTTGGCTTTTATTTTATGTCATTTGGACTCTTGAAGATGACACCAAGGGCAAAAAGTAGAAGGGATATGAACCCAGGGTTCTGTGTTGAGAAGGCACTGCAATCCCGTGGGAAGCAGTAGCTGGCTTTAATCTTTCTTTCAGCTGCTGTTAATATGCATGCCATTTCCTCTACAAGAATTCTTAGCCCAGTACGGCGCAGATCTGTAGCGTTCTGTCAAATCCTTTGTTGAGCCTCAGTAGCCTCTGTGGTGGTGCCTTCCAACAGCTGGGAGATAGACATTTTAATATTCAGGCTTAAAACTAAATCATTACATTTCTGAGTCCTGGAGAGTAAGGAATACATTTTTAAGTGCTATACATTTAGTTTTGTGTTCTTTATTAAGTTTTTCTACATCATGTCAAAATAGACATCTCAAGCCCTCACTAGCTTGCCTGCCAGACGTCTGTATTGTTTTAGTTAGATTACGGCACCAACTTGTAAGTGTCCTATGAATTCTCTTCCTTCAGTTCCAAGTTATGTCTGCTTTCAAAAACCCTCTGTGTTGGAGCGTTGTCATATCTAAATACTATCCCAGTGCTTGTGCCCTAGAACTGTCTAGAAAGATTGATTTCTGGATAAAATAGAAGTCGAGGAGTCAGAAGATCTGGTTCCCATTCTTGTTTCCTGTATGATTTCTGGCAGGTTTCCTCATCTGGACGTTTGAAATAACTGCTCTCATCGTGGGATTCTGAAGCTGTATTAACTGACAGCAATAAAATGTGTTGAGATGTATAGATGAAAAGGTATATAGTAATGCAAAATCACAGAAATGTAGATGCAGAAGCAGTGACTTAAAGCTGACTGTTTTGTTATATTTACTTTGACAAAATACTTGCATAGAGTCCTTATAGTCCAGGCCTCGTAGCTGAAATGCACTGGCACATAGAAAGTGCCCAAAATGAACTGCTGATGGGGTGATATTTGCAGGATGGTGGAATTCCAGATAAACTTTCTTTGCTGTACATTCAACTGTAGCGTTCCCTTGTCTTTTGTACAGACAAAAGAGATTCTGAAGGCATCTGTGGGGATTTTTGAGGTACTTTGTTCTTGTTGTTGATCGTGCATACAAAAATTTCATTATGTATGCATCTGTTTGTTTATATGTTACCAACCTAAACCAGAAACTCTTGTAACCTAACTGTATGTTGGAGAGTGAAGACTCATTCTTCCAACAGACCTAGCAGTTATTTGGATTAAGAGAAAAATTTTGAATAATTCATTTGCAAATAATGCAGTCAAACTGTATCTAGCAAATAAGTATCAGTCAGACCCCTCTAAAAAATTATAATCCTTCCTCCCTTTATTTCTAATGTGAAAGTTGTCCATTATTTAATGTGGCCAGCAGTGTGGAGAACTGAGGTTGCGTTAATGATGTCCTTCTCCTTGTTCATGTCTACTGTATTTGATCCTGTAGTCAGCTATAAAATAATGTATGGAGTGACAGGGATGGTATCTTGATTGTATCCAGCTGTCTGGAACAAGTCAAGGGCAAAGCGGCCTTCCATGTAGCCAAGCACCCACTAAAGAATACCAGAAATATTAAAATTTAAGCAGTTCCTGACAAAGGAAGCAGGTTGGTTAGATCCAAAGCCAGCTGTGAAAGTAGTTAGGTTGTATCTACTGAAGTTAACATCAAAAGTTTCATTTTAATCATGCTTGGGTTTAGTTAGAGTTAAAATCTTTTTGAATAGTCATTTGTGTTTGTCTATGACAATTATTTTAGTGTTCCATTAGTGGCTTTTTGCTCTGGGACATGGCTTCTCTGAGTTGTAGGGTCCTTCCACAGCAAGCTTGTTCTTTTTTCTACTTTTTCCTGGCAACTTTTTTTTCCAAGAATTTGGACTTAGAAGAATTGAAGTGATCTTTGCCCCACCGAAACTCTACCCTTCCAAAGCAGATGTGTTGCATTTGCTTTCTGTGCAGGCCTGGTTAACAGCATGTCACATTTTTTTCTCTTCAGGTCTGGCGTGAGTTCCCTGACAGGTTGGTTGGATATCCAGGCCGCCTGCATCTTTGGGACCATGAGATGAACAAATGGAAATATGAATCAGAATGGACCAATGAAGTCTCAATGGTGCTCACTGGGGCAGCCTTTTATCACAAGGTAATATACAGCTTGCACTGTACTAATGCACAATGTGTACATTAAAAAAGATCTGTATGTGTTTCTGTCATTGTTCCATCAGATCTTGCAGTGCTACGATTATGTTTTTTAAAGCAGCTGGAGAACTGATTGCAAACTTTCCCTAGACCTCTTTCAGTTGCTGTGAAAACCACTGATTTGTCTCTGCCAGTGAAATAAAATCATTACTTGCCTTTATGAAGTTAAAAAATTCCTTCAAGCTTGCATGACCTGAAAGTACATAGCAAATTTTGCTGGGAATGTAGCTTTGTAGCTGGCAGGTTCAGAAAAGAAAACCAATTTCAATGAAATTTGTTTGGTGGTCAGGAAAGGAATAATTATGCAGTTTAGCACCAAAAAATTATTTTCTATCTGTTGAAGTAGTTCTTGAAGTAGTTCTTGTGTGAGGGCACTATCACTTAGCTGCCTGCCATTCCATGACTGAAATATTTAGTCTTGCAGTTACTGTATCTATATTTAAAATTATCTTTTTTTCTCTCTCTCTTCTCTGCAGTATTTCAACTATCTTTACACCTATAAAATGCCTGGAGACATCAAGAATTGGGTGGATGCTCATATGAATTGTGAAGATATTGCCATGAATTTTCTAGTAGCAAATGTCACTGGCAAATCAGTCATTAAGGTGGGGTTTTCTGCTGTTTATCTTTACAAAACTAAAAAACATGAGATACATACTCCAATTTATTCAGTAGGCTTCAATATGTTACTTAATCCTCCTTTTTCTCTCATTTTCCCCCAGTATGATATCTTGGTCTCCTTCCATGATAGAAAAGCCCTTCAAGTAAAATTTTTATGTTAACTGAGAACAGAGAATTGTTTTTTACCAGTTGTTTCTGGTAGTTATTTTAGCCATCTAGATGAGCTATAAAAAAGATAATTTAAATGCCAGCTGTAAGTATGTATGTGTATATGTACATGCCCGCAGACATATATTTTAACTATTTGAGATCACTAGAGGAAAGAAATTGCCAACTGTCCACAGCTCGCTCTATCGTGGCCTGACAACAGCTGATTTATAGGAATGTTAATTGCAAGAACATTAATTGCAAGATCAGCTTTAAATGAACATTTTATCCCTGAATTAATTTCCTGACATGTTTCGACACGTTTTCAGGTCTAGACATTCACTCGGTACATTCATTTCAAAGTGTGTCAACTTGGAATGAGATTTAGAGGCCACCAGGCATTACTTCAATTAGCAGGGTCCGTTCTCCCATCTGTCCATCATCATTTACTGGGACTGGTGGCTGCATTTCCTAGAAAAGTCTTTAGAAGATAAAGTGCATGCTTTTACTGAAAAAGTTTTTGAGCTGCATGAGGGCACGGCAGAGTAATTTGGCACCTCTGTGTGATTCGGAGAGCCTTGCAGAGTTTGCCAGTCAGCTCTTAACTGGAGAGAGCACAAGAGCGCCTGTTGGATTAACGTTACGGTGAAGTATGGGAAGCTATATTTCATCGCTGTTATGGCTGCAAGAACAAATGGTGTTTATACAGGGACCTTGGCAGTGAGAAAACAGTCATTAAACAGGAATTAAGGAGCTTGTCATCGCCACTTCTTTTCAGTTACAGAAGGAGAAAACCCTCCAAGCTGTTTTTATTGGGCCCCTGTGAATTTTGCAGTCAGCCGGGCCAGATGGAGCTGAATGGAGGAACAGAGTGGCTTTTTTTTGAACACCCCCTCTTTCTGAGACAGCTCAGCTTACACTGCAGGCATGTTCAGAGGTATTGCACTGCTCTCTGTGCAAGGAGATTAATGTCCCTTCTGTTGATATTTGATAATATCTGGCGTGTCTTACTGCAGGTGACCCCACGAAAGAAGTTCAAATGTCCAGAATGCACAGCAATTGATGGGTTATCACTGGACCAGACACACATGGTGGAGAGGTGAGTGACCACTCTTTATTTCTCTGATTGCCTTGTTCTGATCCCTAGAATCTTATCCTGTGTCTCATTAAATTAGGATCAAAAATGATAATGTTTTTATAAATTACTAGTTTTGTAAGAATGTTACATGGATTCAATCAACATAAGTCATTCCTATGATGGGTGATGTGTCACTGAAAAGTAGACTACTACAAAAAAGAGCTTTACAATTTTTAGCAGCTTTGCTAGAAACTTATAGGACACATGTATGAAGTTCAGGTTCTTGGTTGGCACTACAGTCAGTAATACCACATTTCTGTTTGCCATGGGATATCAACTGTAATAAGTATGAATTTTTTTGAAACCAGACAACTGGTAGTTTACCAAAGAGCAGAAAGGATATAAATTATTAATAAAGTCATTTGAAGTGATATTTGTACATTGTCTTCTCTCCAAGGATTGTGAAGCATATTGCTTCTGCTGGTGAAGGGCATTTGCTGCACAATTCCATGTTGCATTTTTTAACCATAGCAGCATTATTATGTTTTTCTGAAAAATTAGTTTTGAAATGAAGAATGCATTTGGAAAGGCAGTGAATGCCTACTGTAAAATACTGGAAGTTTGTAAGTATGAGATTTGCATTCCCTGCTTTACAGTAAAGGGCTTTCCAGCCTTGACCAAGACACTAGGCTTCTCTCTGCCTTGGCTTCTGAATGTGTGAAGTAAGGGAAAGTTTCTTTATTTTGCAGTTATTAGGTGGAATTAACCTGAGGTTTAGGACTGATAAAGGCATCTCACTTTAGCCTTGTTGAGCTGTTGCATCTCTCCTGCAAACCTTGGGAAAAATTATTTGCAACCATAGAACTGATGGTGTAGGTAAGCAGGGGGAATAAGTCACTAGAAGAAACAGACAGTTGGACTTGATGATATTAAAGGTCTCTTCCAACATTGATGATTCAATGATTCTAAGAGGTGACCAAAAAAAAATCTGACCTGCATTTAAAATAGGCCATTTCAGATTTGCATGGAGAGGTATAACATGGTTATCTTACTAGTTATCATTTTAACAGTGAGCTGCTTTCTGTCCTCCTCTGCAGAACTCAGAAAATTTAGAGTGTTATATGGGCTTTAGTGAGACTGGATTAAAAAAAGGAGTATGCAACTCAGAAGTAAAATGTACCCCATTAAGATGGTGAAAAGAAAATACTTGAGAAAGGGATGGGAAGTTTTGTAGATCTTAAATGTTAGCTTAAAGGGAAGCACAAGAGGTTCCCTCATATCTAACCATTCTGACCTGGCTTACAGGATGGACTACACGAAGCCAGTTAAGCTTTCCTGTGGTCATAATAGTAGCACTACAACAACATGTGGGAAATTCAGTTATGAGCTAGGTTCTCATTAAGGTAAATGCTCTAAAAACAGAAGATGAAAAAGTGCTCTTTGCCTTGAAGTGCATTATGATGCTGGGTAAAGGTCATGTTTCCATGTCTCTACCAGTTCTTGTATCCTCAGAGTAAAGTGTCATTGACAGTTTATTGAGAACATATTTAAACTGTTGTTTTGCTTGTCTGTAATTTTGAAAAGTGGAGAATACTGGGTTGTGGGAAGTGTTAGATTAACTGCAAATCCTCATACTTTTATTTGCCCAGCCAAAGAAGTACATGCTTAGATAGAGTCTGAGTGCAGGAGAAGCTGGAGAGAGAGACAGTTTAGGTATATTCAAACTTGATTTTGAAAATCCTTAATGTTATACTGAAACTACTTGCTACACCTAATGTCTTCTTGCCCTGTGTTATAATCTATCTAAATATAAGGGAGTTATTTGAGAATCGAAAAGGGTTTATTTTTTTAAATCTTCTAAGCTAGATATTAATTTAAAGTGGATAATAAATGGTAACAACTCCTAGAGCAATTTTTCCTAACTTAGCAGTGAGTGAGGCTCTCATATCTATCTATCTGTCTGTCTGTCTATATAGATACTAACTATTTTCAGGGCTAGGAGAGAAGCTGATTGGAAAAAATGCATGCATCAGGGAATCCTTGTCATTATAAAAGAATAACTTTGTACTGATAACTTTGCAGTGTTGGGTGTCAAGAACAATACCTGATGTGTCAGCAAAGAGCCATTATCATCTTTACTTGCAGCTTCCCCAAGTGCCTGACTCCTTGCTTTTTAGCATTCAGAAATAACAAACAAGTTGTCTGAGCTAATTACTTATCCAGATATCCAGGAATCAGCCTACTCTTTGTGAAACAGTTTATCAGGGTTGTCACATACATGCACAACATTTACTGTTAGGTTTCTGGTTCAGAAATAGCAGAGAGATGGCCGGCAACTGCCTGTTGGTTTTGTAAATGGAAAAGGTTTAGAAGTCAGTTGTGGAGATCTGTCCAGGGAAGATATGTAACTAACTGATTTTCTTGGGCATTTTGACTAGTTCAGCAGAGACAAAAGAAGATGGTACAGTTGAACTCTCTCTTATTAAGAAATTTTATTCTTTTAGCAATACACTGAATCATGGGAAAGTCAACTCTGCTCTTCTTCGTGCTGTGTAATTTATTTGCAATAAACAGAAGATTTTAGTCCCCGGGGTTATCAAACTCCACCATTAAAATACATTACCTGAAGAAAGCTTTGAATGAAGAATTCCCTTCTTGCCCTAGGTTAGTCTTTACACAGGTCAAAGAAGAAGGAGGGAGGTCTCATAATCCCTGTATTTACAGGTGTTAAAGTAGCAACATGTTTACTGCCTTTAGCATCTTGCATCTGGCTCTCAAAAATGGAGAACTCTGTAAAACACAATGTAGAGGGCAACTGCCAGTACAGTAAATATAGCAAAGGGCTGAGCTACTTCTGCAGCCACAAGAACGGCACTTTTATTTAGGACATGTAAGTATTTGTCAGAGTCAAAATAGGAAGCCATTGCCTTAAGAGGCAAACTGCTCAGATCACAGTTGGCCAAAGGTTGCAGGTACAGGGTTACCCTGCCAAAAAGTTAGTTGGATTATAGCAGTGAGGAAGGAAGCTGATTAAGAGAGACCTTAATAAACACCAAGTTCATCCAGGGGCAATGGGGCTCTCAATTTCTGAGTTCACACAATCTTAATGTCTTATTGAGCTGAGCATGACTGCATGTTGTCAGCAAATCAAAGAAAAAGAAAATAATTCTTGGAAGCAAACATGCCTCTGTTACTTTGAATTTGCAAAACTATTGACACAATTAAGAGAAACACCTTCCCTCCATATTGAGATGACGTCACAATTCTCTTGGGTACCCAGCTTCCAGTGTTTAATGTTCTCATTATCCCTTCTGGTTTATATTGTCCAAAAGTGGCAAGGACTTCAGAATTCAATTGCTTTAGTTCAGTGCTAGAGATGAAATTTTTGGAAAGAACTGTCTTTCTTTCAAACACATTTTGTAGCTTGTGCATGACATTTCTTTCCCTTAAAAAGCCTGTTTCTGATCTTTGAATTTGATATTTATTTGTGGAGGGCTAACTTCTGCTTCAGCCAGAATGTTTAGAACATGCTAATTTTTCCATTTTTAATTTTTGCCATTTCTTTAACAATGAAATGGTTTCTTGCTGGCTAAAGATATTGTACTGGCAGGCTTAAATGGACTTGTCACCAAAGTAAGTTCAGCTGTAGAAGAATCCCATCTTGATATTTTGTCATAAGACCTCACTTTTGATTTGGGAGTATAACCTCTGGAGGGAAGAGGTCAATTTTGTCTGCCCTATCCATTTAGTTTTGTCTTTTGCTCTGAGGGTGCCACTTAGTTCCGGTTGTGACAATGGCTGGTCTGATGTGGACACCTGCCTACCAGGCAGTAGGCTGAGATAACTAATTCATTTCACACCAGCCACCAAGCAGCTGTTACATTACAATGTCTTTCAGTCATTACTGGCAAAGGCAGGATTTGAACCAGTAGACTAAAAGTATTCTTGTATTCCAGAAACCAGTGAAGCCCAGCAGCTGTGCAAACTTCTCACATGCACATCTCCCAGTGCATCTACCTCCTTGCCTGTGAAGTTTGTGGGTTTCCTGCCATGAGGCTTCTTCAATACACGTCATGGATTAGTTAACCAGAATTCTTACAAGTAACAGATAATTTGAAAGTCTGACTTTATCTAAAAATCAGATCTGTTTAAGATACCTCACAGTGGGCATCCTGTGAAAGCAACAGAAACAGCTTAATGTTCCTGGAGAAAACACTCAGTTCCTGCTGTCTGCAGGAACTACTGCAACCTTGCAGTGCCTGAGGTCCAAATCTCATTCTCTTGATGGTTCCCCCTTGTTATTGCAGATATTGAACAGTTACCTGGGTCATTGCTTCAGTCCTCACTGGTGGATCCTTTGCTATTTCAGATCTGTGCTACACTGGAGCAGATAGTGTTTGTCACAGGAGTAGAGGTTGTGTCCCACTGTACATGATTTTCTCTTACACTCAGAATTCTTTTTCTTTTGTTTGTGGTCCCAATGATTTGAATCTGAATATAGGAAGGTATGAGGTAGGACTAAGTGCAAGAGGATGGGAAGGTAGCATAAAGTGAAGCATCTGCATTTACCTGTGTAAGTATTTTATTGAAGTATCACTTCATGTGAAGTAGTTTTCTAACACTTCTCAGGGCAGAAAATGGTCTGAATTATGACCATCATAGCTTGAAACAGCTATGTGGTTGAGGAAATAATTTTGAAAACTGCTCTTGCTGTCCTGTCTACTTCAAAAGAGTGTTTGGGGCAGTGTTGAGCAGTCCCCATCACAGAACTGTCACACTCAGTTGGTGTGATTGACCAGGTCCTGATGAGGAAAATTATCCTGGAGCCATAGTGACCCCCTAACCCTTCGAAGGGGTCGGGAGAGGGTGCAGTGGATGGAGAGTGAGAGACCTGCTCTGCGACCTCCTGCAGCACATCAGTCTCTGTAGCTGAGTCAAAGTGCTCACTTCTTTTTTTGTTTTCCCTTTTGAATGGCAAAAGAAATGTCACCTGTTTTCTTGTAGCTCTCTGTTATGTGCAGGGAACTGTTATCATGATTCTTGGTATCTGAATTGCTTAAAAACTGTTTTATGTAGCAGGCAGCTAATGTTAGCTGAGCATTGGCTGAGGTGAGATGAGCCAGGGTTTCTCTGCCTTGCTTCCACAGGTACAGTGCCCTTCAGTGAAAGAGTTATAGGAGCAATGTAACACTTAAACATCTGTTTGCTTGTTTTTTGAAGAACATGGATGTTCCTTTCCACATTACTGATACCTGAGATTATTAAAACTGAAAGAGTCATCAGTGGTCCATTTTTTTTGTGCTAATGTGATGTCTTATTGCTCAATATATCTTTATTTAGACAAGGAAAATAAACTAGTTAGTTTGTTTCATTTTATAGTTTTAATTCAGCTTCACCTATACGTTACAGTCCAATCAGCTCTGCCTATTCTCTGAGGCATATTTATTTTTTTGTGGAAAAAGATAGAGCTTCTGAAGAAGCCTGAAAAAAGACAGACTTTTTTTTTAGAACTCTGTTTTCACAAAGCCTTGGTTTTTGCAAAACCTTGGTTATAAACGAAATTGACCCAACAGTGGCCCTTTAAGAGACATGTTGGCAGTTAATCTGTTCTGGTTTACAGCATGTACATTGCTTTAAGAATGACTGGAATTCTAGGGGGAGGGAGAAGGGAAGCTTTGACCTCCATGTGCACATGTGCTGCTGCCAGCATCTCCTTGCTCGTCTCTGTGATTAAGTGGATAAATCAAAGAACACCAGCTTCTTTTCTGTTCTCTCTGCATTGAGACTTTCTTTTTGTTTATTAGTAGCCAGCATGGCTGAAATACTTCCAAGTGCAAGAGGGGAGGTTTCTACCAGTTATTTTGGCATGGGAGTTGATAGCCAGCCCAGTTGCTGGAGTTCTTAATTATCCTGCTTTCCTTTTCACCAGATCTGAATGCATCAATAAGTTTGCCTCTGTCTTTGGGACCATGCCTCTCAAAGTTGTGGAGCATCGTGCTGATCCCGTCCTGTACAAAGATGACTTTCCTGAGAAACTGAAGAGCTTTCCCAACATCGGCAGCTTGTAAAGAGTGAGACAAACCTCAGCGAGGAAAACAACAGCTGGAAAGGTGCTATGAGGAATATAAGGCCCTGAAGACAAAACTTGTAGAGAGTGGGTTGCATCTGAGGGAGATGGGAATTGATGTTATTGTCTTCCTTTTACGTTGCATGAAGTTGTAATTGAAATCTGAACAACTGCTCCTCTGTTGCTCACAGACAGTTGAATCTGCGGGTTCTAAAAAAATGTCAAACACACACTTTTGTCCAAAGGAGGCTATGCACCTGGAAGAATAAAACAGAATCTTGCTCTCTGTGGTCTGACTGGCATGACTGACCTCTTCTATCAAATGTGCTGCAGGCTCTCTGGTTAATGAGCATCCTTCCATTCAAAGCAACTACCTGCAACGTAGAGTTGTTCTCTTCTGGGAGGAGTTTATTTACTCTGTGGCTGGTGGGCCTCTGGCTTTTGAGCTTTAACTGTTGTCTTAAATAACTGTGTGACAAATAATTGCTTCTGTAATATGAGACAAATGTTTATTTTTTTACAATATCACAAACAAAAATCTGTTTTTACCTAGTTTAGAGAGCAAAGCATTTTGTGTTACTTAAATTATTTTGATGGCGATGGAGACACAGCAGCCAGGAGGATGCTCTCCTTCAAAGCAGAGACTTGCAGGACAGAACTGCAGTTACTGAACTTCCTGTGTAAATCTCAGGTTTTCTGCTGCACTCATGCAAAAGACTCTGACTCTATATCAGAACTAGTTGTATTATACAGAAAATGATTTGTCTTTAGTCTTCTTATATTTTTTATCTTCATTATCAAACCAGCAATCATGTTACAGTTTTACATTGTAGCCATCCATAGAGATGAAGTATGAAATAAATTTTTCATGTCTGAATCCTCTTCAGCAAGCAGCGTACTAATTTGTAAAACACCTATAGCTGCAGAAATTCACAGTTCCAGCTTCAACGTACTGGCACATGTGTATGTGTAAGACACGGTTAATGCACGCTTACAAAGTCCTGTAAGTTACCATTGTTGGAAAAACTATTGTGTCCTTGCTTGTAATTTAAGGAACCCATTGCCACAGGCTGAAACATACAGCTTAGGAAGTCTTTTGGAGAAAATTTACATTTCTTAGGAGCATTTGAATTGTTTCTCTATACTGTAAGAAACCTGAATGAGAAAGCTAGGTGCAACAAAATTAGAAATAAAGTTGCCTGGAGCATTACTCTTGCCCTTCAGTATTAACAAGGGTCCTAAGTTGGGCTGAGAAAGCAATTTCTTTTCTAGCTCCACTGATGAAATGTTTATTACTAGATAAGTGTGATTTCACTGACTTTTGAAACCTCTGACGCTGCTGATTACAGGCACATCCTATTTGATGGGCTCTTTTTCTGTTACGGTGCAAGCAACCTTATTCCTCAGATTTGCCAAACCCCAAACAATAGGACAAGTGTTAGACATCATGGTTCTCCCCCCTCTCCTAAGCAGGATACGCAGCAACGACAGAAACCAAATGAAAGTCAGGCTAGAAACAGGAAACATCTGCTCCTATTTGTCTCACCCCCACTAAGACTTATCTTATTGCCCAATGCAGTGGATGTGCTGTGAATGAAAATCATATTGCAACAATAGCTTTGAGGAGATGCTTCACTTCATAACCTCCCTGGGATGTGCCTGTAAACTGTATCATCTGACTCTCTGGGAGTGTTTAATTACTAGTAAATGTTTTTTGCTGCACTCTTTGTTTCGTTCCTGAGTTGCTGTGGGAGCTAAAAGCATAGCTGTTGCAGTGACAACTGCTGTCTGCACAGTGGCTATCACAAGAGGGGAAGGTTTGTTAATCATTATTTCTCCTTTGCAGCCTTTCAGGTATATTAACATGAAACTTCTTACTGAATCTTCTTGTTGATTCATGTGCTGGTGCTTGAGCATCAGGAGATAGCAGCATATTTTCCTTGGGAAGTTGGCTTTAAAAGGGTAGCTGTGGCAGTGCAGTAGTCACTTCAGTTTTAGCTGTCCTTTTGGAGCTGATCTCAGCTTGGCAGGCCCTAGCAGTTTAACTGAGTTATAGCACCTTCCTTACACAGTTGTGAAGCTGCTGTAATTTCTTGATTCTTTCTCTGTAAGCCAGTAAAAGTTTGTTTTGCACAGAGTCTTAAAAGACACTGAGGATTTGAAATAGTTGAATATTTTTAGATGTAGACAGCCAAAGCAGTCCTGCTAAACTGCACTATAATCTTCAGTCAGTAAAAAGGTAACAGGTCCTTGTGTCTGCATCCAGGAGCATCTGAGTAGTTTCCCCTTGCACAGAATGTCCAGTGACCCCTAACAATCATGTTTTATCCTTTGGCCTTTTACAGTTGCGTTTATAGGGCTAGCTCATTTACAACCCCATTTGTCTCTGCTTAGTGCCGTGGAGAAAATTGGGCAATTGACCATAAAGAAAAACTGTAAAATTGCCTACTTACTTCTCTTAGCACTTATGATTGTGATGGTCTTGATGCAAATTCTGTAAAGGTAAGGTGTAATTGTATGTCTGATTTGGAATGGGTTTTTTGTCAATCTTTAAGATAATTTTTAACTTTTCATTGTGTATACAATATCCAAAAAAGCTTAATAATTGTGTATTAAAAATTAAATCACATGACTGTTTATTGTATTTCACTTCTGGAGTGGCACCAGGAAACATGAATTAATTCAAAATGGAGAATTTCAGTGACAAGCTCTTTTACTACATAAATCTGTGTTAAACTTGAATATCCACAAGGTACTTCGCAAAGATCTGTCAATATTTTGTCTTTCCCATAACTGGAGTTTGGTGGTTGTCTTGAAAACAGAAGTTTGGTTTGCATAAATTCATCCCAATCACCTTTTGGGGAGAGTAGTTGTTACTCTTAATTTTCTGCTAAGATTTGACAACAGCATTTATCTTGGAGAAATAGGGAACAGATTTTTTTAATTTTTTTTTTATAAGAGATACAGCAGATGTTAAGTAACTGCAGCACAGTCCCTGTGGATTGTGCTGCAAAAGGGCAGTGTGTGCATGGCACACTGTGCTGCTTGTGCATGGCAAGGGGGATGTGCTGCAGGGGCTGCCCTGCCAGTCCTGGGGAGTCCTAAGGATGCTTTTCTAGCATCACTAACTCTTCTTCCTTCTTCACAGCTCCACTATCTTATTACAGGATGTGAAAATGCAGGCCCTAATGTTCCAAATGACTCTGTCCTTCCATCTCTAGCTCCTGCTCTGGAACCTCCTGCCATCCATCATGCTTCCACTGGTGTGGTTCAAATCTGCTGTACTCCAGCAACAAATTTATCCCTCTTAATTATCCATTCAAGCACCTTTTAAACTCAAGGACCTTGGAGACACAGATGTCAAAATAACTGTGAGGTGGGATTTAAGTGATGCTCAGTACTTCTGGCTCATTTTGCCTTTAGGCTGTATTGGTGAGTGTTGAGCATTCTAGAAAGATGCTATACTGAGACACATGAAAATGGATTTAGATGGGCAATTTTTATGTTAAATATGCCTCCAAGATTTGAATGCCCTCCATAACCAATGTCTGATACCTTGGGTACTCCTCAGAGGTAGAGCATCTTTTGATCAGGAAAGGTCTCAGAATGGTTAATGGGTACTGCATAAATCTGTCCAGCCCTCTTACATGGAAGCTGCCCTCACAACCAAGGTGCAATACACGGAATAAAATCTAAAATCGATGGTGCTGGTGAGAAAATGGGATCAGACAGAGTGAGTATGTTTTATTTTTTCTCTTTGAAGATTTTCATACTTAAATTTTACTGTGACTGCTGCAAAACATGTTCTTTTGTAAATTAAAATGTAAACTATGTGTAGTTCTTATAGTCATGGATAGTTTCATCTGTGTACTTAAATTACGAAAAAAAATTCTGCAAACTTATGTTTGATTAAATCTATGCTAGAAAATGAGCAATTTTCCAATTCCAACTGGTCCAGTTGCTAACTTCTACCTGATCCTGAAGAACTGTGAAGAGCAGAGCAAATCCTGGCAAATATTCCACCTATACTGCCTTTTCATCTCAATTTTTAGGCTGAAAATAATAATTTGTGTCAAAACCTGTCAGAAGATGCCAAACACAATTCTCTGTAGGATCTGCAAGTCATCCTATCAGCAGGTGGTCACTTCAAACCTC
This sequence comes from Hylia prasina, assembly GCA_013397195.1. Lineage (NCBI taxonomy): Eukaryota > Metazoa > Chordata > Aves > Passeriformes > Sylviidae > Hylia > Hylia prasina. The sequence goes on from VYXD01000744.1 coordinate 160,294, forward strand.
TTGCTAACACTAGCATGTGACAGAGATAGCATTTGCTTAGCAGAAAATTCAGGTAGAACACTTTTGCTTTACTGTTGAGTCATCGGTCTTTAAGTTGTATCTCATGCTGTTGGGAGTGCCTGTAGGACAGTGTAAGTTCTTTTTATGATGCCTGCCACTGCTGTATCTAAGTGCAAGAAATTTAGCTTCGTGGCCCTTCTGTGTGAGTAAGATCAGCCTCTTACTTGTAGCTGCAGATAAGGAAACAGAGAGAGGTGGTCAGATACTCTTTGGAGATGCCTGGGTAAAAACAGGACTGAATACCAGTATCCCAAGCCTGGGATTCAGCAGAGCAGCTACTCTTTTGTCTGAATCGTTGTTGGTTTGGGGTTTGGGTTCCTCACTGCCAAGGTAGAGGACTGTTTGCCTTGACTTTAAGAATCAGCAGGCCCTGGCTTGAAGCCATTTAGAGACATTCCTGGTGCACTCTGTGTAATTTCAGCCTGATGGAAATGGCTGTAATGCAGTCCCACCTCTGCTGATCTTCAGGATTCCCCTGTCTGCAGCTTCTTGTGGTTGCTTTGAAAGTGAGTTATGTTTCCCATTAAAGGATAACAGGGACAATTGAGGCAATTACGTGGACTGGCTTGAAGCTAGCAGCACGAAGGGAGTTTTCCGACTGAAAACAGTGCTGCTCAAAGGTTCTTCCTGCAAGGTTGCCTGTTTGCTGTCTTCATTTGTCTGGAAAAAGATCCAGTAATTGTCCTTCAAATTTCCTTTAGTCATGCTAAATGCCTGTTTACTTGCATAAACAGGAAGTGCTCCTGCTCCAGACAAGCATGACAACTCTGTAGTGACCATGGACAGAGATCAGTGCAACTTAGTTATGAATTTTATAATAGGTCTGTAAACTTGTATCAGCTCAGTACCAGACTCTATGCAGGGGAGATGTTGTGGCAAAGAAAGTACCAGCCTAATTATTAAGTCACATCTATTAGATTTTTAACCTAAATTTTAGTTGAGGGAGGTTGGATAAAGGTCAAAGCTGGACCATTTGACCAATGAAGGCATGAAGAACTTGGGATATGCAGACCCACATAAGGTTTTCCATGTGTCATTATGAGGTGTGGTTTCTATTGCATCCTGTGCTTTTAAGGATGAACTCAATTCTTCTAGCCCTTCCCCTCTATTCTGTGCAGTGATGGGAACCTGTAAAACTAAAAGCTTGGGACTGACCGAACAAAGTGCCACTTATGGGTATGCAGCTGCCCAGTGTGAATATCTCATGCTTATCCAGGAGATAAGCCCATAATGCCTTGGAAAGACACCTGAGCTTTTCAAGCCACAAGGCTGTGTTCCCTCCTATGTGTCCTTGTGTATCTGTGCCATACACTCAAGAAAACTACTGTTTCTCACCTGCTTGGCTGGCTGTTTGTAAACTTACAGGTCCTTCTTTTGTGAAACTTCTCTTTGGAGTTGAGGGACAGGTCTCTGCTGGGTGCTGGGCACAGTTCATGCCAGGTGCCTTCAGCTGAGGACTGATGGGAACAATAACTGCTTTGCTGCACTTCATACAAACAGGGAGGGGGGAAAGTTTGAAGGAGAAAGGACCGTAAAATGAGATCCAGGAATTCAGCAAGGCTACAGCAAAAGGAGCAGATTGCTAACTCAGAGCATCTGTCTTTGCCTTGCGAGTAAGTTATGAACTGCAAAGCAAGAGAAAGTGGAAGATCCTTTCACAAATAATAAACACTTGTTTGTCTCAGATTAAATGCAACACCTTTACATGTGGGCTCCAGCTGGCCATAAGTAGATGCACCTTGCATGGCTGTTACCATCCTTGCCAATGAGAAGATTATTGAACATCCATCTGCTTAAAGGTTAATAACCTGCTTTAAAAAGAGGAAGAAAAAAAGGCAAATCTGTTTAGTTTACAGGAATAAAAAATTGTTTTTCATTTAAACTGCCCGAACTTTGCCCTGCCTCAAAGTCATATTCTCCAGCAAAGAAGGAACGTGTTAACCTAGGAGCTGTAGCCACATCTCCCAGAGAGAAATTTTTCCATGTGTTTTAAATAACTCCTGTAACTCCACTAAGAAAGTGCAGCTTCTAGAAGAAAATTTCTTATCTGGGTTCTGCCACTAACTAGTTTAGAGAGAGATTTTTTAGTTCTTTGGCATCATTTAGGCCAGGAGCAATTTCTGATGTAAACCCATACAAGCAGGATGTTACTGAAACTGGCTTTAGGTTCTCAACACTCTGAACTCTGCCAACATCTGGAGAATCTGGCTTTGAGTGCTTGAGGAGGGAAGGAATTTTTCTCCTGCAAGTGAGAGGAATGGATAAGCTTGCAACAGCACCTGCATTATCCATTTACTTTTTAGATAGAAAACAGCCATGCACCATCTGAAGCAAGCTGATGCTTCCAGACAACTGATGGAAAGGCCAGAGCGGCTCTGTGGGTCTTGGCAGGTTGCTGGCAGCTGCTGGGCACATTCTCAGCTTTGCCTGAACAAGAAAAGCTCTTCCCAATCCACCCAGAATTTGGGTACAGGGACTTGAGCTCTTACTGGTCCCAGTGCTGGTGGGTCTGTGCAGTCTGAAGGAAACAGGTTTGCAGCTGAGTTTATTGATGGAGTGCAAGCAGCAGAAAGGGCCCTCACAGAACTCAGATTTCCCCGCAGTGGGACACGAGCTGGTGGGGCCCAGACAAATCCTTCCCTTTGTGTGAGGACAAGTGAAAGCCAGAAGGCTCAGTCTGCCCCACAGCCCACTGAGCAGCTTCTGGCTGCAGGCAGGCACCACTGGGAAACCCTGCAGAGCCACAGAGGAGAGGGTGGGTGAGGCTTGGATGGCTCTGCGAAAGTGGAGCTAGGAGGGGAGGGAGTGTGGCCTCTGGGAATAGCAGAAACACTGCCAGCCCCAAGTGTCTTCTCACAGACCTTCAAGAGACCTTGTGCTTGGTGCCCCGAGCATGACTGTGCTGTGTAAAAGGGGTGGTGCCACAGCATGGGGAGCTGAGGGTCCCCACTTACGCGGCCTCTTGTTGCCAAGTCAACTCCTCCCTGTGTCAGCTGTGGTTACCGGCTGCCTCATTAAGGACTGCGAGACCTGCAGGAGCCTTGTGAGGCCGAAGCTCTGCTGGCAGCAGCAGCTCCAGGGCAGTAAGCAGCGGAGCCCACTCCGCTCTCTACCCCGTGGCCGGGGTGCCCTTTGCGGCGGCCAGGCGGATGCCGAGCGATACCGAACGCGCTGGCGGAGGCAGCGCGGCCTCGTTACCGGGGCCGGCGGGACGCTCTCGTGCCCGGCTGCCGGCCCTCAGCCACCTCTTTGTACCGGGAGAGGCAGCAGCCCGTGAGCTGCCACCTGTTGTTAATCTACCCCCGGCTAATCCATTCTGGACTGCGTCAGCAGTTCAAAAGGGCACTGTTAGTATTTTTTGCCAGCTTCAATTAACGTGAGATTTTGGAGGCCCCTCTGATCACATTTCATCTGTCATGAATCAGGAACAAACCAGCCGGATTGCAGTTGAGAGGAGAGAAGAGAAGGAGTTTATTGCAAACCAAAACAACAACAGTGTTTGTGCCCCCTCGGCCAGGGTGGCTGGGAAGCAGGGACCTTCCCAGTGATGCCACTCCTTTCAAAACATGGAAAAATAAAAATTGGTGACTGGAAATTCCAGCCCTACACCTCAAAAAAAAAAAAAAAAAAAAAAAAAGAAAGATGNCCGTTAAGCTAAAGAGGAAAAAAAAAAAAAAAGGTAGCATTTATACAAGGTTACAATATTTTACAACAAAAAACCAATAATATTGATTGAGGTTTGTTTTCTTTCTTTCTCCCAGTCTCTCTTTCAAGCACTGCACACCTAAACCGATATATTATTATACATTGAAAACTGTCCTTCAAAATCAGTAGTATAAAAGTCCTAGCTCTACCTACCTACCTAGCTATGTGGGGGGAGTGGAGAACCGTGTTACCAGCAAAGAGTTAAGGGGGTGTAAGGCCGCTCCCTCGCCTCCTCCCAGCTCCCATCGGGAAGCTGCAAAGGGCTGAATGACTTTCCATCCGATTCTACCCCCTTCCCATTTGGGTTTAATTTCTCCCTTGGTCTGTTTGCTTTTTGCTGTGTCAGTCAGAGCAGCAAAATAAACACGGGGCTCTGCCTCTGCTTGATTATTTTTCAATCCTTTTCCAAGAAACTACCTTTTTTGTCTTTGTTTGGAGAGTGTTTTACAATGTGCTGCCCGGTCTGAGCGTACTCTGGGAATCAGGGGAACCCATCCCAAAGCACCTCCGGTGCAGGAGGAACCCAGCAGGCAGCCCTGCTCGGCAGCACATGGAGTACTTCTGGCCCAGGCTGGTGATGCGTCCCCTCGGCTGATACAGCAGGTGAAGCCATGTCTGCTGCAGCTCTGTGACCTCAGATGTGACACACTGTCACTGCGTGTGGCCTTTCCCTAACACCCTGCCCATGCTGATGGCTCAGGCCAGGCGTGGTCCAGCAAGGACATGCCATCTGGTAGGGATGCCCATTCCAGCAGGGATGGACGCTCGCTCACACTCTGCCACAGGCTTTAGAGGAGAGGGAGGATGATTCTCTTTTTATTTTGTTGTCTTGGTCTTTCTCCCTGTAGGCTCTACCCAGGTAGGTGCTGGGGCAGTGGGACCTGAACTGGGTAGCATACTCTGGAGTAGGCAGCCGGAGCCTGGATGGAGAGCCTGATGGAAGTGCAGGTGGGTGGCACTGCTGGCAGTAGGTGACATGCCAGGGGGCTGACCTGACCCCTCTCCAGGAGCTTGTGGAGGCACAGCAGCCCTGAGGGTCTGGACCCCACAAGGCCCAGCAAGCCCAAGCATGGCTCCCCACTGATTTGCAATTGCTACCAAAGCACTAACTACTGCTTGTAGGCAAGAAATGCCTCCGAGTGCTTGGCAGCGAGTGGTACCCAACCACTTTTAAGCCAGTGCCAGGAACCCATGCTGCTCTTGCTATTTGCATCCTCCTGGTCTCCAAGCTCTGGGACATCTCTGGGGTTCCCAGCCATGGGCAACATAAGGCAGCCATCTTGTAGGGTACCTGCTGCATAGCCAGGGCCAGGACTGCTTGGGTGAAACGTTTTGCTACCTCCATGAGGCTGGAGGGAGCATCTGAGTGAGGCCAGTGGGCTGCAGCCACAGAGGATGCCACCATGGGCACGGCAGGTGTTGGGACGGCTGACGCTTCTGAGCATCATTTTGGTGGTGGATGGGGACAAAGCTTGCAGCTTCAAAGGCAAGTCCAAGCCAGGGAATTGTGATTCAATGAATAGACAGGAGTAAAATACTAAATAAGAAATAAATAGAGAAGAAAGTCATAAATAGAATTGAAAGGTATTAAAATAAAAACAATAATAATAATTAAAAAAGGTATTGTCATGGTAACGTGAGATTGCAAAAACAGCACTGACCCTGTGACCCTTAAGAAATGCAATAGCTGCAGGCTGGCTAGGTTAAGATACATATATATATATATAAAAGTGTATATATATATATATTTATACAGTTTTTCATGTTAATTTAACAGCAAGTTTTAAAAACCCTTTTAAATTAATTTTAAAAATGTGTGTAAGTACAGATGCATGTAGCTTAAAACTACCAGAATAACTGCTTTTGAAGGTTTGGGAGGGACACCCCTTCCAGCATTACCCAGAAGTGTGGGTGCAAGGGACCGTGCCGGAATGGCAGCAGCACCTGGAGAGGTGAGGCAGAGCCCNAAAAAAAGCTGCAAGTGCAATAACTTACTTCAAAAATTTAAAAAGAATCAAGCTGCAAGACTGTTTGTTCTTTTTTAATATTCCACTGTAATGAACTGGTAATACATGGTTGCATAGGCAATAACATTTCATGGCACAAACCTCATGTGGCAACATTTTAAATGATTTTTTTTATTCCTTTTTTTTCCTGAACCTTTTTAAAACTTTTTTATTTTTTTTTAATATGTTCTACCCCAGGCCGTTAAGCTAAAGAGGAAAAAAAAAAAAAAAGGTAGCATTTATACAAGGTTACAATATTTTACAACAAAAAACCAATAATATTGATTGAGGTTTGTTTTCTTTCTTTCTCCCAGTCTCTCTTTCAAGCACTGCACACCTAAACCGATATATTATTATACATTGAAAACTGTCCTTCAAAATCAGTAGTATAAAAGTCCTAGCTCTACCTACCTACCTAGCTATGTGGGGGGAGTGGAGAACCGTGTTACCAGCAAAGAGTTAAGGGGGTGTAAGGCCGCTCCCTCGCCTCCTCCCAGCTCCCATCGGGAAGCTGCAAAGGGCTGAATGACTTTCCATCCGATTCTACCCCCTTCCCATTTGGGTTTAATTTCTCCCTTGGTCTGTTTGCTTTTTGCTGTGTCAGTCAGAGCAGCAAAATAAACACGGGGCTCTGCCTCTGCTTGATTATTTTTCAATCCTTTTCCAAGAAACTACCTTTTTTGTCTTTGTTTGGAGAGTGTTTTACAATGTGCTGCCCGGTCTGAGCGTACTCTGGGAATCAGGGGAGCCCATCCCAAAGCACCTCCGGTGCAGGAGGAACCCAGCAGGCAGCCCTGCTCGGCAGCACATGGAGTACTTCTGGCCCAGGCTGGTGATGCGTCCCCTCGGCTGATACAGCAGGTGAAGCCATGTCTGCTGCAGCTCTGTGACCTCAGATGTGACACACTGTCACTGCATGTGGCCTTTCCCTAACACCCTGCCCATGCTGATGGCTCAGGCCAGGCGTGGTCCAGCAAGGACATGCCATCTGGTAGGGATGCCCATTCCAGCAGGGATGGACGCTCGCTCACACTCTGCCACAGGCTTTAGAGGAGAGGGAGGATGATTCTCTTTTTATTTTGTTGTCTTGGTCTTTCTCCCTGTAGGCTCTACCCAGGTAGGGGCTGGGGCAGTGGGACCTGAACTGGGTAGCATACTCTGGAGGAGGCAGCTGGAGCCTGGATGGAGAGCCTGATGGAAGTGCAGGTGGGTGGCACTGCTGGCAGTAGGTGACATGCCAGGGGGCTGACCTGACCCCTCTCCAGGAGCTTGTGGAGGCACAGCAGCCCTGAGGGTCTGGACCCCACAAGGCCCAGCAAGCCCAAGCATGGCTCCCCACTGATTTGCAATTGCTACCAAAGCACTAACTACTGCTTGTAGGCAAGAAATGCCTCCGAGTGCTTGGCAGCGAGTGGTACCCAACCACTTTTAAGCCAGTGCCAGGAACCCATGCTGCTCTTGCTATTTGCATCCTCCTGGTCTCCAAGCTCTGGGACATCTCTGGGGTTCCCAGCCATGGGCAACATAAGGCAGCCATCTTGTAGGGTACCTGCTGCATAGCCAGGGCCAGGACTGCTTGGGTGAAACGTTTTGCTACCTCCATGAGGCTGGAGGGAGCATCTGAGTGAGGCCAGTGGGCTGCAGCCACAGAGGATGCCACCATGGGCACGGCAGGTGTTGGGACGGCTGACGCTTCTGAGCATCATTTTGGTGGTGGATGGGGACAAAGCTTGCAGCTTCAAAGGCAAGTCCAAGCCAGGGAATTGTGATTCAATGAATAGACAGGAGTAAAATACTAAATAAGAAATAAATAGAGAAGAAAGTCATAAATAGAATTGAAAGGTATTAAAATAAAAACAATAATAATAATTAAAAAAGGTATTGTCATGGTAACGTGAGATTGCAAAAACAGCACTGACCCTGTGACCCTTAAGAAATGCAATAGCTGCAGGCTGGCTAGGTTAAGATACATATATATATATATAAAAGTGTATATATATATATATTTATACAGTTTTTCATGTTAATTTAACAGCAAGTTTTAAAAACCCTTTTAAATTAATTTTAAAAATGTGTGTAAGTACAGATGCATGTAGCTTAAAACTACCAGAATAACTGCTTTTGAAGGTTTGGGAGGGACACCCCTTCCAGCATTACCCAGAAGTGTGGGTGCAAGGGACCGTGCCGGAATGGCAGCAGCACCTGGAGAGGTGAGGCAGAGCCCAATGAGCAGTGGGGCTGCCTGCAGCTGGAGGTGGGAAGGAAGCCCTGCAGAAGGGGGTCCAGGAAAAAATGTTCCCCTTGCCTCATGGTGTTTTCAGGCAGGCTGAGGGCTGGGCACGCGCAGTGGTGTTTAAATTAGACTGAGTCCAACATGTGCTTTCCACATGAATTTTAAGGTGAGAGAAAGTAGGGGCCAAGCTTCTCTAAATGCCAAGTCTGCTGCCAGGAGACTCTCCTCTCCTCTCTCTAACAAGACAGGGATATAGCAGTTAATCCTCTGGGCTGTTAAACAGCTCAGATGAAATACTGGCCCTGTGGAAGTCTGTGAGGAAAAGCTACCCTTTAACTTCAACAGGGAAGGCAGCTAAGCTCTTGAATAGACACAGCCCTCCACTGGAGCTGCCTTCAGAACTTGCAGGCTAAGTGAGACCTGTTCCCATATGCCTGCCTGCCCCACTGCTCTCTCCTTAGCTCTCCTTGTTGCTAATTTGCCTTGTCAGCAATGGTACTGGACCATTCAGGCAGCAGCCCCCCACTGATTGCCTGCTGACAGTGGGAAGCCTCAAGATCCCCAGTGTACCTGGGAAAAGGCTCTCAACGCTGTGCTCAGCTGCCTGCACAAATCTGATGGACAAACTGCCTCCTGCCTCCAGTCCCTGGGTGGTTGGGAAGCTCAGTGCCTTCTGGGGTACCCAGTGGGGATGCATAAACCTCCAACTTGTCAGCATGACCCTGCCTGGTTCAGTGATCAGCATCACTTTCAGCATCTATGCCACTGTGCCCAAGGCCTCAGCTGAATGTTTAGGCTGGTATGTAAATCCTGGCTCCTTGTGATGGGAGAGGCCTTGGTTATGCAGATGGTGTGGTGAAATGAGTGCTGGCCCCCTGTGCGTAGCATTTCTGAGGAGAGAAAAGAAACAGTACTGCTGGTGTTTTCTTATTTCAGTAAATATATTACTTTTGACCTAGCACTAGTCTATCATTAAGGTAGTGTATTGACAGTCTAGGCACTATGGAAATACTTGTATGGTTCAGTAACCCGAAGCCTGACATTTGGTTGTAGCTTATTGGTAACTTTTTCCAAGACCACTAGATATTCCTGGACTTTAAACTACAAGATACCCTAACAGTGAGTGTGAGGAGAGGGCAGGGTGACAAACCAGTTTTTATGGGAGTAGTATCCTATAATTCCCTGGTGAATCTCGGAGATGGCTATCCCAGATCAAGCCCAGCTTGCAGAGCCACACTGTGTGGGTGGTAGTGCTCAGCTGACTTTCAGCTTCTCCTTGGTGGTATTTCAGAGGGGTAAAAGGATGCTCCAAAATTATTCCACCCACTATGATCATTGAAAATCTTGTAAAAATGTTTAGCCTTGCAAAGGATATCTTACTTAACAGCTCTGTGCAGATAAGAGCACTGGGAGGGAAAAGCAGAGAGGCACATTGGTTCACACAGACCAGAGAAGTTCTGGTCTCTTCTACTTCCTCTACACAAAGTGAAGAGGATCTGAAGTGGCTGGAGATGGGGCAACATCACCTTGGCCTCCCTTGAGCCCCCTCCCAGCCTGTTCCCTTTGCTGTCCCTGGTGCAGGGATGTCCACAGCCATTGTGTGCAACAGGGGACTGGGGTGGAGGGCTGAGGGAGGGCCTGTCATTGCGTATGTCTGACCCCAAGATGAGGTGCATGAAGAATTTGGATGCCTTGTGCCACTGTGGCTGTGTGCTAGTGCTTGAGCTCTTTCTTAGAGGAGTCGTTTTGGGGACTTGCAGATTTACATAGCAATTGTGCTTCCCTGCCAGAGCTGCTGTCTCTAAATTGAAGTTAACAATTCCTCACCCAGTGAAAGACAGAGGAAATCTTTTCGTGTACCACCATGCTTGTGAGCCTCACCACAACCAGGGAAAGCAAAGCCCAGGCACTCCCTCCGGCACTGAGCCATGCTGGGATGCTTTTGTTTCCTGGGGTGTATCTCCCTCTGGGTCACCAGAGGGCTGGCAAAGACTGTCAGCATGATAACACCATGCCATGGTGGGTAGGGAGACATCCCCTTCACAGGCCTCTACAATTCTGTGCATCATCTCAGAGTACAAGGTGGAGAGGGAGCAGCCTAGAAGGAGGTGGGCTAATATTGCCCTTTTTCTATGTTAGGTTATCTTCCCAGCCCTGTTCCCCACTCAGCTGTGGGACGTTGTAGCTCCCACTAAAATGATGTTGGCAGTGTGAGAGAGTCTCTTTGCTGGTGCCAGAGCCCCCATCTAGACCCCTGCCCAGGGCAGAACATGTGTGTGTGAGTGTGTGTGTGGTTGGGTAGTGGGATGGGAGAAGCTGCTGAAAGGCCAGTGGGCTCTTGCTCTCTGGAAAGGCAGATTTGGTGTCAGAAAAAACAGCGGGAAGAAAAAATGCCCAGGTTACTGGGGAGGTGGCAGTGAGAAGGGATGCATCCCATCCCAGATCTTGATGGAAGAGGCGCTGCTCCACAGCCTCCCTCTCCCTGCCTGATCCCAGGAAGCCAGGAGCCGCCACGTTCATGCTGGAAACACTCCACTTACATTAACATATGTACTTTATACGCCTAGGGTAGCTAAAAGTGCTGCATTCAGATCCCCGAGGAGGCAACTGCTGTCTGGAGTCCAAGCGGGTGGATTTGTCGGGCTGTCCCCGTGTGCTCTCTCCGTGTCTGCGGGCGCTGGGCTGCAGCCCTGTCATGTCGCCCAGGAGATCGCGGCACTGTGCTCCTTTGCTTTCATCCTCAGGGCAGCGATGCTGGAGGTCTTGCGGTCCGGCTCGCTGTTCAGCTCGTAGCCATTGAGGCTGGGGCTCATCCCGGCTGTGCCGAAGAGGCCACCCATGTGAGTCTGTCCCACGTGGCTGCCGGGCCCGGAGACTCCAAGGAAGTCGGAGACACCGCCGGGCGCGTGGGGGTGAGCATGGGGGGACATGCAGGAGGGCACCGTCTCGCAGGGGACGACGCAGGCAGGCACGGGGGAGGCGGCTCCGTTGTTGCCAATCCAGGAGGGATTCTGGATCTGGGAGTGGGAGAAGAAGTGTCAGGGCTGCCCCGTGCAGGATGCCTTGGGCTGGGGGAGTGGAGTGTGTCCAGCCCCGGCCTGGCAGGGCAGCCTAGCGGAGGGGCAGCCAGTGAGACAGGCGTGCGGTCTGCTGGCCCCTGCCAGCTGCGGCACCCTCAGCCTGTTGCAGTCAGCAAATCCACTCCAAAACCTGTATGCCAGCCTGGACAGGGGCAGGGGGTGCAGCAGGATTACTCACCAGGAGCAGGGTTGTGCTCCTTCTCTGCCACATCTGTTTATTTATTCCTCTCCCAGACACTTTTCTTACTTTTTTTGTACCATGAGCCCTTTTCTCAGCACAGGAAATTTTGTGTCATCCATGGTGTTTCTGTGGTCCTACTCATTACAGAGGAATCAGGTAGAAAGCCATGCTGTGAGGTTGCTCATCCACCTTCCTTCTCCAGCTCAGGGCAGCTTTGCCTAGGCAAGGGCTATTTTGTACCACACAGATATGCCTGTAGGAGCTGAGCTGCCCACAGCCCCAGCACAGGCAGCTTCATTGCCCCTCTCCCCCAGCAGTGCCCATAAGGCAGCATCACTCACCCTGCTGCAAGAGCAGAGCCCTGCAGGGCCACCTCGAGAAACCATCTGGGATCCTGCAGTGTCACTCACAAAATGACATTGCAGAGGAAGAGAGGAGGGCTCAGTGTTTGGCAATGGGAATAGGTGTGCTGCAGCAGGGGGCACGTGGGCATTCAGGATGGAAGCGGGGAGGAGGTGAGCAGCTGGCTGGAGCAAGAGAGCAAAGGGCCCTTCATCCCACTGCCCCTTTCCACTGCTCACCCGTGGGCCCTCTCTGATCTCTTACCTCCCACAAATCGCTTTTCAAATTTTTGATCTCTTGTGCTGGGAGAGAAGGGCCGTGTGGAGTGAGAGAGCAGTGTAAGTTACAAAGGCAAGAGAAGGACATGCTAAAAAGGCTGCTGAGAGTGTTCTCTGCTTGAAAAGCTGCTTTGGCATCTCAGCTGTTTCAAAAGGGCTTCTTGTTCAGTTTATGGGAGATGCCAAGCAGGAGAGAGGTCAAACACTCCCGGCTTGGCTGCGGGGTAGCAGTGGTGCAGCTCTGGCTGGGGAGGCAGCTGACAGACACGGTGTCGGGGAGGGAGAACTTCCAGCAGATCTGTGATGACAGTCAGGTTCAGAGCATCATGCGTACAGAATTGCACCCTTGAGCAAATCCTGGGTGGTGGGAAGAGGAGTGGAGGATGGAGGGAGTGCTTTCTGGGGCACAGCCTCGCCCTGGAGCTAGCAAACCCCAGTCTGCCTGGCATTATCTGAAGTGTTGTGAAACTGGGGCTGGCCCAATGTTTAGGAAGCTATTGTGCTGACAGATTTTCCAAGACAGGACGCTAAGGAGGGGAGGCAGCCCTGTGACTTGCTTCCAGGATCAGGGCAGGGATGGTTTCAGTAGGACTCAGAAGCAGCCCCAGGTACCTCAACTAGGCTACTCCATCCCTTCCTTTGGAGCATAAATCTACAACTCCCTTGGGAAACATCCCCAGATGTCACTAAGTGTGCTGTGTGTACCACAGCCCATCACTGGGAGACGGCTGTGGGAATTTGCCAGGGGTAAAATGCTTTTATCCAACCACCATGTCCAAGGGGCATAGAAACCAGACATGGTAACAGGAAGCCTCCCTGGGATCTGCTATTCTTTAGGCATGAATTAGCCTTTTGGATCTTTTTCAAACCACTGGAAAGTTAGTGGGCAGCAGCACATGTGATAGGATGTGCTGAGCAGTGTGACCCATGTCCAGGGGTGCTGCTCTATGTGACACAGTGCTGGGCTTGGTACCTGCTTTAGAGACGGCTGCTCTGGACCAGGGCACGAGGGATCCAAGCCGGACACCTGACTAAAAAACTGCCAGCCCTTCGGTGCTTGACAGTATAGCCCCGGTGTCCTCGCAGCCTTGCCTAAGGGCAGGTGGGTGTACCTGAGAAGTGAAGCATGGCTTGGGAGGACTGGGACCAGAGGCAGCTGTCCAGCATACACTGTGCCCAGGTGGGGGATGCACTCACCTGGGCGTAGTTCTCGGCACGGGTGAGCAGAGGCAGCTCGTAGGCGGTGGAGAAGTGGGTCCGGACCTGCTGCATCTGACCGAACCGCTCCCGCTTGCGCCATTTCGCTCGCCGGTTCTGAAACCACACCTGGGGAGAGGCGACAGCAGGGCTGTGAACAAAGGGGAGCCCGGCAGTGGCTGCTAGCCCGGCTAGCCTGAAGAGCCCACCAGAGGGCAGGGCGTCACCAGGAGGGTGGTTTTATATGGCACAGAGATGGGCACTGCTCCCAGACAAGCTCTGCCGGGGAGAGACAATCCTTCCCTGCTTCTCTTGAGGGTCTGGGGCCAGCCTGTGCTTCTAGAAAGGGAGCACTCCAAGCAAAACGGGATGCCCAACTTCTGGTGCACAGCCTCTCTGGGGACATTCCTCCCACAGCCTGATTTGCCCTGGGACAGCCCATCTTCCTCTCACCCCTAAATCTGTGTTACCCAGGCTCTGCCTGCAGCTCTCCTGCTGTCAGCCAGTCTCAGACGAAAGTGTGAATACATCCATGTGTGCTGCTGCCAGGCTGAAAACAGCAGTGTCGGGGCTTTCCCCAAGACTAATCCTGGCTATGATGATGCCATTGACTGCAGGTTGCATTTCTCACCAACTCTCTTAACCACAACAAGAAATACAAAACCAAACACCCCTTCCCTCCTTAGCTGCAGGAAAGGACAGGTGCCCTTCTATAGCATCCTTTCGTTTACACTGAGTTTTCTTTGCAAGTTTTGCTACCCTTTGCTTCACAGTGCTGCTCAAATCCCTTCAAGGCAAAGACCAAAACTCGGTTTCTGCTCTTATTTTTACTGGCTTGACATCAGTGTGGATTATTGCACTGTTGTCAGCACCACTGCTCCTGATTTGCATCAGCCTAAGAGAGATCAGAGCCTGGCCCAGTGTCTTCAAAGCCTCTTGAAGCTCGTGAGTCAGGGAAACACATCAATCAAGAGCTGCTTTGAAGGCACTGAGAGATGAGGGCGATCACCAGGGGCTGGGTTGTGCAGGTCACGCCAGTGCATGAAAGGAGCACTCCTAGAGCCTCTCAGCTCTGCTTCAAGTTTTACACGGTGACTTGCTGGGGGGCAGAGGGGGTATTGCTGACAAGCAGCTTGGCCCTTCCCATGCCTGGCCGTGGGGCAGCTTTGCTGCTTGCCGGGCTCCTGGGGAAAGCAGACGCCAGGTAGGAAGCTCATGTCTTTGGAGGATAGCAGGACAAGCCAGGTGCTCGGCACAGGGTGGGATGGTAGGACAATTTTTGCAGGGGCGGGAGAGCCGTGGCACCTGCAGCCTGAATCAGTGCAGCCAGAAACTGCTACAGGGAGGGATAAGGGGCTTGGGTTTCTGGTCTGAGCTGACCCTCCTGCTTGTGCTGGAAGAGTTGTTTCAGGATCTCCTGCTTCAGTTTCTGCCTTCCAACACACAGGCAGCCTCATGCTGGTCTCTCACAGCCAGGCCTGTGGTATGAGTAGGCAGCTGAGGGTCTGGCCATGCACTGTGGTCTGCTTGGGGCAGGGAGGTGATAGTGCAGCTGCCAGCCGTGTGGGCTCTGCATGTGGGCTGTGGATGGCACAGGGTTTAGAGCCTGGCCCCATGGCCATGGCAATGCCACTGGCATGGGCTATCCACAAGCTGGCCAAAGCAGCAACCTGCTATCAACCCCCTACCCCAGATCAAAAACCCTGTAAGTGTTTTCAGTAGGTGCAGAAAGCATCAGCAGAAACGTCCCAGCGTTATCCCAGCTGAGCACACGCTGCACATGCAGAGCGTCCTACTGGAGCAGGTTTGATGCCTCAGGCATCTCTCTGTTTTTCTTCTACCTCTTCTTGGCACAGCCGCTCCAGCCCAGCTGCAGGCCAGTCCCAGGGCTGGCCTGGATCACAGCGCTTTGATCTGCAGATTCAAAGTTAGCGCTGGTGACCCTGTTCCTCCTCAGGCGGAGGAGGCCCCGCTGTGCACAGAGGGGTGGAGAACAGGTAGGGAGCAGAGTGCTGGCTCTGCATGAGGCTGGGATGAACATGTGCCAGGCATACGTGGCCATTCCCTCTGTGGTGAAGGCACTGGCTGCCTTGCCCTCCTGAGCATCCCAACTGGGAGCAGGGCGGCCGAGCTCAGCTCCCCTCAGCAGCGTGCGGCTCTGCAGTGTGACCTTCGAAACCATCAGTGCCCTCTTCATCCCAGGACAGCACAACAGCTGCCTTGACAGAGCTGAGTGAGGTCTCAGCCCCTGCCCTAACACATTTGTGCATTGGATTGAGCAGAGCAAAGTGATTTAAACCGGCAGTTCCCAAATTGCCGCATGGATGGTGGGCTGGGAGCATGTGGCAAATCGTTGCATTAGGCTGAAGAAGTGTGTCTTCAGTCCAAGTGTTGGCGTCACAGGCACCGGAGACAATCTGAGAGCTGAGAGTGAGCTCTGAAGCACTTGTGACAAGGTTTGGACCACTTTTTAAAGCTCTCCTTTCTCCTCTGGTCCAAATCCTTATAGGCTTCTTGGTATCTTGCAGTTGGGTTTCTTCAGGCCTCCACAGTGCTCCGGCAAAAACAAGACAGGCATGGAAATGTGTAATGTGAAAATGTCAGCAAAAAACCCCAAGTAATCCTCAGTATTTCCACAGTCTTAGAAGACACCTGCTTTTAAAAAGCAAATCTAAACACAAACAGAAGTTCATTTTCCTTTCATTGCCTGTCACTCCTTGTCAAGAGCGGCTGTTGTGGAATAGGAATGTGACAGCAGAGGCTGCAGTGGCTAGTGCAGTGTGTCCTCTGGGGTGAGGATGGGCTACCTTGTGCAGGGGCCAGCAGTTGCTGGGGGCTGAATTTCAGTGTTAACAATTACAGTAGGAGCGTACGGTAATGTCATGTGTCTGACTCCTGCAGACAATGCTTTGATAAGCCCTGGTGCACCAAATCAGCCCTGTAAAAATCTACAGAACAGAGAATGTTTCGTGTCTCCATAAACATTCAGCCATATGCTGGTACCTAAATCCATATGCATACACAGCTGATGTGCTGTTGGGGATGGAGAGGCCAGAAGTGGCCTGAGACAAGGCAAGGAGGCTCCTGCTCACCCTTGCTGCCTCTACCCTCACACCCAGTGGACATGGCCAGTCTGCTCCTGCCACCAAGCCCCATGTGGCCTGCATAGGGCACAGGTGAATGGGCTCAGCTGGGACTGAACCAAGGCCACTGACCATGTCTGGATAGTTGGGGGCTAACTTGCTGATTTGTCCTTCCTCCAAGTTAAAGAAAAAAGTGTTTTGCCCTCTCTCCTACCCTCACTGTGGCAGTGGTGAGTGAGGCTGACCTCTGCACATGTGGTGGTGGGCCAGTGACTGCTGTGGGGTTGTGCTCATGCCCTGTGCTCAACACCCCTAACTGCATCACTGCTCTGATGCAGGTAAGAGCTTCCCATCATGTTCAAGTCTCTGGTGCTTTTGCTCTCTTCTGGCAGCCTCACAGCATCCATTCTCCCCATTCCTGTTCTCTCACCCTGCTACCCTCCTCTCTCTGCTCAGCATCCATCTGTCTATGTTCAGGACCCCGTCCCTCTGTAAAAGGCCAGGCCATCTCTCCTCTTGCCAGAGATGGCCACCAGCCCTTTGCTTTTCAGACTGCAAGAACAGAGCCAGAATTCATCCCTGAGTGCTGAAACTGGACACCATTTTATCAGTGGCCTGGAATGGGAAATTGGAGCCTGGGATGAGAGAATTGAATAACTTGAGCTTGTTTTCATTTCATGTTTAATTTCCTGCAGGCTTAGCTCAGTCTTTCCGCTCCTTCCACCAGCCTCCAAGGGTTTTATGGGGGAAAAGGGATCAAGATATATTACTTCTTGCTTTGCTGTGCTTTTTTTCTTTTCTTTTTTTTCCAAGGCGGTGATTTCACTACAGCAGAGTTTGACATTTTCCTCTCACTTTCAAGCCCCCGCCGCATCACAGGGTCACCGCCAAAAACATTTCACTAATGGTCCCAGCAATCACAAAGCTGGCTCTGAGGGGGGCTGGCTGATGTGTTATATTCCCTGGCTGTGAAGCCTCCTCCCAGTCCCATCCCTGCCTCCTCTCCCAGAGAGCAGTCCAGGAGGCAGATAACCCAAGAGATTAAGCAGCCAGGGCCAGGTTGGCATGGGCTTGGGATATGCCTGTGTGTGCTTCTATGCAAGGGGAAGCAATACTGTGTGAATACAGGTGTATTCCTTGTTTTCCTAGTGCCACTGCCTCAGACATCTGCTGCAGACCTGCATGGGCTGGAAGAGCCTCAAGCAGAAGCGCTTTCTGGGATTCTGCAGCCTCAGACATGGAAGAGGAGAAGAAAGGAATAGGATATGCATGTTGTGTAGGACCTACACGAACACAGCACTCCCTGAGCAGGTTTGTGACTGAGCTATAGCAACCTCTTCCTGGCTGTGCCTCTGCACAGGGCTTATGCATGGCTCCCACTTTGGAGAACAGGGATGTGCACTATCTTAATAGTACATGGAAACAAGTGGCAAGGTTGTGGGGAGTAGACAGGAAAATGTGGGATTGCATCACAGGGGAAATTAGCTTTGACATTGTCAGACACCAGTAGAGATGGCTGGAAACTGAGGCAGGCAGGGAGATGGAGCAGGAGAGGGGCCAGGCTATGGAATGTCGCTGCTTCACAGACAGTGTGGTCCACCTCATGTCTGCTGCTGGCATGGGCTCTTCTCCAGGCACCAAGAGCTCCAGCAGCTACTTCTCTAATGAAGTGTGAGCTTGGGAAAGGGATGGAAAAATCAAAGCTGTGGAGCCTGTCTGGGCTCTACATCTGCTCCTGCCTGCAGTGCAGCTAGCTAGGAAGCCAAACCTGGCCAGAGGGGATGACCTCCAGCCAAAAGCTGTGGGAGGGAGCATCACACCTTAAACCTGTGCCTCACATTTCTGCCACTTTGCTTTGCTTAGTTCAGCTCTGCAGGGAACTGAAGCTGACTTCCAAAACGTCATTCCAGTGCAGGAATATCCCTTAGATGACCATATCTTCCTTAGGAGAGGGACTACTGTGCTTCCCTCAAAGCCCGTAGGGCTGCAGTAGGTGTGTGCCCAAACCCCCCAGAGCAGCTGGCGACCCACCCAGTGCTGTGTCAGTGCAGCTCACTAGCCAGCAGCCTCAGCCCTGGGAGCACATCTGAGATGCCAGCCCCTGGGATGCCTCTGGGCCTGCCCAGCCAGCGCCCGCTGCTCTGGGCACAATCCTGCTGGTTCTTGCTCTGCAGTGAGGGGAGTCTGCACTGCTGCTGACAGCACGGCAGTCCTTCATCACGAGGGGTGGCCTGGTGCCAACCCACGGCCCAGATCACTGGCAGAGCTGGGGAATGACTGAAATGCAAGTGCTTGCCCCTTTCACCGTGGGGTAAGTGCTGGAGCAGCCAGGCCACTTAGCCAAGCCCTTGAGCAGCTCTGTCACACGAGCCCTGTCATCGCCATCCCAAGTGAGAGGTGTGCACTGGCACTTGCAAGAGCAGGGAGGCTGTTCTTGGCTGCCCGTGGCAACAGGCTACTGGCATGCTTATCTAAGAGCAAGCTGAAACCCCTCTTTGCCAGATATACTCCTGGCTACCTTGGGAGCTCTTCTGCCCTCGGCTGAAGTGTGATCCAGTGGTAAAGTGGGGAAAAACCCCCAAATTCAGGGTGATATGTAAGGAACTTGTAGATTGCACTTGCCTCGCCTGCCCTGGCTCTGATGGCCAGCCCTTCACACTGCCTGGGATGACACAGTAGCTGCAAACCCTGGCTCAGAAGCAAGCAGGAGAAGCTCGCCACCCTCCAGCACCTCATTCTCATTCCTGAGCTAAAGGAATTTCATGCACTGCGCAGCCAGTAACCCGATGCTATGCCTGGCCTCCCAGGAGACCCCATTAGCACTTGTGGTGTGTTCTTGGGAAATGAAGAGCTGCATCCAGTGGCACAAGTAAAGAGCTGATGTTTGTAGCACTGCCTTGCTCTACCCATCCTGTAGTGCTCAGCATGCTACACTTGGGACCAGTGGGAATTGCACTGCTGCCTACTGAAACACAGCCATGTCCAGCCTGAGGAGAAACAGCTGTGGGGAAGAGGAGAACACCAGCCCTGCAAACCAACTTAGGGAAGCAGACAAAAAAAATCCTGCTTCTGCTTGAATCCAGAAGTGAATGCACAAACTAAAATGGACTTAAGCATGGATGTGGGCCTTATTTGCAACAACTACTTGTAAAGGTTAAAGCAGAGGCTGCCTGGGAGCTGGTAATATTCCTGATATAAAAGATAGAATCAGGTGTCTCTATGGGCCAATTATTCTCGATGGTAATGCAGGTTCTGGGGGTGGTGAGCTGACAAATGCCTGCAGATGGAAGTTACAGGATTAGCTGTGCTGGAGAAGGAGCTGGACACCAAGGTGAGAGCTGCGGATGTCTGCTCCATGCAGTGGTGCTCTTTTTTGCACGTGCTTCTGAGCCCTGACAGGCCTCCTCTTTAACCTTGACTCAGAGGAAAGAGCAAGAGCTGGAGATTCATTCCCTCCTCTGATGTGGATTTTGGGTCTGCTGGCCCCCCAGGTTAAATCAGGGGAGCTAGTTCATGAGAGCTGGCACCTGTGTGGGTGGAGGTGATGAGACTGAGTGGGGCTGTTTGACTTTCCTGCTCCTCCTAAGGTGGTGGGTGCCCCTTTTGCCTCCAGATCTCCAGCTTTCATGCAGTCTCAGCACCTGCCAAGCAGGGAACAAGAGCTGCCTCTCTTGTATCTCCTCATGTTCTCTGGTACTGAACTCCCAGTCACCTCTGCAGCCCCATCTGCCAGAAAGAGCCCATCCTGTGGAAAATCTTGCTCCCTCTCAGACTAATGAACCCGTGTCCCCTGCAAGCCTCCTGAAGAGAGCAGGTTTTGTGCCAGCTTTGTTCAGGGTGGTGGTGAGGCTTACCCACCTGCTGTCCCATTAGCTCAAGGGCCAGAGGTGTTTCTGTGAGCACTGGATTGCAGGACACCAGACCAAATGAAGGAGCTGACGCCAGTGTCCGACATGGACATTCCTCCTCATGCTTTCCCTGATTAGGGCTCGGCTGCCTGCAGCTTACGGTGGGGCTGCAAGGGAACCTCAGAGGTTTTTTGCAGCTCCTCCACCCCTCACCCAGCCCCAGGATTTCCCCCATACCTGTACACGAGCCTCGGTGAGGTCTGTCCTCATGGCTAGCTGCTCCCTGGCGTAGACATCAGGATAGTGGGTCTTCTGGAAGACCTTCTCCAGCTCCTCCAGCTGGTAACTTGTGAAGGTGGTGCGGTTCCTCCGCTTCTTGCCCTTGTTGCTCTCTGAGTCGGCCTTGTCCATGGGGCTGGGGAGGTCTGTGCTGGCCCTGTCCTGGGGCACTTTCACCCCGGCCTCCTTCACGCTCAGGTAGCTGCTGTCCATTGCTGAAGGGTCAGAGCTTGGCTGCAAGTCAGGCTCTCCCAAACCGCTTTCCTTACCTGTTTTGGTGGGAGGTAGGGGAGGGAAGAGGAGGACAGGTTTGACCAGGGGTAGAGGGCAGGGAGAGAGAGAAAAGGAAACAGATGTAAATCTTTTGGCCAAATTTGCCCAGCACAGACAGACAAGAGGAGGTTGGGGCAAGCTCTCCAGCTCCTGCTCCCTCTCAGAGACCCAGGTGGGAGGATGAACCCTGCACGCTCAGGTGCACACACCCCAGCAAGACCCTCCTTCAACCTCTCAACACCCACATCAGGGTGCATGGAGCACTACATTCCTTGGTCCTGGCCACAGCAAAGGTCTCTGAGAGGTACCCATTTGCTCCTTGCACCATGCAGGTCCCCTGTCACCAGCCCATCTGTGTTCACCTGCTGAATAACACAGAGTAGAAAACCAGGAATACACAGAAGCCACATGTGGTGCTTGGTGGGGTCTGATTTCTGCTCCTGCATCCTCAGGCAGTGGTGGTGGTGTGTCAGCAGAGGTGCTCCTGACTGACACCCCCAGTCACCCTCACAGACTATTGCCAGGACTTGCACCGCTTTTGGCAAAGAGGCTGTGAACAGGGCTTAGTGCCACGGAAAAGGACAGTGTGAGACACCTGCAGAAACAGCACCCCCAATGTGCAAGGCAGAGGGAAATGAGAGGACTGTGACAGCCGTCTGGGGGGCCGTTCCCACCCGGGTGCTCTCAATAATTAATAATTAATGAGACATGACATATGAAAGCAGTATGGCAGCGCACGAGGAAAAGGTTTCAACCACTGAACCAGTGAACTGGTTCCTTTCTAAGGCTTAGCAGCTACAGTAAATCCACCTTTGAGCTTTGTAATGGGATATATGCATCCTCAGGTGCAGGCACTGTGTGTGTCCTCTCCTGCACACCTCCTGTCTCCAGTGACAGTGGTGTCCCCTCATTAGCAAGAGTGATGCTACACCAGCAGGACCTGGTGGGGACTCATGCTCTCTCTTATCTGATGCCACTGCTCTGCATGGTGGCCTGAACCCAGGACAGAAAAAGAGGGATCTGTGTGACTGGCCACCTGGCATACAGTGCACAGCCAAGTGTCACACCTGGCCACATTTCTGGCTGCAATCTTTGGGCAAAAAACGTGGTGGCCCTACTGCAGGTTTTAACCTTGGGCCACTATACTCAGTTCCTGAATGTGTGGGAAGTGATACTGTGGTGTTTTCTATCCGTGCTCTCCTTACCAAACCAAGAACACATTAAGTGTCTTTCGTATTTTTTTGAAATTTCACTTTAGTCAATTTTTAAAAGTTACCAGGCCAGGATCAGTCTTTCTAGGAAGCAGTTCCACTATTTAGTGATGTCCCCTTGAGCTTTTCCCAGGCAATGTGATAGCCAGGGTCATTAATGCCAGCTTAGGCATCTTAGCCTGTGTCTTTGGCAATACTCATCTCTTGTTACAAAATCATTCTGCTAATTCACTGTATATTTACAGTTTAGCCCTTCTGTGAGCAGCTCTGTCACACTTCACAGCCAAAAGCTCATGAAGAGTATTGTGAGAAGGTGTACAGTGTACAAGTCCTTGCCCATCTCTCACTCTCACAGCTGAAAGGCTGCACTGAGATGATTGGGATGAAACCAGGAGGATGAAATGTAGCTGTCACCCTCAGGCATGAGAGCAAGGTGGCCCGGGTTTAGGACTGGGGAGATGAGCTATGAAAGGGATTTGAGAAGAAAATTGCCCAGATGGTACAGAGTGCTTGTAGGCAGACCTTGGATGAAGGCAATGGATTCAGCTGCCACTTTCACCCTACTGTGATTTCAGATTTATTGCTTTCTCTAAAATTGTTCCTTCAGACTTTTGAGGAGCTCCCTATAAAGCTTACCAAAGCTTGATGTCTATCTTAACTCTCTTTGCTTTGATCCTTGGGAACATTTTGCCAAAATTTGTGCTCCCTGGGTTCCAGGACAGTGTCTAGGCCAGTGACTGACACACTGCCTCCTCTTTGAACTTGTCTTCTCCAACTGGCTAACCTCTCCCACTGCTCCTGGGGGATGCAAGTGGACAGACCTGTCCAAAATGGGCTGGGACAGTGCCCGGCCCCACAGCCTTGGTAAATCATATGCAGACATGATATTTATAATTTTTACAACTGAAAATAAAACAGTTCCAGAAAGTTTGCAGCAATGGACTACCACCTATGAGACTCAGTAGAGACAGAGTAATAAATAAAGTATTCCAAGAGGTTGGGGTTTTTTTTTCCCCTTTATCTCTTTCTTTTATTATTTATGATGTCAGGAAGCTCAGTACACTTTCCCCCATGGCTTTGTGTTGGCTGCCTCCCTAACTCCCAAGTCCCCTGTAGCTCCAGCAGCAGCAAAGACAAGACCTGAAGCCCTTCCTTGGGAAGTCCTCTGCTGGTTTTTATCTGCTTCAGGAGCTCAGTTAGCTGGGAAGTGACTGCACAAACATACATAAACACACACACACGGAGAGAGAGAGAGAGAGAGAAAAGCTCTGTGTCTGTTCCAATTTTGTTGACAGCATAGCTCAAGCTGCAGCTGAGAGCTGGGCCCCAGACTTTCAGCAGTGATAAGTTGTCTCCATTACAAACCATCAGCCCCAAGGAGGAAGGACTGTCCCTGCTGCACACACAATGAGTGTTCCTGTGCCTGCTGTGCCAGTCCTTTGCAGCTCAGCCATGCTGCTCTCGTGCTCCTGAACTGCAGCAGACATGGGCATCTTCACCTATAGGCCCTGGGGGCCCTGGTAGGGATGAACTGTTTCCATGGGAGGGGCAGATCCTCTGGGATGGAGGGCAGGATGGCAGCATAGGGAGGGCATGGTGTGCATCCACCCTCAGCTGAGCATCCCAAGAAGTCACTCTCATTCCCTAGAAACAGGCTCCCTGACCTCAAAACAGTCACGCTAACTGCTGAAGTGAAACAAATTGCATACATCTGCATATGGATATGCCCAGACTTCCTGTAACTGGAGATGGCCTCAAAGTTTCAGTGCAAAGTTTGGGGTGTCTGTTTCTAATCAAACCCAGAGAGACCTTGAGTTACATATTGTGAAGATCTCTATGACAAGGAGTTAATGTGAGCACTACTGCACCCTTACAAGCCCGACAGGACCGCTTGGTGCCTCCTTCACTGCTTGCCAATCCATCCTTGCCCTCGTAGCAGTAGAAGGAGGATATTTTCTGACTTCCCACAATTATACCCTGCTCTCCCTGTGCCTTGGCTGCCTGCTAGACCATCAGCTAGCCCAAGACCTTCCTTGAATGACCCTGTGTCAGCTGCCAAAGGGCAGGGACAGTCCAGGATAACTGGGCATGTGGGTTCCAAGCATCTTGCAGCTCCTTTTGGGAAGGAGGAATGCCTGCATTCCCACTTCTTATGCAGGGGATATGCCCTTCAAATCCCACCACATCTGTCCTGGAAACCCTATGGAGGAGAAAGGGGGTACAGGAGTCAGGAGACCATGTTCACCTGTGACCATGAGGTAAGGCCCTGAGACAGCCAGGCACTGCTCTGCTCTGCTGACACGCTCCTGGAGAGAACAGTCATTTTTATCACACTGTCAGAATGTTGGGATTCACAACCTCTATGTGTTTTGCTCCTCAGGTATTTTGAGAGGGTGATTAAGTAAAATCTTCACTATGTACAATCTTATCCATGGACTTTAATTTAGAGCAAAGTCAGCTTGGTACATCCACAGGGACGGAGATTGGGACATTTCCAGCTTGCAGCTTTGGGCCCAGCTTGAAATGGTAGGTCTGCTTTGCACAGCACATGCATGACAAGCCACAACTCCTGCACGACAGGCTCCTTCACACAGATCCTGTGACAGCAGCCCCACAGCCCATAAGGCTGCAAGAGAGCTACATGGCCAGCACAGCCCAGGGACACAGCCAGCACAGGGCAGTTCCCCTGGGCTCCAGGCAAAAAAGCCTGCTGGATCTTGGCACTGCTAATGTACTGCTCTGGCAACATCTTATCCAAGCTATTACAGTCTCAGCGAGGAGCTGATGCTATCCCAGTCCTGGGAGGCTTCAAGAATAGCCTGGAATACCTACTGGCATGTGGCAGCTCACAGACATTGTCTGTCTGTGGACAACCCATGTCCAAAGACCATGGCACAGGTGACATGGGGCTGCACCAGCCTGCCCCTCTGCTCCCACACTAAATGATACTGGGGCCTTCTGCCTTCCTCTCCAAGTGTGGGCACAGGAGTGTTCCCCCCTGCCCACCCCAAATTCTATGGCTTCCAGTGCTGGCCACCTCAGGGTGCCTCTCCTTGCCTGCACAGGCGTTGTCTGATTCTTCAGAGCAATGGTGCTTTAAAAAAAAAAAAAAGCTCTTAATGTCATTTTCTCAACTCTTGCCTAAGGACCCGTGCTAAAATTTTGCCTAGAGAGGGTTCAGGTGGGGTTTTACACTTCCTACCAAGGCAGATTTGCACCACAACCCAGCCAGCACTCAAAGAGTTGGTCAACCCTAGGAACCTTATTCAGTTCCTGTGATCTTGCCTTAACACGTGCTGAATCCATTATAATTGTTTCTAAGCTGCCTGTTGCAGTCTTCTGCCTCCTATCTGTCATTAAAGTCTAGAAGTCAGCACAAGACTATTATTTAAAAAATATCCACATTTTGGGTTATATAGGAAAAAACAAAGTGACTAAATTTTAGAGATATAATGACCCAAATATTTAGGTTTATTTCTGTTCAGGGAGTCAGTGCTCTTGCAGTCTGCACATGTAGAAAAGATTTTAACACTTTTTGAGTTGCATGTGGCATCACTGATTTAATTAGCAATGGTCAGATGCTTAATCATGCTTTCACTCTTGTGCCCAATTGAAGTGTAAAACTGGGCAGCATTCATCTCTTAAATGCAGGTGGTATAATTCTAGATAAGACACAAACCATTGGCTTCATTCTGGAAACTGCAGTTACCATTTGCTGCTAAGCAGAAACTGTTTGGAGCATCTCCATTTCAACTCTGGGCAAGGATGAGTATATGGTCTATCCATCCCTCCCAGACAGGGACCTCCTTTGGTTGATTCTGCAGAA
This sequence comes from Hylia prasina, assembly GCA_013397195.1. Classification (NCBI taxonomy): domain Eukaryota; kingdom Metazoa; phylum Chordata; class Aves; order Passeriformes; family Sylviidae; genus Hylia; species Hylia prasina. Next base: position 185,896 of record VYXD01000744.1, read on the forward strand.
CTTGAAGGAAGGCTGAATATTTTCTATGCTGTTCCTCTGCTCCTAGTACAGCATTCACTGACTTCCCATTGTGCTCAGGAGATACTGCATGAATGTTCTCATCTGCACAGACACCATCCATCTCTGCAGAGCTTGTCAAAGCTGCTGGCACTGCTGCCTGCAGCCTCCTGAGACTCTACAGCAAAGGGGGGACACACTCAGTGGTTACTTATGGCAGAATTCACAGACTAAAAGTAGCTGTGAAATACCTGACTACCTTGGGGAGCTATTTACAGACAGAGCAAAGTCCTACAGAAAAGTCTACTTGTAGAAGAATAAAAGGGGGAAAGGAGTGTTCCTCTCTGCTGTGCTCCTCCTGACCACACCAAGGGCTCCCTTCTGTGAGAAGAGACTTATTTTTCTGATCAGAGCATACAGCAAGAATAAACTAAGGCCTGGAGCAGAAGGTCTAAAAACCTCCTTCTGTTCCTGAAAAGCAGTGTGGAGACAGTGTCAATGGTTCCACACAGACAGCATGGGTGGTTTTTTGGTGGCCCTGAAGCCAGTGTATAACTTGAGTCACTGGCTCTACCTCCACTGTGTGTCTGCGAGATGTTTCTGTGGGAGTCAAATTCCCCTCAGCCCTGGCTGCACTTAAACTCTCTTGTTCCTGGCTGGCTAATTCTCCTGGAGTAAATCACTGTATGAGTTTGGGGACAGACAGCTTGATAAACGTTAACTCTAGTGCTGCTGAGAAGTTTACATCACAGCAAGCCTGGGGAATATGCACTATTTACTTGGGAAAATTGCTGTTCCTCTCACTTTTATTCTGAACTAGCTTTTTTCCCCCAATACAAACATCTGTTTTTGAGGGCATGTGTTGCTTTATTGCCTGATTAGCTGGATTCACACACCCTGTGGCTACTTGGGGAGAGCTCAGTGTCGTCTGTACAAATGCAACATGTGCTGCTTGCTCCTCTTTCATGTTTTTTAAAGGAAGCTAACAAAACTGGCTTTTGCATAAACAAATCAATTCTGAAAATGCTGCGTAGAAGCTGTGGCTAGAGAAAAAGGCACAGCTCATTCCCCAAGTCCTTTTTCGTATGGCACATTCATCTGAAGAGCAGGAAAGTGCTGACTAGCAAATGTTGAAGGCACAAAAATGCTTCTAGCAACCTGCTGCAATTGCAGTTGATTTTCTGGCTCCCAGAGCATGATATAAGGAAAGAGCAAGAAAATGTACTGCCATTGCCTCCATGGAGGGAAAATGAAACTGCTCCATTCCATACCATGGCTTCCTCACTACTGAATATGAAGGGATATTATTGCTTGTGCCAATATTCTGGAGTTGGGCGTCTCAGTTCTCTCTGATGAGCCCATTAATTTCCCAGTGACATCGTTTTGTCGTCTCTGATGCCTGAAGGTCTTCAGTGTTGCCGGGGGTGACACTGTGCCTTGGGAAAATGCCAGGACCAGCCACAAGATGACTCTTTAAGTGACAGCAGATGGAAGTGACAGTCACCTCGGTGGCATCAGAGCCCCATTAGATCCCACACAGGTATCTCCAAGCACAGGGCTGGGAGTGATCAGCTACGGGTTTGCAGCATGCCAGGCTATGTGCAAAGTTTGAAAGTGTGACAGACATGACGGATCAGCTACTGCATTTTAAAATGTCTCATTTCCCACTGTAGGCATGTCACAAGCAGCTAGGAAAAAATAGTGGATTTCTGCTCCATGCTACTTGTATCTCTGCCTAAAACAGTGCATGTGAACCAAAAGCCATCTAGAACATCTGAACTGATATATCCCCTGTGAGTACCAGCCAAGGAAGATGGACAAAGCAGGCAAGGATGAAAAGGGGGCTTGAAAGGGCTTTCAGTTTCCTCTTTGCTCTGGTTTTGATACCTTTTGGATAAGTAGTCTCCTCCATCCCAAACAGTCCTGCATGCCTTGCCATGACAGTGATTGCCTGAGGGTCTTGGTTTTTCCTAAACTCCTCAGAACCAGATGTAAGCACCTAACTGCTCTGTAGACTTGGTTCAATGCTGAATAGACGAAATCCATGATTTCATTAAGAAAAAAAATCAGGATCACTAATATTGGACAAAGTACTGAATAGTGTAATCTCAGTCATAGACTCATACCTACACACAGGCTAGTAACTCTTTATTGGGATTTCAGTCCAGAAGAGTCCACAGATCCTTGAGCAAATGAAAGATAGAACAGACAGATCCTCAGTGCTGTTTGCTGAAGACTTACATCCTCCACAGACAGGCACTGTAGGGTTTTACACACTTTGATGCTCTGTCCCAATGTGGGAACTCTGTTCTGTGGGAACCCTGTCTGAGCTAAGTTCTCCTACTGGGACATCCTTACTGGCTGTCAGCATCTGAAGCAACATCTGCTCAATGCATCTGGTCTACCTTACTTTGGGATCATTCAGTTATCCCTCTGTTGTGTTGTGTTAAGAAAAATCAAGATCCGGCAAGGTTGCTCCTCCTCTGCTTGGATGCTATCTCCAGCCAGGTTAGTGACAGTAGCATTTAAGGTAGCCAGGATTCAAACTCCTTCCCTGTGAAGTCAGGCCCTGCACCTGGAGCAGGGAAAGGTAAGTGCTGTGGAGCTCTGGGGCTGACAGCAGGAAGTGCCACTCAGAGCCTGCAGTAGCACTGAGTGCTGGTCAGATGTGAGTGACAGATGAGGTTGACACAGGGCTTAGGGCTAAGCTCTCACTCTGAAAGGACAAGCACAGGAGTTCCCATCAGATGCAGATTTATGTATTCATCTTAACCTCACCTATCCCATTTGGCCACTGCAAGGATGTGAAAAGATCCCTCACCTGAGCACTGCAAGAGAAAAGGGGGCTCTTCTCTGCAAGCTGTCATCTTCTCCAGAGGTTTCCCCTGAAACCAGTCAGTGCCTCTCTCTTTCCCACAACATGCCCTGGACATTTCCCCTACAATTTCCACCCCAGGCTGTGTGCTGGGTGAGCAGGACCTCTGCTCTGTCAGGGTGAAGGGGAGGTATGAGGCAGTCATGCAACCTTCCACATCTCAGTGTGTGTTGACTTCCATGCTAAGCACGTGGCAAGTTAAGAAAGGAGTAGGGGATTTTACTTCCTGCTGGTGAGGGAAGCTGGTGAGACAAAGCTGCCTGAAGGGAGTTGATCCTTGCCCTGATGTCTGGCTATTGCACAGTTTAATTCCCTGCTGCCAGCTTGCAGAGTGATTCACCCCATCCCGTGGGTCAGTGCCTGCCTGGATGATGCTCACGTCATTGGGTTGGTTGGTCTGTCTGCCTCTCTCTGCACTCTTCTCTCTCTGCTTTGCAAAAGCCACCTCCGTGCAGCAGAGACATCCATGCATTGCTGAAGTTTAGCTGCCTCCCACAGGTGACTTCTAGTTGCCTGTTTTGTGCTGCTGGTAGCAGGGACCTGCAACCTGAAATTTCCATCTGAGAAGAGAGGCAGGAGGAGGGAGGTTAGGGGCATTTTGTAATGGGCTGGGCAAGAGCTCAGCTGCATCTGCATCATGAAGTCCTGGTTCAAATTAATGACAGACGAAGTTCAATGGCTTGTGGGCCCCGGCCAGGGTGGTGTCTCAGCAGGCTCTGCCCAGCTGAAGCAGCCAGCCTGTGGCCCTAGTCCAGCAAGGCACTGCAGCATATGTGTGTCCCTGGACTACCCCTGCACTAAAGTGCAGCGTTATGTACTTCAGATGGGCAGTCAGGCAAGCTCAAACAAATCTTCCCAACACTGCTCCCATGGTGCTCCTTGTCTTCTCAGTTTGGGCCCCCAGGTGCCCCCACGGAGAAGACCTGGGGACTCCTGAGTCTGGATGAGAAGCTGTGGCAACCCCATTGGAACTCAAGTACAGCACAGCTCAGGGGGATTTGGGTGCTACCAGTTACGCTTTGAAATTGGAAAGCAGGAGTGATTGAAAGCTGGAGTAAAAGCAGAAAACAACCAAAGTTGGCTGAACCTCACAGAACCACAGAAAGGGTTGAGTTTAAACATTGAGACAAAGTTTGGGCAAGATTTCTTAGCAAAGTAGTTCTGTTGTTCTTCAGTTTTATACCGCTGATTAGTAAAGAAAAGGCCCAGATGAGGGAAGAAAAACATTCAGCCTTCCACAAACCTGCCTGTTCTTGGAAGAACATCTATAATTTATTTCCATTCCAACTGCACATTGCAAAACTCAAGGCCAGCCAGGTCTGGGAAAATTCCTACAAGCACTAGGCTTTTAGAAGCATTCCAGAAAGAAATTAGGTTTCTGGCTACCAAACCCACTAATTCACAGTCAGTGGGCCTGGGCAACAGACTGGCATCAGCTTTTACTGGCAGAGAGTAATAGGGCAGCAAAATCCCAAACTGAAGCAAGAAGCAGCACAACCAAACTGGGAACTTGCCAGCCAAGAAGCAAGACACAATAACCAACAGCAAACCTAAGAGCAGCAGGTTGTTTCCCCTGACCTTGACACCCTCCTCATGAGGTGGGGGCAATGCTACAGCCTCACTGGGGTTTTCTGTAGAGGAGATCCTGATGCCAGCTGGGGTGGAAAAGCCCAGACTCCTGACAGGGTCTGAAGGTGGCAGCAGCAGTGCCTGGTACCAAGGACTCTCATCCCTGGTCTCCATGAGCCCATGTGCAGTGCAGGGGTTACACAGTGACCTTGAGGTCATTCTGAGCTTGAGATTGTTTTGAGGTATTGAGGAGACATGGCTGTACTGCATGGCCTGGCCATGCACCACGGTGTGTCTACACTATAGCTGTGGAGAAAGGGCAGACAGAAAAATCCCTCCAGGACTGGCTTGCTTGGAAACTCTGGTTGACCCTGACACAGTCTAAATAAATATTTTTTTAAATTACTCAGAATGCCCCAGTCTTCTTATATGTATCCCCAAAGACTGTCATAAAATGTCTACAGAAAGGGCTCCGTGAACCTCTGCTGCCCTGCTCTAGAGGCACATATTTCAGCTCCAGTCAAACTGAAGTTTAATAAACCCTTGGCCTCTGTAGGTCCCCTCCAGCCTCTGCAGCAAGCAGTTCTCCTCCCCTGCCTCAGTCTGGCTCTGAGTCTGTGTCCACCACTGGTGTCTGCCATGAGCTGCCAACACCTCTGCAGCCTCTGATGGGAGACCACCATTAGCTGTGAGTGCTGCACTCTTGCACCTCACCTCTTATTCTGCTGGGGCTGTGAGGAGTAGGAAAAGAGTGTTTGAAACTCTCCCTCATTGTCATCAGCTCTGAAACATATCGGAGTGCCAGCCTAGGACTCCTCTGGAGCTTTAGCTCCATATCCTTCATTTCCACAAAGAGAGAAGGTGTATGTTGACTCTGGGGGCCAGGATAATCTGAAGTCTTTTGAATGATACCAATAGCTGATGCAAGCCACTGTGCTTGGTAAAATACTGGAAAACCCTGCTTGCATAATGGTTTAAGGGCAATGCTTTCCTCATCCAAAAAAATACTTATGTGTTGTTCAATAATCCCCCTTTAATGAAGTTGTGCCAAGTCATCAAGGGGTAAAAATGGTACTGCATGACTTGACCGATTACTCTCATGAGACACTTGTGCGAGAGCCCAAACACCTGCCTCCCCAAGGAAAGGGCTGAAAATGATTTACAGAAGCAATGAGGCAAAGGTTTATTGATAATGAGGCACTAAGAGGAAATGGGATGAATGTGCACAAGATTCCTCTAGTAAATGAACAACAAATAGTATTCACAATCAGCAACTTACAGTTTTAATTTTGAGTTGAGAATAGCAACATTCACAGATTCAGAGATTATTCTGAGTTAGAAGGAACCCACAAGGATCATTGAGCCCAAGTCTGAAGTGAATGGCCCATATGGAGTTTGAACCCAAGATGCAGGTCAAATGACAGTTATTAAGGAAAAAAAATCCATTAGGTAGTGCTGAGCAAGGAAAACATCCACATAAGTGTGCTCTTACTTGTGAAAGGGGAGTCATGAATTGCTCAAAGGGTAAACTGTGCTTGTCAAGTAATTCAGAGAGCTATGCATTCACTCTGAGGTCAGAGAAAGGGATTTCATTTCACTTGAGAACTACTTCACCTTGCAACATATATAATTGTCACCAGGGGGGAAAAATTAAATTAAAAAACAAAAAACCAAAACAACAAAAAAACCCCCAGAGGTAAGTTTGCATGAGCCAAGAGCATTTGACCTTTATTTTCTACTCCATCTCTGTGTTTCAGTTCTTTTCCCAGACTGTGCCTGGTGAGCCACATTCCCACAGTGTCTGCCCATCCTGCGCATGCTCTCCAGCTGTCTGACCCTGATGGCCAAAGTTCCCGGAGCCTGGCCACTCGCTGAATTTGGTAGTGACCAAACCAGGCCAAGATGTGGATCTCTGACCATCACCTGCACCACTAAATTCATTTATAAAGCCACTCTGGGACCAAATTTTTCTAGGGAGAAGTGGTTGCCCCTGGTGCTGTTGTGGCTGCAGACGGTTACATTGTGTGGAGCCTCTGCCAGCTGGAATGGTCCCTGGCTGCATGGCACCACAGTTAAACACAATGCCAGGACCAAACATGTCTACTGGACGTCTAAGAGGACGAGAGCACTGTCTGAAAGGCTTTTGTGCCATTCCTCTTGCTTTTTTTCCTAAATACTTCTTGCTTTCTGGGTCTTTGGATCACACACACTGGACCCCTCTCTGTGGTGAACATTGCTCTGTTTTCTCCTCATCATCCAGTGTTTGAAGGTGATCATTATTTACTGCATGGCATCCACACCCTGTTCAGCAGAGTCCTCTGGGCTCCCTGCAGCACCCACTGAGCTGTGCCAGAGGGTCACACAGAGATGCCTGAGCCACAGTGAGCCCGGTGAGATGAGACACTGCTGTTTCTCATGTTGTGTGGGTGGCAAAGGGAGACAGAGCCACCAGGCACACAACACACACTCTGTCTAAGCCTGAGTTTTAAAAAAGTACTTAGCACTGTCTAATATTTTTGCAGCCTGGAGGTGAAGGTCCCGTGCCTCTCAGATGCCCTGAATCCTGCGATACCTTTGTATCTTGGCCAAGTAGACATAAGCCCACACTCAATCCAACACATTCAGTATTCAGGACAAGTGTTTTTCCACATCAGAATTCCTTATCCTTATCCAAGCCTTTGCTCCCCTTCTTTGTCAAAAAAGGCTGGACCCACTACCAGGGTAAATGGCCACTGCAACAATAGTAAGTCCAGACCTGGCTGAAAACAATCCTAGAACATGAGAAATTTTCAGTGTCTTTAGGTGTGAAAATCAAACTGCCACTACTGAGACAGTTCAAACCACAACTCCTTATGGCTAGTTGTTGGATAATCTTCCAGAGGAAAGGCACAAAGCATATTTCCTACCCAAAGCCCAACTCCACTGTAAATCTGATGATCTTGCTCCACAGCAGAGTGTAGCAGAACTTATGAAAAAAGTCATCATCAGATTTTTTTTCCTGACATGGAGAAAACAAAAATGTGCTTAGTTTTAGTTACATTCTTGGAAATGGCTTAATTGATTCAGAAGAACTTTTAAAAAAAAGTATTATAAAAACAGCCAGAGGCAAACAACTGCTGTGGAAGCTTTTAGGCAAGATTGTTAAGTTTTGATTAAGTTAGAAGAAACTGGATGCAGGATTGTGGTATGAAGTGTCAGGCAGTAGACACAAACAACAGTGACTCTGGTAACGCATTTTCCTAACAGAAAACAAAAAAATCATGGCTCTTGGAAGGAAAGGAACTCCTGGAGTACCACTAGTTCTCAACCAAACTGGATGATTATGTGAAATATAATGACCATGAAAATCAGTCTAAATTAAAAAGCTGAGTTCATGCCCACTTTTGTGTTTGCTTCCAGTTAACATTCCAGGACGGGATCATATTGACATGAGTGACTACAAATGTGAAGCAAACATTAGCAAATACTTAGAGAAATCATCTTTAGGGACTTGTGAAAAGAATATTTGTCCCAGAAACCTGCTTCTGCCAGAAATGCTCATCCAATCAGGGAACAAGGGCTCATCATTTGTGTCCACCATGTACCTACCTTCCACTCACCGCCACAGATGCCCTTTCAGCTGCCTGCTCTTTGCATCAGTTCACACTCACACAATCTGCTGACCAAAATTACTCACAAACATGATCCCAAAAACAATCCTGTGTCCCAGACAAGCCTCAAAAAGTCATACCTTGCTCACAATTTGCAAATAAAACACATGGGGCATTCATCCCTCCTGCTCCCAAAATACTTCCTTAGGGGAGCCCTTATTTTGGGAGATACCTGATCTCCATAAGGGTGGCTGTGTGCTTACATGGACCACAACTCAGGAAGTCTCTGCCTAGAGACTCCATGATGCCAGTGCCAAAAACAGACCTTCAGTGTTTAAAAGCTGCCTTTTCTAGCAGGGTAGGAAGCAACAGGAGGCCTTAAAAGCAGGTGGAAAGAATGACTGCAGGCAGGATGGCCTGCAGAGGAGAATAAAATACACGATCAGAAAACATGGTCTGGAATCAATACACCTGGAAAGCGCCGGTTGGAAAGGTACGTGCTGTTTCAGTTTCCTGGATGAGAGCAAGCAAGACCCCTTTTCACCAGCTGTCTTCCCATTCTCTTCAGAAACAAACCTGTCTGTAAGGGTCTGGAAAGGTTGACATTTAGGAAGAACAGATAAACACTTCAGTTTCCAATGTCTGAGGGCTCCTGGAACTAGTGTGCCACTAGGCACTTGGGCTGGCCTCTCCCCAGAGCATTTGCAGTCCATGGGCTCAGAGTGCTTGCAGGGAAGGATGCTGGGGGCTGCAGTGGGTTGCTTTCTCCTTCCTTCTCATCTCAGACTAGGCTTCTCACACACTGCCTTCTCAGATTTACTATCTCACAGTACATGTGGGTCGCGGTTTATTGGACTTCGTGAGAGGCAAACACGCCTGTGTGGGAATGTGCAATTTCTTCTGCAACTCCTTTGGTTTATGGGGCTCTCAGGAGAAAATATACAGTCAGATGTAAATAATGGGACTCCAAACTCCAAAACCCCTTCAGTGAACACAGTTATGAGTAGGTAGCTTCCAAGAAGCCAGGGTTTTAGAGCCAAGGTTTTAGTGCTAGAGGAAACTCTCCATCTCAAAGAAGGGAGCACAGCCCTGGGCAGTGCCTGCTAGTAATGAGGGACTTGCCTGGAATCAGGGACCCTCTGAGTATTTGCTGCTTATGCCCTCTGTTTTCCAAAGCAAAGACTCATCTTCCTGAATTGGCTTAAACCACACTGTTCTTCCCACTGACACCTCCTACAGCTTATGAAGCTGAGGCTTATAAACTGCTATACAGTCCAATTTGCTTCAAACTGTCGTGCTCTGTGGACTACACAACATGAGTTTGTAACTTTGTCAAGAACACGATCTGACAAACAGAAAAGAAAAGGTTACCTCGTCTCCTGTCAGCTGATGGACTGTGGTGTTCGGATGCTAGAGTAAGAAGCTTCATAGATTATTACCAGGCAGGGAGAGTCTGGAAGCCAGTGTGCCATCTTTTTGTTTAATGGTTTTTGCCCCAGGAGAAAGCTAGGCCAGGAGAGCTGAAGGCTGTGGAGCAGAACTGCCTGCCTGGAAAAGGGGTGATCTGACATCCCTTTGGGCAGGACACAACAGGGCGAGGAGCAGATCACCTCAACCACAGTGCTGCACTGCTATCACTGTCATGCTGCCAAATCCCCTGCTTTCCCCTGCTGCCTGGGCCAGGCATGCTCTGGGATGTGCTTTGGGCAGTCTTCAGTGCCCATGCTCACACCACTGTGTTAATACTTCTGCCACAGGATTGAACAAAAGGGAACCGCTTTGCTCACCATTGTCAGGCATCCATGCAAAAACATGCTGTGCTCAGCCTCCTTCCAGAAGAACCCAGACCCGTGGACCTACCTCATGCCAGGCATACAGGGAGGAAGTGCCAGAGCAACCAGTGTAGCTATTTACACACATAGCACATTTTTCTACTGGGACATTTTCATAGAGCATGGATTGACTTTGCTCCCACTGTGATGCCACCACATGCTTTCAGCTGCTGCTCCCTTTTCTGTTGAAATCCTCCTGAGGAAGAGTTCTCAGCAAAGTTCTTGGTTTTAATGAAGTCTATGGGCTAAATGAGGCCATTCCCTGTTTTTCCCCAGCAGGGAACTAATTTCTGCCAGAAACACCCTTAGCAGTATTCTTGGCTTTCAGGACCCACTCAGTTACCCTCATAACTTTTCCTTGGCCAGGACCCACTGGCTTCTTATGTGTTAATGCACATATGTGGTCAGTGCTACAGACCATGGTTTATCTGCTGCAGGCTCCTAGTATATCCATCTCTGTGGGATGTGAAATCAGCCAAGTTTCCACTCAAAAACGTACATCAGAGAACACTCACATTGCCTGAGGCAATATTTGGATCAGATTTTCTCTAGAAAAACCTAGGCTGTTCCACTTGATTTTTGCAGATTCCAGATAGGCTGGACTTACCTAGTGCAGATTTATGAATTTCTCACAAGGACTGTGCTATTTCCTGGCTAATGTCTGAAAAAAAGAACTGGGGTCAGACAGTGCTTTCCCTTTACATTGAAAGTCATTAAAACCCTAAAGAATAGACAAAGGGCTGGGTCAGTCCTGGTTCTTTTGTCACTCCTTTGTGAAGTGTCTGGGGGGTGTTTCAGTTGCACACTCATGGGGTTTTGGTGCTGTGCAAAACACACTAAGGTCTCTCAGTGTGGGGCAGGTCTTGAGGAGCAGCACAGGGAGAGCAGGGAGTGTAAATGGAAACAGGCCAGGTGGCAAGCAGTTGGCTCAATGCCTTCTCTCAGTACCAGCCAAGCTTCTCCTCTTTATCACCTTTAGGATGCTGGATACCTCCTATTTCCTTTACTGGCACTGGACAAACCTGTTGAAATACCTCGGCATCAAGGCCTCTGCCTTGTTGCATGCTCTAGGTGTCTTGGTCCCCAAATATGGTGAAAAACTTAGCTCTTAGAAGCTTGGTTGCTATCACAGCTTCTTGGTTCCTTTTTGGGTAAACTTCAGGTCATTTTCTAAAGAAATCCATAGCTACCAACAAATATTTTCTGGCAGATTCTGTCTCAGGCAAAGGCCCAACAACCTCGACAGCAATGAATTCAGTAAGGTCCCCAGGAGACACTGCTCAGTATGGGTCTCTCCCCATCTTTGGGGACCCACTTTAGAAATACAACACATGCAAGAAAAGCATCACACCTCCTTGTAGCAATTTTCCATCATTTGTCTGCATTTTCCTTCAAACTGGTTCTCGCATGGCTTGACTAAAGACTTTGTAACTTCAAGACATCATAGTAAAACATCAGAGTCTCTTTTCTGAGTGTTTTGGTGATAATGAGCTCTTATGAGTGTTTGTCACACGTTGTTTTCTTTTCCCGTCTCCTATACAACATTTCATCTTTAAATTCCAAGCTTTCCCACCATGACCAGATGGCTTTTGCCTTGCTAGTCAGAAAAGAGTCAAAAGCAGACAAGGTTGCCAAGTAAGGGTTTGGTTTTTTTAATCACACCTTGTTTGACACCAGGAGCCTTTTTGAGGAACACTCCCTCTTAGTTCCATGAACTCGGCTCTTGCAAAGTTACATTTATGGATGAAATTCTCTCTTTTTCATTCCTGCACACTGTGGAAGAAGGAGGTAAAAAAGGATTCAGTCTCACTTTTTTCTTGCTGCCCTGCTGAGGGAGGTATCTGCACAAAAAAAGGCCTTTGAACAAGGCACTGGTAGAACTAGCCTTTGGCGATTGTGCTTTTGTGTCAGTACTCTTCCAACCCCACAGGCACCCCCAGCTGTGTTCAATGGAAACTGCTTCACTTCAGCCCTGAAAATGCCTGGCTGCTCTCCTTTCACTGTTGGGGTAGCTTTCTCTTCTCACAAGGGCCATGTGGAGCTTTTGTAATCCTGGCAAGCCTGCAGCTGAGCCTCCAGGAGCAGGATCAGCGCCCTTCAAGGCCAGACAGGCTGACAGTTCCGTGCTCCTTCCCTGACGTTGGGAAAGCACTTCCCCTTTGCTCCTGGCTGGGTTTGCCCAGGGTGCAGGTTATGCCTCTCTTCAGCAGTTCACCTTGCTCTGGAGCTCATGACAGCCTGTTTGTAAAACATCATTAGTTCCTATTAAAGGGCTCACCCCACACCAGGACACCCCAGCTGTACCCCAGGGACTGGGGGGCTGCCTATGCAGTTACCTCTCTTGGTCTCTTGAAAGAGAGCTGCTGTACACAGGGGATGGGAGACCCATGCTACAGTATTTTATGGACTTGTTCTAACATGAAAGCCATTTTCACCTCCAGATATTCACTGGAATATATTTGGTAGAAACCAAAATGAACCTGGTAAGGCACTTCCCAGATATTATCTAGTAATGGTAAGACACAAGCACCCTCTGGTTAATGTATCACACAGCAGAGCTCTTTTAACCAGGCCTTCTTTTCTAACCAGGACAGCTCATGAGGTCCAAAAACTGTGTAGAAGCTCAAAGAGACAGCTCAGGGCCTGCCCACAGAGGCAGGCGCCACAGAGAGATTGCCCAAACCGCCTTCTCTCACACGAGGCATGTTTTTGAAGGAAAACACTGCAGGCTGAAAGCCCTGTTGCTGACTGACCAGGTCCCAGCCACAGTGATGTATATGCTCAGTGTTAGTTCACCTCCTACTTTGGCTATGCTGAGCAATTTCCTGGACCCCAGCAATCTGGTCTGCTGCATGCATTTTTTGCCAGCAAAGACACTTTCCTCAGTCCCTGCCTTCCCTCAGATCCATGCCAGGGTGAGGGCAATATGTTGGATTGTCCCATCATCTCCCTCTCTGGTTTCCATGACCAACTGCAGTAGGGTTTCTCCCCATCTTTGGGGACCCACTTTAGAAATACAACACATGCAAGAAAAGCATCGCACATCCTTGTAGTAATTATCCATCATCTGTCTGCATTTTCCTCAAAACAAATTCTCTCTCATGGCATGACTAAAGAGTTTGTAATTTCAAGACATCACAGCAAAACATCAGAACCTCTTTTTTGAGTGTTTGGTGATAATGAACACTCATCAGTGCTTGTTACACATTGTTTTATTTTCCCCTCTCCTACACAACATTTCATCTTTAAATTCCACACATAAATGAGCACCTGTGATGCCTGTAAATTACACATGTGATAAACCCCTCTCCTGCTACTTGGCTATTCCCATTGCCCACCTTCTGAGGTGGACTGCTGAGAAAGGGAGAAAAAGGTTGTTCAACCAAGAACTCCAATTTTTACCACCCAGGCCAAGGAAAATGGGATTTCCAGGACAACCAGCCACAAAACCAAACTAATTAAAGGCTACAAGGGAACAGCAGGGTTCTCTGGATACCAGCTTAATATCCAAGCCTAGGCAAAAATAAGCTTTATTATAGCTACAACTCTAACTTAAAACCAGCATCACCCAACTTTGCATGTGCAGCTACAGGTCCCTCTGTTTCCTGACCTGACTTTGGGTCTTTCAGTAGATTGTTATTAGGCTCTGTCCTGACCAGTCATATATTTATATATAACTTATATACCATTTATATTTATATATACCATTTATATTTATATTTATATATATTCATAACAACCCTCTCTGTGGGTATTTCCCCTCCCCAACACAGCCACAGTTAACTGAGTTGCTGCACTCATGTTTGATGTTGCAGCCAATACCCCATTGCTTTCTATCCTGCCTAAGTCCCTTTTTCTAATAGCTTGAAGTGCTATGAACTGGATGGAAATACTCATTTCTCTAGCTCAAGGCCTCATACCTATATAAAGCAACCAGCGTCCCTCTCTTCCAGTAGCAGCTTTCCAACTTCTGTTCAAGAGCTGAAATGCAATATTTAAGCTCTGCCATAAATCCCACAGCTTCATGGAGTGTTTCTGGCCTTCTGCACAGTCTGTCTAACTGTCTAGCAATTGGTCCATCGGCTATTTATCTTGGAAGTCCTCACTGGAGATGTGAGAAGCACAAAACGTCTGCAGGTCCTCTGCCAATTTAGGTAGGTTCTTCTTCCTCTTGCCTTCTAGCACTTGGCTATGTCCTGTCTAGCTCAGACTGATATCTGGCTCCAATCTGCTTACGAAGGTTCAGACCAAATCTTGATAAGCCAGGTTATGTCTGTAGTGCAGAGCTTGTCAGCTCTCAGCTATGGGTCCTTGCCACAGCTGTGCTCCTGACTCCAGGAAGAGGTCTGGGCATGCAGCATCCCAGGGAAGGCCGGAAAAGAGCCTCACGGTGCTCCAGAAGGTCTTGCTGCCTCATGAGCTGTAGAGCAGCACTGTGGCCCAGGCTCTGGTGCATACCCTGCCCCGCAGTTTGGCCTCAGGCTCTCCCCTGGGAACGAGCTCTGCAGAACCAGGCTCTGCCGAACCAGGCTCTCAGAAACCTTGCTTTCCAGCTGGCTGCACAGTGGCAATGGACATGCATCAGCCGCCCATGCAGAATTTCTTGAGTGGCATCTCTGGGGCAGGAAAAAACCTGATGCTGTGGGCTTGTGCACACGAAGGACCAATGTATGATGGTCACACCAGTCCCACCACAGTCTTGTAGGTGACCCATCCCCACCTGGCAGACCCAACAACCTGAGACCAGCTCCAGGGCCAGCAGGCTGGTACCCCTGTGAGCCTGTGGTGTCATTTTTGAAATGCTTTTCTTTCAGAAACCTTGCTGTGGCACAGCTCTCATATTAAGTTTTGGGCTGAGCAATATTTTCTTGTTTCCCCTGTTTTGTAAAACAACTTCTGGCCTGTGTAACACACATTCCTCCATACTTTGCAGAGTCATAGTCTTGCAGATGTGGTCTTCAGAGCTCTCTCTGAGCACTGTTCCGGAACAGAGTCATTCTCTGACTGTTTTTGACCCTTCCTGGGAAAATTCTCTAGATTGCACTCTTTCCTTGTGCATAGTGTACAACTTCAGTTTGTTTTGATTTAATTCTGGTGTGAATTTCTTTCACTTCCCACTACTCCTGAATATATTAGATATCTGCAAGCACTTTTGTTACCTGATCTCTCTCGCATCAAAAGAATGAATACAGTTCTCCATTTCCCTTTTTGGAAACAGCATCCTACCCTAAAACCAATGTTACAGCTCCCAAGTGAAGCAGTCAGTCAATATCCAAGTCCTGAGAGGACTGCTTCCACTACAGGAGGAACTGATGTGACATGAGATATTTCTTTTAGGCAGCAGTGCTTGCGCCTAGAGCCCAGATCGGGAGCAACAGCAATCAGATAGAAGTTATGCTGAGACCTTACAAATTTATTTTATTTCCCCCCTGACACCAGTCTGCCCCAAAGCATTTGTTCTCTTCCTCAGTTTCCTCATTCCCCAAATAGCACTTCTCTGATGGGCCTTGATGCTGTTGACTCCCTGCCCTTTGGTTGTGTGGGGTTTTCAGGCTTCCACTGAATAAAGACGGCCCTTGTCTTAAGTCCCACAGAGTTTGCACCCAGCTCAGCATACACTCTGTTGGTGAGTAAACCAGCAGCTTACCTTTCAGACTCCACCACCAGTTCACCCACTGCCTTACAGCTAATGAACCCAGCTCTTGCTAATAAAGAATATATTTAGAAATAATACTGATTCAACCACCTGTTTCCAATAAGCAGATGTAAAAATGATAACGCTTAAACGGCATCTTCATTTAAAAAAGTTATTAGATACAAACAGACTTAAACAAACTTTTAATACTGACTTGGGTAATGCAACAGTCTTCAGTCAGTGGAGATGAGAGACTGATATACCAGCTTGTCATGACTAAGTCCTGCTAGGACCTGAAGACAGCAGCTACAAAATGTTGAATCACAGCTATTCTCAAGGGAGATATAAAGAATTTGATATTGGTGGGTTCATACTTAGATAGTTCATAAAATCAGTTGCAGACCACTTTCCATAATAATGCTGTCAGTCACTGCTTATTACCCATCCAAAGTATCCCTTCTTCTTCTTCCCCTGCCTCTCCTCATTCATCTCTTCTCCTTCCTCTCTCCATCCTTTTACCCTATTTCTGATTGATTCCTCTCTTTGACCAAAAATGACCTTAGAATTATCATGGTGATCACAATTGCTCTTTCACATTGTGTACTTATGTGACAGTCAAAATATGAAGATGATTTGCAAGCATGAATGAAAAATATGGCCAAGCAGATTCACCAGTATGTATAATATTGAATCATCTGAACTTACACAGAAAATAAATTGGAGGTCATTTATTTATTATATGTAAGTAGCTTTCCTTCTTTACTTACGAACTTTACAAGTTGAGGCTGCTGAGACACATGTAACTATGATAAATTGCTCTGACATTTTATTAATATGAAATATTCCCATGCATCTCTTAGTAAATGTTTCTCAAGTCACAGGGGTCCTATATAAGCTGCATTACCACTCAGGCTTCTCCTAATCTAGAACTATCTCTTTTTTCCATTTGAAAATGTATCTACATAAAGATATTAGACTTAAGCTTTCCAACATGATTAACAATTGAGATGGGATTTTTTCTTCAGATGTGTAGGAGGAGTACCTCAGAAACATATGACTTTTGGGGCAGGAATTGCTCAGCATTTTCTGAAAAGCACAACTCATATCTTGCGCTGGCCAATATAAGTTTCCTACACTGATGAGTTGCTTCTTAAAGATTAGACCATTAACGTGGATTGGCAGGTTGAGCCTATTTTATATACCGAAAAACCCGAGGATAAGAGAACACACCGATGGCTTGCAGCTTTTTCCACAGAAAAAGGATATGACTGTCAAGAAACCTAAGTTAAAGCCGCTACAAAATCACACTCGGGACCTCTGCTCTGTGATTTCTGACTCCAGCGGTGGCTCCTTCTCAAGTCGGCTGAGTGCCTCCTTCTGCCGGAGCCACGGCCCTGCGAAGGTCACACTGATGCCACTGAGTGGCCACAGCTTCACCTTGCACAAGCCACTCGGGTATTCCAAGTGTCAGTTTTTCCAACCGTAAAATGAGAATAGCAGCCTCTTACTGCCCCGAGGCACATTCACACTTTTTACCTGAGGATTGCTAAGCTACAAAAATGCCCTGAACAAATAATAAAGCATCTCAAGAACTCCAGGGAGCAAAACTGGCTAAAGGGCTGGGAGCTAGGGTGACCGAATGGACAGGTCTGGAGATGTCCTTTAGCAGCAGACCTTGGCTCCGAACCTCTCAGACACCACCTCCCTCTTACAAGGGAAACTCATCATGGCTTTGAACGCAGGGCTTGGAAAACGAAAAAATCCTCACGATCTGAGGGACTGAAGTCTGCACATTAGCTCCCCTTAAACCGTGGGTGCATTTAACTTGGGAGGTTAGAAACCACAGCCAAAGAAATCTCTTTTGATTCACAACTTGTTTTGAGCAGTCACCCATAAAGCAGCCAGTGAATCACTCCCGCCAGTTAGTCATGCAACCACACTGAATGTACACTCAAAAGGCTGCACAAAATAAACAGCCTGCAGCTCCAGATAACACACACACAGCTCATTTGTGCTATCTGGCATCAGCGTATATTGTTAATAGGACTCCTACACCAAACCCTTAGGAAAAAAAAAACGCACTCAAATAAGCATCTCCAAATCTCTCTCTCCATCAGTATTTTTCTCGTCTGCTTCGCCCTGTGTTGCTTTCAAAATAATTAAGACTAGTAAAAGTTTTAAGACTCTTTCTCTTTCCGCACCTTTTTTGTTGCTGGTAACGTCCTGCTGCGTTTACAGGCGTGCGCTGCTGAAGTGTAGGGCTAAAGTGGAGTTAATTCCGATCAGCAGCGGACAAGTCGAAAATAAACAGCTCCAGTGCGAAAAGAAATCTTCCTGCGAGGAGGGAGCGGCAGGGATACAGGGGGAGGGAGTCTCCCGGTCCTTTGACACATGAGTGTTATAAACAGCTCGGGTCAGGAATCCTATAAAAACCTCCAGCCAGATCTACCGTCCAGTTCAAGAGAAGCGCAAAACACCTTTTGGAGAGAGCCGCGAATAAACCTTCCTGCGCGGCCCTAGGGGTAAGGAACGTGAGCCCTACCTTCGCGTCTGGCTCCCTGAGGAAATCCCGCAGGTTTCCGCGGAGGAGATCCCGCACCTCCGAGTGTCTGCTCAAACAGAGGCTTAGCCAAACTCCTGGCGAGAGCTCCCTCCCCTCCCTGGGAGGGTGCCGGAACCCTTGAATGGCAGATCTGGTGGCCCTATTGTGGAAAAGAGAGGGCTATTGCCAGGGCGGCGTCAGCAGCACGCCGGGAGCCGGCGGCCGAGCCTCGCCGGGCGGCCGGTCCCACACCAGCGGGAGGGAAAGGCCGCTCTGCCGCGCTGCTCCCTGAAGCTCGCCTCGCCCCCGGGCCCTCCTGGTTCCGCTTGCCGACTCCTGCTCCCCGATGCCAGCTTGGATCACGTCCGCCCTTGTCCTCTTCCCCCGCTGCCCTACTCGCGCCTGCCCCCGCGCACTTCTCCCCTTTATGCTCCCTTGGTGCTCCCCGCGGGGCTCAGGGCAGCGGCATCTCCCCACCCCGGCGGGGAGAGGTGCGGGGGAGGCCGCGCACCCCGCCTGCCTCCCCGCCTGCGCTCTTGGCCGCGGCCAAGGAGCCCGGGCAGGAGCCGGGAGCCGAGATCAAAGCCAAGGGGAGAGGGAAGGAGAGGCAGGACCGAAGGGCCGCCGCAGCTCGGGACACCCCTCCCCAAGTACTCTGCGCCGCGGGCTCTCGGCGGGAGAGGGGCAGGGACCGCCATCCTCCCTCCTCCTGGCAGAGCCGTTCCTACGGAGATTCTTAGCAGGGCGGCCCGGAGGCCGGTGCGGGCACGGCATCGCCCGAGGTGGGAGAGCCCTGCGGGTGTCCCAAGGGGAGCAGGCGGCCCCCGTTACCCCGTTCGGCTCCGGGAGTGGGGCTGCGGCGGAAGCCGGGGGAAGGGGCAGACGCCGCCGGCCCTCCCCGGCGCAAGGCGGACTCCCCGAGCCCTTGAACGCCGGCGGGGGCTGAGCGCGGCGCCGCGGGGAGCCCCGAGCGCCTGGCAGCGAGCGGTCTCTCGCGGGAGGCGGAGAGGGACCGCCAGCGAGCTCGTTCCTGCCGTGCCTGCAGCTTACATTACATCAGGGAAGGAGGAGGAGGAGAAATCCATTAAAAGTGTCAATTTAAAAAGCACGCAGCGAGCCTCCCATTCCTACAGCAGTGGCTTTCTGTACTTCTAATAATAACGCACTTACGGGCCGCACTTTTTATTTGCTAGCTAAATTTTAAAAATGGTCGTTATTTGCATAATGCGGTACTTAAAGAATTTCCTCTGTTAGAGAAAGCCGTTTCCTTTCTCCTGTTTCCTTTGAGCAAATATCCCCATCACATTCACCTTCACTCGCAAAAGGATTTTGTTCCAGCCGGTATTTCTAGACAGCAACACACGTACGCATTTCTGTGTGTATAGGGGTATTTGAATACATATGTTTCAAGAAATATAACTTACTTCAGCTCCACACAGTAGAAATAGCAAGTCAGATTACTACAGCACATAAATCATCAGAAAGCTTTTTCCTCTCCTAAGCCCAGATATATAACCTGTTCTCGGGACTAGATGGTCTTGAAGGTCTCTTCCAACCTCGAAGATTCACTGATTCTGTGACCTTTATTTAAGATTTCGGCTTTCACTGCCCATGCCGGTTTGGGGAACAACCCGTACCCCTATTCGCGGCGGGGTAAGCACGGCGAGGCTGCCGGCCCGTCGCAGCGCAGAGGCAGCGGGCGCCGGAGGAGCCGCGCCGGGAATCCCATAGGGCCAG
>VYXD01000744.1:214883-234159 GCA_013397195.1 Hylia prasina
AGGCTTAGACGGTAGAGCCGGGCTGAATTTAAGCCGTGCTCACTTCGTCCCGCTTCAAAGCACCCCGGACAGATCTGGGAGGGAGGGGTGAGGGTGTCTATATTTAATATGTCATCCCCGATGGCTGTCTATAAATTCCTCCACGAGGAGAAATATGCACTTGCTGTTAATTTGCTCGATACTTTCCTTTTGCGTGTGACCTTGCTAGCGCTGGCTCTGAAATCTGGAGCTCTTTTTTGCTTAAGTCAGAAGCTCGGGCGCAGCGAGGGCAGGGCGGCCCTGCCTTCAGGGGAAGCGGTGGTCCTCCAGGCGGTGACGCCGAGAGAGCGGGCGAGCCTGCCCCACGGCTCCTCGCCGGGGAGCACGGCAGCACCCAGGGGAGATGAGGGGGGCGGCGGGCCGGGCGGCTCGGCGGGGCAGCGGAGCCCGAGGGTTGCGGCACCGCGCTCTGGGTACCGCCCGCCTGTCCTGGGAATGGGCCACGGGACCAGGTGGACCCAGCGCCCCAAGCGTCCCGGCTCTGGTCCCGGGAGCAGGATAAGGACGGCCCCCGACACTGGTGACCTTTTGGGGCC
Source organism: Hylia prasina (assembly GCA_013397195.1). Taxonomy (NCBI): domain Eukaryota; kingdom Metazoa; phylum Chordata; class Aves; order Passeriformes; family Sylviidae; genus Hylia; species Hylia prasina. The sequence continues at coordinate 215,459 of VYXD01000744.1, forward strand.
GGGGACGCGATGCGCCGCGGGATAGGCATTTCCCCTTGGGGTGCGCCGGCCTGGGAATGTCCTCCTTGCCCTACGCTTGAAACAAAGAGGTCGGGGAGGAGGGAGCTCCGAGCCGAAGGCATCCAGTGGCAGCTGGTGCACCTGTCAGCGCGGCGAGAGCGGCTCCCCCTGACCTTTACGAGCGGGGCAGAGCTGGGACAGCCCGCGGCGGTGGGGGCGAGGGAGAAGAGACGGGGACACGCTGGGACGGGGTGGGAGGTTGAGCGAAAGGGAACTCGCCCCTGGTCCGTCACGCCTGATGCTGAGACCTGGCCTCGCCGCCCAGGCTGCGAGGACGACGCTTGGCCAGCCTGGAGACCGACCTCCAGCATCCCTCGGCGAACAGCAGCTGGTGCCTGCTGCCAAGGGAGGAAGAAAAACTCTCCCAGAGAAGCGTGGATACTTTTTAGTACAAATATGAGGCGCTCAGGGCAAGGCGACTCCAGGTCTGGGAGAGGGGCGGCAGATCCGCGCCCGTTCCCGCACTCTGCAGTGCCCTGCTGGGCACCCCCGAACCTTCGGGCTGCCGCGATGCAGTGGCCGGCTCAGCCCCGTCCCCAGTCCTGCCTGGCCCTTGAATTTCGTTTGCTCCTCTCCTTGCCTTACTCTCCGGTAGATATTTCCCGGCTTGTTTGTAAAAAATGCACCTTTCTCGTTGCAATCTCCAAGCGGCTCCCTTAAACCATCTCTAAACCTAAGAAAAACAGGTCTGCCTAAGTAAAGTAGCTCCTGACCCAGTGCTAGGAATTATAATCGTAACGATTTTTTTTCCTGATAACAATCGCGTACCAATTACAGCCATCACAGCACAGTGTTAGGCGGCGGTGCACCACTCACAGACTTATTTTCCTTGTGATTTGCGCCAAAATCTGCAGCCGCACCACGGTTTAAGTGCTCAGGACGACGGCTCAATGCGCTGCGGAGCTCCTGAGCTCCTGGCCCGGGCGAGGAGCGCCCGCGCTGGGCTCCCACGCTTGCTCCGGGGCCGTGGCAGCGGCTTTCTCCTACCCCGCTGCTCAGAGCGCTGCTTTCCAAGGCACTGTCGCCTGAGGAAACCCCGCGTTTATCAGCAGGTTCATTCGAGGAGGAGCACAGGAAAGGGAAATATGCTTTTTGGGGGGCTTAGGCAAGCCCTGTAAAAGTCCTTTCCAGAGCTTCCCGAAGAAGGAGGGGAGCAGGACGAAGGGGATTTGCAAATAAAATGCAAACGCACCCTGTCTTCTCTCAGGACGCTTCACACCCGCCCTTGGCGGCCGCGGGCACACAGCGCCCGGCCCGGGGGCTGCCCGGGGGTTTAACTTTCCTCCACGGCCGGGTCTGGCAGCCGCAGCGGCGGGATCTCTGAGTAGATGTGATTCCTAGCAGGGGCTTCATGCTGCTCTTTCAGTCTCCTGGACATAGATATGACCCCTTCTTTCCTGTTACTCGTTTGCTTGTTTATTTTTTTTTAAGCCTTCCAGGAACACTGCTTTTTTTTTTTTTTTTTTTTTTTTTTTTTTTTTTTTTTTTAACTTGCAAAAAGTCCTATCTAGACTTATTGTGTCAGACCCATGTCTAATTAAGGGGGAGATGTTTCACAAGGTTTGCAAATTTCCTCCACAGGTTGGTTTTGCAGAAAGTATCCAAAATATTTTTCAAGCAGTGGAGCGGGCTGAGGAGATGCCTGCGTGGACATCCCACGAGGATGTCACGTCCTTACCTTAAAGTCTCACACTGAGGGAAGCACCCCTGATTTAAGGCAGAGAAAATGAGTCTCAGTGATTGCCCGAACTCAGCACAATATTTGCTGTCCACTGGGAGTTGGGAAAGAGCCCAGGAGTCCTGTGGGTCTCTGCCCCTTCCTCCAGTGAGCAGCTCAGCAGTAGCAGCCACCTGCCCAGGTGAGTGACCCAGCCAACCTCTGAATTTCAGGCAAAAGTACCTTATCTACTGACAGACACAGGGACACAAGTGACTGGTATTTCTCTAGGTCCTGAGCTTCTTCAGCTTTCCCTGGAGTCTGAGAAAGCTGCAGCAGCTCACCTAGAAATCTGTACTACGTTAGCAACCTTGGTGAAGTGCACCCAAGTCTCCAAACGGCATGGTGACAACCTTGCCCAGTCACAGCAACAGACCTCAGCCCAGCTGCCATCCTCAGCTTTCAGGGGTCACCCACCCATGAAAACTTCTCATCAGGACACACTGCTACCAGGGCACAAGAGATGGTCACTGAGACAGTCTGTAAAGGAACAGTGTTTGAATGACATCACTAGGAAATTTGCTATCAAAGCAGGAGCAATGACTCTGACTGGTCATTTTTGGTGGCTTAAAAATCAGAATGAAAAAAGAGGGAGTAAACTCAACAGCAACAACAACAGCAAAAATCATAGAATGGGTTGTGTTGGAAAAAGCCTTTAAGATCACCCGGTTCCAATCCTCCTGCCATGGGCAGAGACACCTTCCACCAGAGCAGGTTGCTCAAAGCATTGTCCACCCTTGCCTGGAACCCTTGCAGGGATGGGGCATAAACCTTCCCTGAGCAGCCTGTTCCAATGCCTCACCATCCTCACAGTGAAGAATTTCACCCTAAAATCTAATCTAAATTTACTTTCTTTCAGTTTAAAGCCACCCCCCCCTTGTCCTATCACTATGTGCTCTTGCAAAATGTCCCTCTCCCTCTTTCCACTGTAGGTGCTGGAAGGCTGCTGTAATGAAGCAAAGGCAGAGCCTCCACAGCCATTGCAGTCTGTGATGGAGACAGCCTGTGGCTGTGCTGATGCTGGGACGGGGTGGGAGGACAGTCAGACAGACCTTCCCCAAGTTTAAAATGACAGTCCAGTCAGCTGAGCCCCAGGGCCACCTGTGTCCTCCCTGCTGCTCAGATTTATAGAGTGCAACATTTTAATAAAAAACACACACACCTCTCCACTTTGGTGCATTAAGAGATTTCTAGCAAAACACAGTAATGTTGCTATAAATTTCCCTCCCAGCACCCTCACAAGTAATAACTCAAGCCCCAGCATTTTGCATTTAATGTTTATTTTGATGGCTGCATTCCAGAAAGAAAAGGGAAAAAGAGGCAAAATCTACTCAACTACTCTCCCCATTGCTATTAGCCTGATGTTTTCAATAAAATTTAGTGCAAACTGGGAAACAAACACTTGGAAAAAGAAAGGAGGAAAACAAGCACACTTGGGCAAAATTCTCCTAGACATTTGCCAAGGCCCAGGTTCAAATCCTGGCTTAAATTATAGATGCCATGTCATGGGCTCTCATTATGTTCCACTCCCTTGGCATGTTTGAACAGCACCCTAGGGAGCCATACCTGTGTTAAGCAAGGTTCAGTGGTGGGATGCTCTGAAGGACTCAGACATATGGAGGCTTAAGGTTGAAATGTCCAAGTCTGGAAGTTAAAGGCTGAGGCTTCTTGGCCAAATAATGCAGGGCAGAATACTAGGAGTGCTGCCAGTCATGTTTGAAGTATGTGGCAGAGCTATTTAAAGCTTTGAGAGCACCTGCTTTTCTGTGAAGCCACCAGTCCTTCACGTGCACCAGCACTAAGCCCACATTTGCCACTGAAAAAGGACAAGCCCATGCAGACAGATGGTGATACACCCAGACAAGCCATGGGCATTTGCTTGATGACTCCTGACTCTGCTGAGAGCAGCTTTAACCCTCATGTGATGGTGAATATTTATGCAGATGCAGTTGAAGCTTTTGATTGCTTACCCAGAAGTAGTAACCCTCATTCAGATGTGGTTTACAAAAATGTGCTGAGAGCAGCAGCACTACAAAACCAGGTTGCTCTCTCCTGAGAGATGTGTCCCCAACCCATGGTGAGACGTGTGTGTGAAGTATGCATGGGCTAATCATGGAGAACTGCACATCCAGAGCATGTGAAACACATCTTGGTGCATCAGACCAGGAGAAGCCAAAGGGTTTAAGGAATTACCATGTTGAAATGTCATAAAAGCTTTTGGGTTGCCCATTCTCCAAGGCACACCTCGCCTTGCATTCCCTGTCCAGTAACTCAGACACATGCTGGTATGGCTCTGTCTCTGCCTTGAGATGCGTATTAACCCAGTTGTGGCTAGACCTGAGTTTTTCAGGTTTCCTTCTCTCCTCAAATCACTCTAGACCCCAAATAGATTCAGAGACTGACCATACTGTGATGTTTCACCAAACCACCAGTGCCTGACACATTCCCTTGGAACAAATTCCATTGGTTCATGAAGGTGCCACCAGCTCAACCAGCTCTCCCTTTTCCATGGAGTATCTCTGCTCCCTGAGTACTTTTATATGGCATTCACTTCTCCCCATTTTTCAGTAGTGAAATCAGAAAGATTCTCTGCCCTGGGTCAAGGGCACCAAATCCACCAAACAGTTCTGCTATGGTGGCACAGAGTGACTTCAACCCTTTTTGTGTTCAGGCCACATGTCTCTTGAGTTCACATCCAACACTTGACGTTTCTATGGACATAATGACTGTCTGTTGTTTGGCTTATGATATTAGATTAATTGGGCAAGTGGTATATAATAAATTAGATATTGTGGTCATGACTTCCATATGGGGAAGAATCTGTTATCTCCAATACCCACTAATTATTTTATTTTGACATAAATGACCATTTTTTAAGTGTACACAATACCCAGGTTCTCCTAAAACAGACATCATGCTGTCTGTGACTCTGAAATTTCCATGTCTCTGAGTGAACCTCTGCACTGCATCCTGTCATCAAAGGCAAAAAACCCCCAAATCATAGAGAGACAAAATGTATTACTCCTGCCCATGGCATCTTGCAGTGTGCCTCTCTTTTTTCAGTGGTGTGAAATGAACATCAAGACTTGGTCCTGAGCACATTGGTCAGAGTGAAGGTGCCACTGCCTGTCAAGGTCAATAAGGTTTTTGATCTCCATATTTGAGCTCATGTGATTATTTCTTTTTGAATTACTCCTAGTGACATATGTCACGAATGCATGAGGCGTGCCCATGATTGTGAACTCATGTCTACTTTATTGGAAACAAAAGGCTCCTGGCCGTGGTGAGCTGCCCACCAGCAAGCACTCTACTGACAGGAATGGGAGCAACTCTCAGCTCCGTGCCAGTGATTGTCAAAAATATGTTTGCTGCCAGAACACGGCTAGAAAATGTCAGATTTTTCCTTACTTCAAGTTGTTAGTTCTCTTGGCTTCAGAGTGGTTTCAATGAGGATAACACTAGTTCTACACCTACAACTGGACTTTTTCTTTCTTTTCACTGTCCTTTAGGACAGAAATTTAATTAAAGAGCCTACCGATCTGTGGGGCAAGTTTAAAATATGCTGGCAAAACAGCATTAATCAAACACTCCTTTGCTATTACCTGGAGAACATCTGCTCAGTGAACAGTGTTTGTGACTTTTTGACTCCTTTTAAGAAACACATCAGTCTGTGACCCCACAGGTCTGAAATATGAACCTGTTGTTTCTAGAGGAGTTAAGGCACATCTTTTTACCTGTTGTATTTTCCCATCTTCCTTCCCAACAGAACTGTCTAAACCAGCCTTAGTGCACTGAATACCCAGGATGGTTTTTCACCTCACAGAAATTGACATAGCTCTGTTGGTATTTTGACAATTCACACAAGGCATTTGACTCTTCAGTATTTGTCGCAATTAAAAAAAAAAAGTCTATTTATGTTTTAAAGAATTAATGCTGTTCAGGAGGAGGGCAGCTTGGGTTTGGGTTGATTGTATTTCAACAGTCAGAATCAGCAAAACTTCCAGCCAACATGGACAAAAGGAGAGAGTTCAGTGGTGTGTCTATCTGATTTCTTTTTTTATGCAACACACAGCACTGAAAAATATTGGAAGAGGCATAGTAGTTCCTCTTCAAGGCCTCAAGCAGCATGAGGGAAATATATTCACTAAAAACCTTAAATTGACCCACTCAACTGATAGCTAGTTCCAAGAAAGTCAGCATTTTTTATTTTTTTCTATTTTTTTTCTTTTTACCCTGGTTAATATTATTTTTATAAGGAAAATGGGAATAAAAGTTCACTCTGGATGACTGGCATGATTTACTTCAACTGCATCAGCACTCTCCCAGGTCATATTTGAAGCAGTTTTTTCATGATATTTCCGGGAGGGCAATGGAATTGTGTGATGCCATTTAAACAAAACAGAAAGCTGAAATATGATTTTTTAAGGTTCCTTAAGGGACAAGAAGAGATTTGTTTTAAAAACCTCCAGTCACCTTAAATCCATAAATTTATTTTACCTTGGGACAAGCAGCAAGGATGAGATCACTGAACTGCACAGATGAACAGAGACCTCACAGATACCAAAGAAGGAAACATGAATCCGGTTTCTTCCATGGCTGAGGATGAAATGGAACTCCATCCATTGCCCCGTGTCCAGTTCCTCCTCTCCAGGGGCATAACTTCTGTGTTACCTTGGGTGTAAACCTGGCAGGTGGAGTCAGTGCCCTGTCTTTGGCAGCTACCCAGGAAACCTGGTGCAAGAGGCAGTGGGGACGATTTGGTGGTGTCCTCTTGGACACTTGACCCTGACCTGTTTCATGCCTACATGTGACAAGCTACCAAGAACTGTCTTAATTTGCTATCAGAAACTAGCTGGGGTTTGCCAAGCTGATCCTTCTGCACTGCCCTCTGAAATCCCTAAATAACTATAGCAGGAAAAGAAAAATGGTGTGGTTATGACTGGGTCTGCAAGGTTATGTCCTTCTTTGAGGGGCAAGTGTGGTTGTGAGGAAGTGAATTTACCTGGAGATTAAATTAATCCCCTGAAGGAAAAGCTTCCAGTAAAATTTGCTGCAGTGATGTTGCTGTTCAGGTCTGCTGAGGATGCAGCTCTTGCATAGTGTCCGTACAGGAGCAGAGGCCAATTCAAGGCTGTTGCACTGAAATTTCCATCTCCTGGGAGATTCCTCTGGTAAGAACATGAAGGACCACATACATACAGCAGTGTGGACTCCCTGCAGCTGTGGCTGCTCACAGTGTTAAATCTGTAAAAAATGTCTGAGCCAGAAGAGTGCAAGAACATGCAACAGTCTGGAGAAGTGTTAAAAAGATCCATTTCTTCAGCCCATCTTTACACAAAAAAGTACACCTACGCATATGTTCTACTAGAACAGGTATGCACACTATAAAGTTTGCTTTCCTATCAGCTAAAAAGAGAAATATATATGTTTTTTGGAGCTGTCCAAGAAGAAGACATCCAGGCCTGTGAGGGAAGTTGAGTTTTGGGAACTATCTCCTTCTCTTAGTCATATGAAACTCCAGCATTCCAAGCATTTGGGTGGATGTGTTTCCAAAGGGAAATCTCCCCAACCTCTTGGGACTGCCTTATGTTGGCTCATACAATCTAGATAGCAACTTTTCCTGATTTCTCTGTGCCTGGGCCCAATCTGGGCTGTGCTAACGTCAATAAAATTTTTGCTGTTCAACTTCTTGGCAGCAGGATTAAGCTTTCTGTTTGTATTACTTCTTTATCTGTGATTTAGATTTTCTGCCAAGGCCTTTAACTGTTGATGTCAATTGATGATAGGGAAAGTGAGAGGAGAGGGAGACACGATTTATTTTTTACTTGCAATACTATACACTGAGCATTTAAGCATCTTAGTAGTTGTGTACAAAACTTACAGTTCTTTATGCAAATGCCTACCTTCCCAGATCACAATAGCTTGGAAAAGTTACTCTGTACTTCACCTTTGCATAATGGTTCTTAAAGATACTTGTACATCTTACTCACTTAGAGTATTATGCAAATAATTTGAGAGCCAAGAGCAGGAATATGTCCACAAGTTGTTCTTCAAAAGCTGGGTAAAGAAGAATCTGAAGTTAAAGTTAACTTCTTTCCTCTCTCTGTTTCTTGCTGTCTCTGTCTTTGCCTCATATGGGCCATAAACCAATATCCTCTATTCTCCAGAAGCAGCAGGAACAGTGGCCAGTAGCGCAAACATGCAGATATTAAAATTTGAGCTTATTCAACCATAATTGACCAAAAAGAAAATGAAGTGAAAGCAAAAACTTAGTTACACAGCTAAGAAAAAAATAATGTATTTCCTAAACACATAAGGGTACATTTCTCTCTCTCTGATTAGAAATCCTCAGGAGATTTGGGTTTCAAGTGGGGTTAAAAGCTTTATGATTTGTTTAGCCAACACATGCAAACCCAAAGGCTATTTTTGGCCAGGCACGTATCCTTGGTGCAGGGAGCATTTGCAAACAGACAGGGACACTGTCCCCTCTGTGCTGCTGCCCAGCTGGTACGTGAACATCCTTTGTGTGCTGAGCTGGGAGGCAGCTGCTGGGAAGGCAGCTTGGGAAGGGCACTTGTGGGAGTGGGGTTTCTGCACCCCATGGGCAAAGACCTGGATGGCCAAGGGCTCTGGAAGGGACTAAGAAGACGCTGTGTCCTGGTGGGAGCAGCTGAGTTGCACCCTGCTCTGCAAGCAGAGAAAGGAAGACTTGAGTGCCTGAGGGTTGCCTCTGGCTCTCAGTCCTTCCTCCCTCCTGAGCAGGAAAACTTTATGTCCAGTTCCATGGTGGAGTCTTAACACAGCCCAGCTCCCCAAAACTTCAGTAGACAGATGCTCTTATGTAAAAAAAATATCAAAGGACAAATGCATTTTTTCTCTAACATAGTAATAGACCTACAGGCTCAGGAATTTCTGGTGGGTTTGGATCATTGTTGCAAAATGTTACTGCAAAAGTACCCTCACTATGTCCCTTCTCCAGCCGGGATAGTTAGACAGAACTGCTCCCGAGTGCCCCGACTGGGCTCTCAGTTCCACAGAGGTAAATCCAGGGCCAATCCACAAGACTTTGTGAATAAACATTGCTAAGTCTGGGACTGAAAGATGATTCAGGACTCTATAGAGCAATCTGATATTGGTCATGGATTAAAATGCAATAGTTTTGGTAAACAGCAAGGACAAATTTTTTTTGCCAATACACTGTTTCGCAGGAATGGGTCTTGTGAGAAGAGCTGCTTGTCCTTTTGAAACAGGAATACAGCTTGCTCGGTAAAGGCAACTTACATTAAATCCATCTACTCATATTTCTTGACAATGCCTGTCTTAATACTGCCAGATTAAAAACTTCTAGTATGTGGAATTAAGGTGGAACTTTATAAACTGAAAGATTTTTTTTTCATGTATTTTAATGAAAATACTTCCAGTGTGACACCAGTAGAAATGCATATTTCTGGGAGCAGAGCTTGTATGACACTTGGTAAGGTTACTACTCAAATGATGCACCCAGTTCTGCTCTCCTCTGGCTGGACCAGTCTTGGAGGAAGTTGAAAAGATTTTTAGCAAGGCAATCTAATAAATTCCATAGAAGGAGGCTATGTAGAACATAATCCAGTCATTTTATTGGAGACAAAATGCTGGGAGATCACTGACTGTGCGCACTTGCAAACAGAAATATTCACCTACATGGGGCTTTTCCATCCTGCAAACAAAAATGCTTTTTGTGATGCAGTGGCTGGATTCTAGAGTCAAGCAAGTACATCCTTGGAGCAAGGTATCATTTTACTGTCACAAAGTCACCTCTGCCTATCCTGGGCTCTGTCCTGTAGCTTCCTGGTGCTTGGGCAGCTTTCAGAAAGACATGCTTTAACCCAGGGAAAAACCTATTGCCCGTCTAACACACGAAGCAAACCAGCAACCCCCTCTGCTCTGGGAGCCTGGGAATAGAAGAGTGGAGGTGCTTTGCTTTTGCAGTGGCATGTGGTGATACGAAAGCTTCTTGGTCATTTAAGAATTTTGGGGTCTTTATTTTATGGGCAGGGATAATGTCTAAATACACATTATTTTTTTAACACCACCACCCCCTCTTGTGCTTTGTAGAGTCCCAAGCTACAGTTGCAGAGCTGTGGTCAGGATAAAAGCCGACAGTCCAACCATAAATCAGCCAGAACTGAGTTCCTTAACCTTTCATATTAACCTCTTGCATTGACTTGAGTTAGGTGCTACGCTCTGCTGCTATAAATTGTCCTGCAGAGAATTTATGAGCCTCAGCACAATAAAGGAGTTTTTCTTTGCCCCCCCTCCCCTCCCCTNAGAGGCAGTGGGGACGATCTAGTGGTGTCTTCTTGGACACTTGACCCTGACCTGTTTCATGCCTACATGTGACAAGCTACCAAGAACTGTCTTAATTTGCTATCAGAAACTAGCTGGGGTTTGCCAAGCTGATCCTTCTGCACTGCCCTCTGAAATCCCTAAATAACTATAGCAGGAAAAGAAAAATGGTGTGGTTATGACTGGGTCTGCAAGGTTATGTCCTTCTTTGAGTGGCAAGTGTGGTTGTGAAGAAGTGAATTTACCTGGAGATTAAATTAATCCCCTGAAGGAAAAGCTTCCAGTAAAATTTGCTGCAGTGATGTTGCTGTTCAGGTCTGCTGAGGATGCAACTCTTGCATAGTGTCCTTACAGGAACAGAGGCCAATTCAAGGCTGTTGCACTGAAATTTCCGCCTCTGGTAAGAATATGAAGGACCACATACATACAGCAGTGTGGATTCCCTGCAACTGTGGCTGCTCACAGTGTTAAATCTGTAAAAAATGTCTGAGCCAGAAGAGTGCAAAAACATGCAACAGTCTGGAGAAGTGTTAAAAAGATCCATTTCTTCAGCCCATCTTTACACAAAAAAGTACACCTACGCATATGTTCTACTAGAACAGGTATGCACACTATAAAGTTTGCTTTCCTATCAGCTAAAAAGAGAAATATATATGTTTTTTGGAGCTGTCCAAGAAGAAGACATCCAGGCCTGTGAGGGAAGTTGAGTTTTGGGAACTATCTCCTTCTCTTAGTCATATGAAACTCCAGCATTCCAAGCATTTGGGTGGATGTGTTTCCAAAGGGAAATCTCCCCAACCTCTTGGGACTGCCTTATGTTGGCTCATACAATCTAGATAGCAACTTTTCCTGATTTCTCTGTGCCTGGGCCCAATCTGGGCTGTGCTAACGTCAATAAAATTTTTGCTGTTCAACTTCTTGGCAGCAGGATTAAGCTTTCTGTTTGTATTACTTCTTTATCTGTGATTTAGATTTTCTGCCAAGGCCTTTAACTGTTGATGTCAATTGATGATAGGGAAAGTGAGAGGAGAGGGAGACACGATTTATTTTTTACTTGCAATACTATACACTGAGCATTTAAGCATCTTAGTAGTTGTGTACAAAACTTACAGTTCTTTATGCAAATGCCTACCTTCCCAGATCACAATAGCTTGGAAAAGTTACTCTGTACTTCAGCTTTGCATAATGGTTCTTAAAGATACTTGTACATCCTACTCACTTAGAGTATTATGCAAATAATTTGAGAGCCAAGAGCAGGAATATGTCCACGAGTTGTTCTTCAAAAGCTGGGTAAAGAAGAATCTGAAGTTAAAGTTAACTTCTTTCCTCTCTCTGTTTCTCGCTGTCTCTGTCTTTGCCTCATATGGGCCATAAACCAATATCCTCTATTCTCCAGAAGCAGCAGGAACAGTGGCCAGTAGCGCAAACATGCAGATATTAAAATTTGAGCTTATTCAACCATAATTGACCAAAAAGAAAATGAAGTGAAAACAAAAACTTAGTTACACAGCTAAGAAAAAAATAATGTATTTCCTAAACACATAAGGGTACATTTCTCTCTCTCTGATTAGAAATCCTCAGGAGATTTGGGTTTCAAGTGGGGTTAAAAGCTTTATGATTTGTTTAGCCAACACATGCAAACCCAAAGGCTATTTTTGGCCAGGCACGTATCCTTGGTGCAGGGAGCATTTGCAAACAGACAGGGACACTGTCCCCTCTGTGCTGCTGCCCAGCTGGTACGTGAACATCCTTTGTGTGCTGCGCTGGGAGGCAGCTGCTGGGAAGGCAGCTTGGGAAGGGCACTTGTGGGAGTGGGGTTTCTGCACCCCATGGGCAAAGACCTGGATGGCCAAGGGCTCTGGAAGGGACTAAGAAGACGCTGTGTCCTGGTGGGAGCAGCTGAGTTGCACCCTGCTCTGCAAGCAGAGAAAGGAAGACTTGAGTGCCTGAGGGTTGCCTCTGGCTCTCAGTCCTTCCTCCCTCCTGAGCAGGAAAACTTTATGTCCAGTTCCATGGTGGAGTCTTAACACAGCCCAGCTCCCCAAAACTTCAGTAGACAGATGCTCTTATGTAAAAAAAATATCAAAGGACAAATGCATTTTTTCTCTAACATAGTAATTGACCTACAGGCTCAGGAATTTCTGGTGGGTTTGGATCATTGTTGCAAAATGTTACTGCAAAAGTACCCTCACTATGTCCCTTCTCCAGCCGGGATAGTTAGACAGAACTGCTCCCGAGTGCCCCGACTGGGCTCTCAGTTCCACAGAGGTAAATCCAGGGCCAATCCACAAGACTTTGCGAATAAACATTGCTAAGTCTGGGACTGAAAGATGATTCAGGACTCTATAGAGCAATCTGATATTGGTCATGGATTAAAATGCAATAGTTTTGGTAAACAGCAAGGACAAAATTTTTTTGCCAATGCACTGTTTTGCAGGAATGGGTCTTGTGAGAGGAGCTGCTTGTCCTTTTGAAACAGGAATACAGCTTGCTCGGTAAAGGCAACTTACATTAAATCCATCTACTCATATTTCTTGACAATGCCTGTCTTAATACTGCCAGATTAAAAACTTCTAGTATGTGGAATTAAGGTGGAACTTTATAAACTGAAAGAATCTTTTTTCATGTATTTTAATGAAAGTACTTCCAGTATGACACCAGTAGAAATGCATATTTCTGGGAGCAGAGCTTGTATGACACTTGGTAAGGTTGCTACTCAAATGATGCACCCAGTTCTGCTCTCCTCTGGCTGGAAAAGTCTTGGAGGAAGTTGAAAAGATTTTTAGCAAGGCAATCTAATAAATTTCATAGAAGGAGGCTATGTAGAACATAATCCAGTCATTTTATTGGAGACAAAATGTTGGGAGATCACTGACTGTGCGCACTTGCAAACAGAAATATTCACCTACATGGGGCTTTTCCATCCTGCAAACAAAAATGCTTTTTGTGATGCAGTGGCTGGATTCTAGAGTCAGGCAAGTTCATCCTTGGAGCAAGGTATCATTTTACTGTCACAAAGTCACCTCTGCCTATCCTGGGCTCTGTCCTGTAGCTTCCTGGTGCTTGGGCAGCTTTCAGAAAGACATGCTTTAACCCAGGGAAAAACCTATTGCCCGTCTAACACACGAAGCAAACCAGCAACCCCCTCTGCTCTGGGAGCCTGGGAATAGAAGAGTGGAGGTGCTTTGCTTTTGCAGTGGCATGTGGTGATACGAAAGCTTCTTGGTCATTTAAGAATTTTGGGGTCTTTATTTTATGGGCAGGGATAATGTCTAAATACACATTATTTTTTTAACACCACCACCCCCTCTTGTGCTTTGTAGAGTCCCAAGCTACAGTTGCAGAGCTGTGGTCAGGATAAAAGCCGACAGTCCAACCATAAATCAGCCAGAACCGAGTTCCTTAACCTTTCATATTAACCTCTTGCATTGACTTGAGTTAGGTGCTACGCTCTGCTGCTATAAATTGTCCTGCAGAGAATTTATGAGCCTCAGCACAATAAAGGAGTTTTTCTTTGCCCCCCCTCCCCTCCCCTGCCCCCCACTTTTCTCTTAGTGCATTTTAGAAATTATGCAGGAAAGGCCTAATGACTGGGATCTGTGAATATTGCTGACTCTCCTTCCCCACCAAAAGGATCTGACAGGAAGATGTGGGGGTTGGGAGTAGGGGTAGAGGAATTCTTAATTTCATGTATTGGTGACATGACGGGGAAAGCCTGTTCTAAAAAATGCAAGAAACTCTTAGCTGCCCCTTGGAAAAAGGAAAAAAAAAAATCCTAGTAATTAAACCCATTTGAGGGTTAAAATAACAATCCATTCACACAGTTGCAGTCATCACTCTGTTTCCCCTTCTCCTCAAATTATTGGGTGCATAAGGACGGTGGGATGCTTTGCCCCATACACCCACAGCACTCTGCTCAGGTCCTCAGGTCACCCCTGAACACTTTCCAGGGGCAGAAACTCTCTGTGCTCCTGAATCACATGTGCAGGAGCCAGCCTGTGGCAGCACGAGGAGAACCCCTGGAACAGCATTTTCCTCTCTGCATATCTCCAGCGAGTCTGTGGCACTGAAATGAGAGCCAGCAAAAAACCCCCATGGCTGGTGGGAGTGCAAATGTGCCTTTCTGCTCCCAGACACGTAGGGGGAGACCCGGGGTGGAACTGCTGAGGATGGGAATGCAGGTGAGATGGCTTTGCAGTTCTTCGGTGCTCTTGGGAGGGAGGAGGTACTTTTGCATAGACATCAAACACCATGGATGCCTTTTGGTGTGAGTGGGGGCCTGACAAATCCTTCCTTCCTGCCATTAATCTGTAATGCTGCAGTTCACTATCTGCTGCCCTTCATCCCAGAGCTGGCTGCATTTCTCTGTTATTCAGAGGTTTGGAAGTATTTTGAGATATTTATACAGTGATAAAGTATGTGGCTCACATCTGCATCCTGGTGTCTTTGAGACTGTCAGTCTGCAGTATTTCCATGGTGCTGGTGACTACAGCACCTGACCCAAGAGCTATAAAGAATTTGGTGTCACTACTGCTGAGTTTGCTCCTACCTCTAGATGTGACCCTGCAAAACAATTAATGCTGATGGACTTCATATTGTGTGGATGACCAAGACCTGATTGGCCTTGCAAACCCAAGCTCTCTGACCCCATGGCTAAATGCCATTGTGCCCTCTGAATCTTTTGGGGTTTTTGCACCCTGATATTTGATGGCTGATGTGACAGCTGCTCTCCTACACAGCAATACTGCTGGGGCTGGGGGGTGGAGACACAGCCTCGCTGTTCCCAAAGCAGAACCTCTGGGCCTCACACACGGTGTGGATCAGAGGTACTCCAGTTAATTCAGACAGAGCTACCTTGGAGGCAAAGCATGAGCATCAGCATGGCCTGACACCTTCCTGAATTATCTGCTTTTCTGTGGAAAATCAGAAAATGATTAAACCGTGAGCCTTTTTCTGTCCTACCTGTGGTTCACGCAATTTCAGTGGCTCTTTCAAAGATAAAATGGCCATTTCAAATAGACATAACTGGAGCTCCAGAAAGCCTTTTTTTTTTTCTCCCCAGGGTAGATGATTTTATTCCATTATCTGCATTTATAAATATACTGTTTCTCCCTAAAACTAGAGTGACATTGTTGAGATACAGGGAGCCATCTGGGCTGGGTCTGGGTGATGGTGGGGAGCAGTGTCTGCTCCCTGGAGCTGGAGATAGTTTGGGGGATCAGTGTGGCACTCCAATGGAGAGGCACAATCCTGAGGACTCTGTTTCCCCATGGGAGAGCAGTGCAGCTGTTCCACAGCTAACCGGGCAAGTGTGTCTGTGTTAGGGAGCCAAACAAATATCCAGCAAGGAAAAAGTTAAAAAGAGCAGGTTTCTGGGTAATGTGCAAGGTGAGAGTGAGTGCCTGCATATTTTTATGTTGTTTTGTTTTGGTTTTTTTTTTTCACATTGTGAGAAGAAAACTGAAGAGGGTTTAGCTGAAAGTTTTTCTCGTGCATTCTGTTGCTCCTGTCCTGGCCACCACTCCTGTCTCTGTGTCTGTGTGTGAACTTGTTGCTTCTCTCCTGCCCCAGATTTCTCCAGAGCAACTCCAGTGTGTGCCTTCTCATCTGTCCCTGGGCCATGCAGCATGGCCAAGCCATGCCCGGGTCCCTCTGCTCGATGGGTTCCTCTGCCTGCGCGGGACTTTCCAAGCTGCAGAAGACCCTGCTGAAGCTGCAGCAGGGGAGGGACCGCAGCTTGTGATGGTGAGCAAATGCTCCCATTCCCTCCCTGTATGGTGGTCTCAATTCATGTTATCCTCCTCAATGCTGGGAAGCATCTTGCATCTCAGAAGCTGTGGTGCCCCAAAGGCAATCATTGGTCCAGCCCTGGGCTCCTCTGAGTGGGTGCTGTCAGCCTTTCCTGGCCACTTTCATGAGCCCCACGGGGCTGGGCTGTGTCCCCAGCCCCTGCTCTGATCCCCTCAGAGCCCAGCCCGGGGGGCCACCTCCTCTGTCCCTGTCCCAGTGATGTGGGAAATGGCACCGAAAATAAAGGGAAAACAACAAAAGGCCAGATCCTTCTAGTTGGATCATTCGCGGGTATATTTCTAGTTCCCCGTTTGTTTACCTTATAGAAAAGTTAATTGGCTCCTTTTGATCTTACAGTGAAAACCACAAAGGAAATTTTGGTAGGGTAGGAGCAAACTGAAGCCTGTGAGTTTCTCCGATATTCATTAAAGCAATTCTGTTTGAGACTTAATTTAAAGAAAACATTAAATTTTTCCCCCCTTGCTTATTATTAAGAGCCCACTACGTCCCTAGGCTAAAGCGCTCGCTCCACAAATAACCTTCCCGACAGCTGCCAACGGAGTGCAGTTTATAACCTGCCTTTGGAATATATATATATGTGTGTGTGTACCTGGTAATACAGAAAGAGCTGTGTTTATAGTGGTATTGTCTTTAAAATTTCCAAATGGGCAAGTCAAGATTATTAGAAAGTTTAACGGGCTAAAGGAAAATCACTATAAATTTAGAGAATGCTACTTTATTCTTTTTAAATATGAGTCTTCCTAGTGCACTGAAATTAAAACAATTTTTTATCCCAAGTTTGAGGCAATTAAACTGAAAATGTGATGAGAAAATATTTCTTTTTTGAGGTTGATTTAATTAGCAGAGCTATATTAGGAAAGCAAGTAATGCAATCTATTTATGGACAGATGTATCTCTACATAATAATAGACAATAAAAATAAATTAAAGAGAATCACAAGGCAAAAATAGCTGATGTTTTTCTCAAGTCTCTTCTAGTAATATCTTGAGGGCAGTAGGCAGCACATCTCTGCTGCTTGCATTTTTTTTTTTCCCAAACAAAATGATTCCCTCATTCTTTTTATGAAATCTCTGTCTATTTTTATGAAGATAGCTGAGAAAAAACAAGTCACTCAGTGGTCACCCTCCCACCCCTCACTTAATTTATAACTATTGTACAGCAGCAAAATGAATTTAGTGAAAATATGGCTTGTGACAATTGATGACACAAAGCAA
This sequence comes from Hylia prasina, assembly GCA_013397195.1. Classification (NCBI taxonomy): domain Eukaryota; kingdom Metazoa; phylum Chordata; class Aves; order Passeriformes; family Sylviidae; genus Hylia; species Hylia prasina. The sequence goes on from VYXD01000744.1 coordinate 232,586, forward strand.
ACAAACAAATAAGATCTGACCTCATGCTCTGAGGAAAATAACTCCACGTTTTAAGCAGATAAAAATCTAAAGGACAAACTCGGAGAAAACTTGTGTGCCAAACACACAAGCCCCAACAGCAAACCAGTACGGCTCAAAGGCAGGGAAATAATGGAGCAGGTTTCTGTAGAATTTTCCTCTTTTCATTGTAAAACTTAACTCTACCTGCTGCCCGTCCATCTGTGCGCAGGCAAACATGGGGACAGAGAAATATGGATTTGTACCTCGTTGTCTGGACATGCTGCCATACAAATGCAAACTCTTCTGAGAGCAGAAATGTGTTGAAGACAAAAAATAAATTGCCACGTAGGAAAGCTACTGCTGTGTGACTATCAGAGAGGAATAAAGCAGGGAGTCATTCTGGAAAGGGAACTAATGCGCTGTGCATAATTACAACATCATGGTCAAGATATTTTATTTTCATTTTAAAAGGCTACATAAGTATTAGCCAAAATGTGACAAGTAAACACTACTTAAATGTGTAACACATTAAAGAGAGTTTTACAGCTTTCTTGTTATGTTTTTCATTGGTAAATTTTAAATTAACAAATGGCACATATCAAGCATTCAAAAATAAATTGCAATATTTGTTCCCCTTGTTTTAACATGCATGTATAAGAAATATGATTCTGTCAAAATATATTTTAAAATAATTAAAAGAATAAAAGTGGAACTAAGTTTGATTTTTTTTTTTTTTTAGCAGAAAAAGATTTCGAAAACATCGTGGGAGATGTTACAATTCTTACAAAAATTCTTATGCTGTTTTTGGCATTTCTAGTTGCCTGTTCCAAATGATGATTAGTTCTCTTTTTTAGTCAATTTAAAGATGCTCGCGAGCTATTATGTCAAGTAAAACAAAGGCAATTAAATATTTTTGACTGGTAAAATGGGAAGATTTTTTTTGTAAAATGGGAAGGTATTTTTCAATATTTTTAGTGAAAAAATAATAATAAGAACATATAAGTGTTGTCTAATAAGAAAAAAAGTCTACTTGGAAAACAGTTGGTACTCTTCAGATTTATCCCCTCCAAAATATTGTTCTAAACATCATAATTTTTCCCATTTCCACCAGCAGAGAAAAGTTTGTAGAATTACTGAGAAATAACAATTTTAATTTTTTTTTTTAACATTAGGAGGAACAAGGAATATAAAAATTTTTGCAGGTTGATGACTAAAATAAGATAATCCTTAGAAAGGAGAGAGAAAGGGAATGAAAGTGTTGAAAAGCACAATCAGGCAGCAAAATACAAGTGTCTCTCTTGCCAAATACAGCTCAGTGTTCAAGCAAATAAGTTACTCAGCAAAGAAAGAAAATTTTGGACCCTACCTTTGTCAGCTGAAAAGTAATGGGGAACGTCTTCCAATACTGAGAATGACCTGCACTGCCTATAGGGTACTCCTTACCTTAAAATCTATACATTTCTAACCAAAACAGCTTGGAGCAATTCACATAAAGCAGACCCAAATGTTGCCCATTCCATGTAAAAGATCAGGTTTCTGTCTCAGCTCAGCCTGTGATATCAGACTTGGGCCTT
>VYXD01000744.1:234248-346159 GCA_013397195.1 Hylia prasina
TTTTTTCATCTTAGTAAAGTTTGCTTTTTGGAAAGGGTGTGTGGGAAGGATTTTCAACTTGTCAGGACTCTCTCTTTTCAGTACAATTAAGCTTTCACTGGATCATTCTGCAGGCCGGAATGATTTGCTCCGGTCACCGGCTCCTTATTATTAATATTGTTTCAGATACATAAAGTTTACTGCAGGCTGTAAATATGTCAGGTTTTGCCACGGGGTTTACTAATAAAGAACTCTTAGAGGGGGATTATTGATGGGAAAGATAATCTTTTCAATAAGGGTTCCAGCTTTTTTTGTTTCCCCGGGTGAGCGCAGCGCAGGGCACTCCCCGCGGGGGACGCCCCGATCTCCGTGCGCGTCCCTGCCGAAAGCACAAGGATACCGGGCAGGGCCCTCCTGCTCCCGCCTTCCTCCCAGCCTGACGCATTTCTGTCTTTCTGCAGGATTTTAAATGACTTATTAACTTTTTTAATACCTTTGGTGCTACGGGTTTTTTTTTAAATGAGTTTGTGACCATAAGGAATTGATTGATTGTCAAGTGACACTTCCAAGTTATTTCTGTAGGTGTCACCTTGGGTTAGCGTAGTGGTATTAAGCATTGTGAATACTTCTGTTTCTTTCAAATGTGGCCACACAGCTCAGCTCATTAGATTTTTTTTAACAAACAAGAAAGAAGCATATATGTTTGATTTTCTCTTCAGCCAGCATTTCTCTTTCTTCTTTTGAAACATCCAATTATTAAATATGTATATGTTTGGTCAAGTCATAATAAATGTCTGATCAATCATTCTTAATTCACTTTGGTATTTACTGTAATAACAATAAACAATTTTACCCTCATATGGTGTTAATGTGGCTGTCATATGGCTGCCCAGAAAACTTCTATGCACTTTTATTATTAATTAAATGCATTGTTATGAATGAGAAGAGAGAAGAGAAGAGAAGAGAAGAGAAGAGAAGAGAAGAGAAGAGAAGAGAAGAGAAGAGAAGAGAAGAGAAGAGAAGAGAAGAGAAGAGAGACATGGAATGCTGTCTGGTTGGAAGCCTAGTTAACTTACACTGTATGGGGAAGGAGGGGAGATTAATGGTGAGATAAGGCTGTATTGCTTCAGCTGTCACTTCAAATCCAAAGCTTAAATTTTCCTGTCAACTATATAAAATTTACCCAGCACAACTATCTCTAGATTCTGCAAGTCTGTGTGGAGAATTTCTTTATTCTCACATAAATTAATGTCAGAGGCCACAGGATGACTGCAGCATTGATTTTACTTGACACCCTTCCTCTGTTTCCATGCAGTTGATTTGTTGGGAGGTGGCGGAATTTTAAAGCTCACAGGGAAGGTGGAAACCAATTGTCTTTTCCCAAGCAAGAGGAACAGGATAGAAAATAGGCTGCATTAATGTAGGAAGGACTCTAGGGCTCAAGATGGGTGTATTTAGGGCCCTATGCCTGTTGATCAGGACAGGCTGGGGAGGCAGTGGGAGCCCTTGGTCTCTGCCAGTGGGACAGGAGGTCATGTGAGGGGATGGGGTGATGCAGGGGACTTTGTTGCACCTGCACCTCGTGCTCAGGGGGTTTTAGCTGCAGGCAAGTGGCCATTCATGACCCCCAGGCATCCCCACCAGAATGGAGGCAGCTGAGCAGGCGGTGCTGCAGGAGGAGTCAGCTGCAGGAGCAGGAGGTGTGATGGAGCTCGCTGAGTGGGATCAACTGGCAGGGGCAGGCGTGCTGTGAGGACAGCACGGCTGATCTTGCCGTGATGGAGAGGAGAGTGGGGGGATTGAGCTCAGCAGCCAAAAAACCCCAAACCTCAGCTGTCATCAGGATAAAATAATGAATGTCTGAAAACCAGGCTTGGTAAAGCAAGCATGTTCAGGAAAGCCTGTAACCTCATGCTTTCTTTTAAGCCCCACTGGTATCAAATCAGTGTTGTCCTGAGGAGTGGTAGATTTAAGCATGTACTTAAGAGTTTCCTGGATTCGTGGGTCAGGCTGGAGGTGGCTGGTCAGAGCAGCTGCAAGCTGTGGGCATGGATTTTCTTCCCATGGTTGTGGCTGCAGAGGAGCAGAGCTGAGCCCGCTCAGAGTCAGCTCCGAGTTTTCATATATAATTGCAAGCAATTCTCATCCAGGCTCAGGAAAGCTGAACAGGGGCCTTGTTTACTTTACCCTTCTTATTTTTTCCCCTGAAGGCAAGCAGCCAGGGTTAGGTTTCAGCCTGGTGGTTGCTTGGGCCAATGACGCAAAGGAATAAGGTCTCGTTTTCGCTGTGATGGTCTCTGGGTACTACAGCCTGACTAGTAATGTTAATGAAGTCCCTTAACATAAACACTGCTTTTCTAACACACTCCTCGGGGACATGGAAAAATCCCTCGGCTTCAGCTCAGGAAAATGCTGGGGCAAACAGAGACACACAGTGGGTCTAAAGCACTGGAGAAAAAAAGAACTGACTATTTACAACAGGTATAGGCAGTTGTTTAAACATGATCTTTGCCTTGCCTTGTGCCATCTTTGCAGGCAGCAGTGAATTAAGCTGATTCAACATTTTGGCTTCTTTGCATTGCCCTCTTAGTCCTGATGGGGTTGCCAGTTGCTTTGTTGCTCTCCTGACTCAGTGATCTCATAGGGGTATCAGGTCAGATGTGCCTTATACCAGAAGGGCATCCTGCTCTTCTAAAAAACAGGAATTTTTTGACAAACAGAAATTGTCTGCCATTGTCTCAGACAAAATGGCATAGCGCAGAGAACCTGGAAAACTGGTAAATCATAGAGAAAAGGGTCTTATGTATGGACTGTTTAATAGGGCTTTATGGTTTTCTTTTTTAACAACAGTAGGAAACATTTTAGAAGTGTGAAACTAATGCAGATTAACAACAACAAAAAAGACAAAAATAAAAGTGAGAGAAAAAAATTTAAATCGTTTCCAATTGCTTTGAGTTGAAGGGAGCTGGAACAAAACAAAAAAACAGGCGTTTTTTCCATTGTTCCCTCGAAACGTAAAATTTTAGCTTGATACCAAGCCATCAATTCAAACCTAGCCCAAATTTCAGCTTGGCATCTGAATTAAAAAAAACCCAAACAACAACCTCACCATTGTTAGTACTGAGCTAAATGATCTGCCCTGACTTACTCAGACCTAGAATTCACCTCTCTAAATAAAATTCTTCCTGAAGTTTTACCATGTGAAACTTATTCCTCATGCTAATGAATAATCATTCTCCCCTGGTCAGGTATTGGCATCTGTCAGAGCTTCCTGCTTTGATCTCTTCTGCACACTGACCACAGTGGGGTGAGACCTAATGTCCTTATTCCACACATGGAAACAGGGCATGGGGTGTAACCACAGTGTCCTGACATGATGGGATGCACTAATATTTCCCAGCAGAGAAGATACAGTTTTAAATGTGAAAGTCATGTTATTCCCCTGGTCTTGTACAAATCCATATGGCTTTCTTGAAGATTTGGGAAAAGTAGCTAGGCTAGAATCTCCAGGGTAAGGTGAGTGTCTTTTAATGCCTTGCTGACTGCTGTAGCCTGGCAAAATTAGCAACAGTCCATGTTAAAATAAGGTTTGTTCTTTGGGGATGAACAGGCAAATGAAAAGTGGTGGGGACCAGTATGAGCCCTCAGGTCTGAGAATGGTAATCCTTGCTTAAATGCACCCCATCTCCAGTGAAGCAGCCGCAGGGTTCTGTTTTTCATGACAGATGCATTTCACTCCTTCAGGGACAGAGTGGGGAAATGAATCTTTTTGCCAGAATCCACATGAAATTGGTGCATTTTCCTCTTCCCTTGGGCAGGCCCTTGAAAGTGATAGACACCATCCAAAGAGGCCATGAAATCCTCGATCTTGCTGCAGCGCCTCAGCCTTTCCCCTCTGAGCAAGCGATCAGAGGGAGCCTGCTGTGCAACCTCACATACACGACAGCCTGCAGGGGCAGAGCTGGCAGGGAGGGGCCACGGTGGAGGCCATCCCAACAGGGGCCATCCTGAGCTGAAACAGGCGCTGTCTCTTCCCTGTGCAGAGCACCTGCTCTCCACACCGTGCTCCCCAGGGAAAAGTGAAGACTGTCACTGGCAGAGGGCTTCTTCTGCAGTAGCATTAGATCAGTTCAAGGTAGCTAAGCATATGAAATCCACTTAATGTTCTTACTTGGAAAAGTTCTTGTTAGATTTTATTTTGATTTTTGATTTTTTTTTAAATTTCAAAATAAATATTTTGAAAAGAATATGATCAAGCACCTAAAGTAGCCAGCTGAAATTAAATTTCAAAGCTAAGGGAAAAATAACTAGTGTTAGTCTTGCTTTAACTTCTGATCTTCCAACAAACTCACCAATATTTTAGGTGGTTCCTGTCATACATTGAAGGGACACTAAGGAAATACATTATCGTGATCATCAATTGTGATTTTTTGTGGCTGAGACATTAGTTTTTGGAGGTTTTGGAGCCTGAGATAATTTCTTTATCTGAAGATCTGAGGAATGTATCTGACATATCATTTAGCATACCTCCTCAAGTACCTTTCGATTTTGGATCCAGGACAAGAGGGTGACAGGATTTCAGGCTGCTCTGAGATGGCAATTCTTACATTCTTAGGGAAACATTAAAATATAAAATTGGGATATATTTTAGTGAAAACTACTCATGTTTTCTTGCAACAGACAAACCAAACAAACACCATTTGACCATTGTGAGATTTGTGCTTCCAGTACGTTTTACAGTATAATTATTAATTACCTATTCTTGAAATAATAAAATTGGACAGATAATTGTTGCAACAAGATAATGGACAAGGATGCTGTATATTACTGCAAAGCTTAATGAATCAACAATCAATTACCTTCTGTTCAAATCCCCTCCACTGAAGCAGGAATTCAAGGTGGCATGGGAAGCGGATGCAGGGTGGCAGGGCCACCTCTGCTCCTCCATGGCTGTCAGCAGAGAGGGCTGTGATGTGCTGCCAGGCTTCAGAAGCCACATCAGCCTCTTCCAAGTGTGGTGCAGATCCAGGGCAATGCTGTCACCTGCCAAAACGATGGCTCTAAGCTCTCTGTGCTCAGCATGGGGCATGAGAGCACAGGCACTGGGATGGCAACCCAGGAAGAGCCTGGGACTGAGGGGGAGGTAAGAGCAGCCAGCAGACCATCCCTAGAGGGGATATGTTGGCTGGAATGCAAAAATGATAAATGCAATCAAGAAAGTGAATGGAAGCAGGAAGGAAGGCTAGGCGATGAGGTATGGAGCAGAAAGGGGAAATGTTTAATTGCAATTCAGGTGCAGTTGGATTTCTGTGCCTTTTGTCCTTATGAATATTTCTTAATAAATTCAGGGGACATTAATTATCCTTCTTGCACCATTTCAAAGACCTGATCGTGAATTTCTCCTGCAATGAAAGTCCTTGACATGACACTCAGTGCCTCCCAGAGGCAATGATAAATATCAGAGTGAAGTGGGGTGCCTGCCTTTGGCTTTTCCTAGGGTCCTGAGCTGCTTCTACTTGTTTGCCTGTTTTATTTGACTGTAGAAATCCTTGTGCTAGATCTGATGAACTAACTGGATGAGCAAACTGGGTGGTGGCTGTTGCCTACTCCTTCTTAAGAAACTGGGAAATTAAAATTTATGGACAATTTTTGGGCTAATTTTCTAAAGAGACTTCTTTTTCCTCCAGACCTCAGGCAGCTGGAATTTGGCCTGTCTTGAAGCATGCTGTTCCTTATTGTTAATTACCTTAGTGCCATCTGGATATTCTTATTATGAACATTAAATCTCCACTTTAGAAACAAGTAGATGAAACCAGGCATTGGAATGGGTGGGAAGGTTCCCACTGATGTGTCCACAAATCGTTAGTATCTGCAGTGAAGACCTAAGAAGAAGTGAAAATAGAAGCCATAATAATTTTTAAAAAGAATTGATTAACATATCTACAGGGTACTTGAAGTTCAAGCCTTGTACTGTTCCAAATGGATGCCATTGCTTAATGTTGGCATTTCATAAATTCCCTCCCTTTGAGCTCAGTGGTGGGAGGACACAGACACATTTTTTACAGCCTTGATTGACTGAAGAAAGCCACAGAGTCAGATTGTGGCACAAGGGATCACAAGCCAAACACACTGGAACATTTTGTTCTCCAAACACTACATCAATTTCCATGGTCATGGCTTTCTGCCCCACAACGGTGGCTGTGACATACTTCTGCCCAGGGACAGAAGCCAGCACTTGGAAATGGGCAACTTTGGCTATTCCTCTCCACTCTGACCCTGGGCATGCCTGACCTTGGTTCAGCTGTGGGTTCTGTACCCGCAGCACTGGCAGCTGTCACCAGCCCAGCTCTGCAGCTCCTGGGCTCATGGAGTTCCTGGTGCCCTGCAGGCACCTGGGACATAAAGAGAGGTGCTGCTCTGCAGAGGTCTGCTGTGTGTACATCAAGATGGGTGCTGAGAGGCAGCCTTGGGCAGCAGAGCACAAGTCAGTTGAGGATGACTAAAGCACTCATGAAACTGCCCAATTTGGTAAATGGAAGTTCTTTGCAGTGACTTGGGATGACCTGTCCCTCTGTATGTCTTGAGGGAAGATGCCAGGGAAAAAGGTAGAAGGTGATGGTATTTGAAATATTAATGCTTTTTATCCACACTTTTGGGCCTCACTCCCATGCTGACATCTCTGCAGCCCTTAGCCCAGCATCTTTGAGCAGACCTTCTATCATCTGCTGGATTTTCAGCTGTCTGAACTTCCTTAAGATGTGGGTGATTGTTTTTCAGATAAGACACATAATGTAGGATGGGTATATTATTACTGTGTTATTTTACCTCTGATCATTTCATTAAAATGCTTATACAACTTCATCACAAACTTTTAGGTCATGGGTTAAAACAGGAGAAAAATATGCCCTGGCTTGTGGAAGCTAACTTGTTTACAAGGGTAAGGGGAAAGGCAGGTGCACCATGGGGTGGCAGCAACCAGATAAAGGGGAACATCTGGAAGCACTGCAATGCTGGCTTGTTGACTTTGTACAGAAATAACTTTGTTGGTTTTGTAAGAGTTTTTATACATTTAGAGGTGATTTGTTTCATTTTGCTTTTAGAAGAAAAATTATTGCTCTCTGTCTGGAGGTAGGGGAAATAACATAACTTCCAATCCCAATTTCCTTCACTGATCAGTTTCTTCCCCAGATGGTGAAAAGTTTTGCATATTTTGATCTGTGCCTATGTTTTTCTGAGGGTTGAGATGAAACTGAAATACTCACACTGGTATCATGCTGCCTTCTGGCCAATTTCATGTGCCATTGGCCACGTGTTTAAGGTATCCAAATGTGGATGAACAGGACAGTTTTGCAATCTACCTTTAAGAGGAGTTGTGATTCTTGAGCTGGCAGGGGGAAAGGCATAGGAGCAAGAAAATAAGTGGAAGGCAGGACGGGTACTGGGATATAACTTCTACATTGTCTGCTGTGGAATACAGCCTCCAGTATTGATCAAAACCTACCACTTCATTCTTTAATACTTTTTAAAAAATTATTTAAAACCTAACAAATCATTCAACTTCATCTTTTAAAATATCGGATGCTCATTAATCACTTGCCTCTTTATTTGGGCTGTGACATAAATGTTCTATTTCATTGTAGGCAATGGGCTATAAAGGATGAACTGTGACAAGACAGACAGCTGTGGGCTGTGTTTCAGTCAGTTCTCAAAATACTTTTAACTCTTCAACACACTGTAGCACGAACTATGAATAGACAGGTTTGTTCTGCCACTTAACCAGAAGCTTCCCCCAAAATGAGTTCAGCTCCTCCTAAACCAAAGGTTTAGAAAACAAGATGATGGTCAATGCTCCTATGATCAGCAGGAGTAAACACCAAGGATTATTTTCTCTTCTTACTAGATGCCTCTCTTCTCCTTTTTGCTCTCCACTAATTTCCATGCACAGAATCTAAAAGTGTTAATGTTTTCTCCCAAATGTCCTAGGGAGATACACAATCTCTGTATGAGTGATCCTCTCACCCTTCTATGAAATGCCCTGGACCTTCTGAAACCCAGAGAAATGCCTGGCAATGATAGCAGTTCATGCTAAAGGGAAGAGTTTAATGACAGTACTCACTTTGCATCTAAGTAGTTTTTGCATTTTGTCTTTTTATTCCAGTGAATTTAAGGTTTCATAAAAATATTTCACAGGCAGATTCCTTCCCACTCACCAACCCCTTATGGCAAGTCCTTCCTCTTCCATCTCCTGCTTTCCAGGGGCAGAACCTTTGTTCTCTCTCTGCAGTGGAGAAAAGGGGTAGAAAAGACCTTACGGCATGGTTTAGCAATGTTGAATTTTTCTGTTAACTAATACAACATGTTCAAAGCTTTGACTTTGTATAAGCAGATTCATCCAGAGGAAAAGCACTGTTAGGGAAAAACAATTGTCAGAGATAAAGGAGTCACTTGAAAGTGATCTAGCCAGGCTGTGCTGTGGCTGTCTCCAAGCATGGGAGAGTCTTTTCGGGTCTGGAGAAAGTTAGCAAAGTGTAGCACTGCGCTGTGGGAGATGGATGCACAACCACATATGCTGATATCTGTTTTTGACAGAGTGTTGACCTGAATGGCAAAATTCACATGTGGATAAGAGTCATCACTAAGACACTGTACTTTAAGAGATTCCAGTTTGATTTAAGAGTGCCTCTGATGAAAGAACTCACATTTAAACTTCAGCTGCAAACCCAGAAGCTCTGTTAAATTTATCTGGGCTTATGTTTTATTGACTATCTGCAAATTTGGCAAAAGTTCACCCAAAGGCTCCCAGAGGTTCATGAGCCTTTTTGTTGAAGATGTCTTAGTGAAACCTTAAAACTGAAAAAATTTACGCAACTCAATCTTTGAATATTGTGGTTCAGCCGAATCCCTTCACCAGAAGAAATGGCAAAGTCTGACAAGTTGCACAGCTTGGTTACATACACGGTAAAGATGCCATCTCTGCCCTGGGGAGCTTATGGTCTAGGCTGACATTGGGGGCCCCTCTGCTGTCTGCATTTCAGAGTACTTACTCATGGATAAATATGAATGACAACATTAATTTACCACCCAGGGGCTGGGAAGACAGATCTGATAGTGCTTGTGGGGGGTGGCCCTCTACACTACAGAAAGCATAACGTCAGAGAAGAGAAACAAGCTAATCACATCAACACCTACCACAGAGTATCTATTTACTGTAACTCTGGAGACATGAGGGGTCACTAGGGACCATTAGCACTAGTGGGACTATGGTGTAGTATTGATCAGCCTGTCAAATTTTGGTGGTGTCTGTAGAAATGCTAATAGAATTTAAATAGCTGCAAAAGAAGAAAGCACAGAGGCAATTTTGTGCATCCCAATGTAGATGGGACAAATTCTTTAAGCAAGTATCATGGGGATATTACATTGTCAGGCCCCACAAATGGCTGCTTCTTGGTGCAGCAGGACCAACATGTTTAGTTGTGGGCAGTTCTCATGCAAGACCCAGCTCTTATGCTGCATAAAGTGGAGGCACTTGCTCAAGTGGGAGTATCAGAAAGAGAAGAATCAGAAGTGAGGAGGAGGATGCAGGGGAACCTGTAGTCTGAGATGAACTGAAATGGAGGTGCTGATTTAAGGGATACCCCAGCACTCAGGTAAATGCCTGAATATGGCAATAGTGACTTTATCCTTTAGGACAAGTTATAGGCAAAGTCCCATAAAAATAAATGGAAATAAATATGCATAAGTATAATACTAATATCACGAGCCATGTGTGTTTGTAGTGGGAAAGCAAGTTCTAAATCTAACAGAGTTCTTTAAAGAGTCAGTAAACACATGGATGAAGGTAGTCTAGCAGATCTAAACCGCTCAGATTTTCAAAAGAGCATTCACAAAGGTTGACTGATGAAAATAAAGTCTCTTAGGGCAATAGGAAAGTTCCTCTCTTGGAATAATAGCAAGTTGAAGGGAACAGGGAAGCAGAATAGGCTGAAATAGTCATTTCACAATAGAGGGAGGTTACCCACAGTGTCCTTCGAGAACCCTTCTGGGGTCACAGTTCAGGGTATTCAGAAATGATCCTCCACAAAATGGCATAAACAGTAAGCTGATAAAACACAGATGATACAATACTGATCTGGGTAGTCAAAACCAAAAATTAAATGGAAAGGGTTGCAACATGACTACAAATGATTAGTTATAGAAAAGGAAATTAAATGTTGCAAAAGTAACATATATGGAAAAAGTCACTCCTGACCATACAGACCCAATAGCAATCTTTAACTGTCTTATGACCACACCAGTCAGATGTGAGAGCTACCTGGAAACAAAGGTGGCAGTGAGGAAAAAGGAGCCACTATTGTGTGACTTGCTCTACACCGGATCTGCAGCCTCCTGCTTCAGGGAACAGGAAGACAGCTGGACTAGGGAGCGGGGACAGAGTGGCAAGAGATGTTGTGCGGAACAGAAAACCTTTCCTTTTCAGGGGCCAACAATCTTATTTCCACGATTTTGGTCCCCAAATACTGTGGGATCTGACCCAGCTGAGCACATGCTACAGGGCTGTAGAAATACTTACTACTGATCACCTGTCTCCCCTTATGGAATGGGTGTTACTAGCCTTGCCTTAAAGCAAGAGAATCACAGAAAATAAAAGGATGTGACTGTGATCTTAGACAGGATGGAGCAGAGTGGAAGTGCTGCAGTCCATGTTTTGGGCCCAGAACACTGGATTTCATCACATTTGTTGCTCTTCCTTCCTCTTCATGTACAGAGACTGTGGTCATTGCTTGGCAGAAGAATTAACTCAGCTACAAGATCCTGACTGGGGAGGAACCCTGGTAGCATTAATGCTTTCCAGTCCTGCAAACAACTGTGTAGTTCTGCAGGATCTAGAGCTACAGATGTGTTTTCTGCTCCAGGTGCACAAGTCCTGTGAGCTGTGTTCTGCCTCTGTCCTGGCTACAGACATGAGAGAGGGGAAATTAGCACTTAATATATATATAAACCCTATTGGTATCCATTGCAGTGACGTGTTTTCATCAGGTTGGAAAAATAATTTCTAAGACTTTCCTTCTCCTGAGCTGGAGTCCTATCCACATCTAGTGCTAGGAATGTGTTGGAGAGTTCTGCACAGGGTGGGTTTAGGCAGAGCTGGCAGCTGCCTGCAACATGCTTTGTCTGACACATTCTCTGCCTGTACAAAAAGATGAGTTTGGAGATCCAAAAGTACCATTGCTTTCACTTATGGAAGTAGCTGCTCCGTGTGTTTATGGCAGGAGTGATGTTGATTCCAGAACCAGTCATTTGTGCCTGACTTCTCACATCTCCTCTTCCCATGGCAGCAGAGTCAGCCAGCCTTGCACTCTAAAGCATATCCACCTCAGCTCCACTCTTCTCCAGCAGAAAAGCCAGGTTTAGCTTCAGCCCAGATCCATGGGTAGGGACAAGCAATTTGGTCTATGCTGCCCTGAAGCCTTGAGCCCCTCAAGGACCAGCATAGCAATAGGAATGAGCTTAGTGTGGGTTACCCACTGACACTCATGCTTCTTCCCATGCTCCCTTCTCATCCCAGTCAACCCCAGAGTGGTATTTGAGCCATGTGGTTTTTCTCCACACTGGACAGCTATGCCTGAGCTGTATTCTCAGTAGCAGTGTGACCTAGATGAGTAACAGGGAAGCAATCCCTGGTCCTAATGGAGGGATTGATGAGGGTCCTAATGGAAGAACTGTATGGCCAAGAGCTCATGAGCCACCTTGCAATGGCAATACCCTCTACGTACTGAGACCCTGCCTAGCTATGGTGTGGCTCATGTAACCACAGGTCAGATCAACAAAAGTTCTCAGCATACAAAACCTCCCACTTACATAATCAGGTCTGTGGAAATGCGAGCATTCTAGTGGAATGCTGTGAGCTAGCTGAGGTGTCTGCAAACCAGACCACTTCTTGAAGGGCCTTGAAGGTGCAATTGCACCTCTGGACAGCTGAGCTATTGCTGTAATTTTCTGAAAAACTGAGCCTACTGTGTCTAACTTCCCCACTTGAAGCAAAGCAGAGCACTGTAAAGAGACGCACCTCTCCCAAAACTTGTCTAGGCAACAGGAGACAGGCATTTTTCTCATGATGTCATTGTCCTGGAAACTTTTGAAAGCACATTGCAAAGGAGGAAGCCTTGTGGGTCTGAACTCCCCATGAGCCTCTCCAAATGGGCCAAGCTTTGATGAAACCAGCTCATTATCAAAAGCGGGGAAAAACATGTTGCACGTTGTTTACTACTGAGATCACCCTAGTGGTTCTTCCAGCTGCCTGAGGATATTGGTGAAGACAGAAGGAGGGAGAGATGGAGGGAGAGCAAATGACTGTTTTGAAGTTTTCATCCTCAAGGTGACATATTTTCTTTCAATCTCTTTGTTCTAGAAAACCTCTTGAAAATGCATCTACCCAAGGCCTCTGCATCTCGGGTTCTGGGCAATTTCATAGTCTGAAATTGTTTCTGGTGAACTTTGTTAACTTTTGAGTGTGTTTAATGGCTTTGCTTTCCCTGTTCATCTTGGCATTCGGGTGGATAACTCTGGCAAGAAGAAAATGTATATAATGACTCCCATACAATTAGGGACAATGCCAAGTTTCAGCTTTCTTGAGATTATAGTTAAGGCCCAAGCGTTTAAGCTCTGTACTGCTAGGAATTGCCATATTCTCATGTTGAAATGCTGGAGGATTTCACAATATATGATGCTTATCATAACCAGGAATGAGAGATTTTCCCCTGTTGTATATACTAGAAATTATGAGAAATGCAACCAAAATCCTGCCAGAGGTCTCCTGTCATCCATAGTTAAAATCTTTTGTTTTCTCTGAGCTGTTAGAAAACCAGAGCATGATGAGGTTTTTTCCAATTCATTTTCCAATGGTTATCTGAAGCACAAGGTGACTCAGAAAGGGCCAGGCCATGGTCATGTACTCTAAGCAATTGACACCAGTGGATTTACTGAAATCATCATCTGTATCCATAACTTCTTTAGGGTGGGAGCTTCCATACTGACCTGTATATCACCAAAGTCTGAGCTCTTTTCAACAGAAACCTGAAGGGAGAGTCAGAGAATGGAAAATCTGATGAGGGTTCAAAATGTGATCCTTGACAAGTTATGGAAAAGGCAAAGGTTTCTTTGGGAGTGGTCATAGAAAATCTTATCTAGTAGAGCGGCATAGAAAGCCAAGTGTTGATTTGATTTTTAGTTCTGGCTTCTCTTCTCCAGTCATCATCAAAGACAGATGAGCTTGGTTTTAACTATTCCTTGATATGCTAAAAAGGGCTGATCACCAAGCTTTCAGTTCCCAGAATATGTCCCCATTACTTTAGCAGGAGACCAAGCAACAAGACTCAGGAATGAAATTTTAAAAGTTCTGGAGATGTGGAAGGGTGAGTATACTTCCTTGCATTAAGGAAGGTGCTTACCCAAGTGACTGAATGGCTAACAAGCCCAACTTCAATTGATGGGCTGACCTCTGGCCAACTGGGCTGCTGAAATGGGTAGCACTAAACTATTACCCTTTTGCTGTGCTCATATTGCTTTGGAAGTCCATTTTACACATGCTCTGTGACTTGAGGACATCACTGAAGAACATTTCTTTTAAAAATAAACCAAAAAATGTTGCAATCATAGAATTAGAGAATACCCTCAAACAGGGGTATCTCAAGGGACCCTTAAGGATCATCAAGTCCATTTCTCTGCTCTTTTCAGGACTACTAAACACTAAACCATATAACTAAGAACACAGTCCAGACGCTTCTTGGACTCTGACAGGCAAAGGCTTAATTATGTATCTCTTTTTTTTTGAGAGATATGCTCCTTACACTTTGGTATTCAACAATAATGTCCCACAGAACAACCTTTCTTCTGGGATCTAAGGAGTATATCTTCTTTCCACTGGGGGCTGGCTAGGGATTCTGCAGTCTTTTCGACTCTCTCTGTATAATTATTTTTAACCTCTAGATTTTGGAACCCCTGAGCTACTTCACTTTAGAACTCTAAGTACTTTATTGTACTTCAATTTACATTAGGATAATCAGTAGTGTAGCAAGATTTGGAGTTCTTTTGTGTTCAGATCTGTATAGACAGAGGAAGAAGTCAGGGTCTAAGTCAGCAACATTCGGAAAAAGCACTGGATTTCTGCTGCTTAGGAAACCTTGTTATTGGGAAGAGAGAAGGTTTTTCAACATGCTGGTCCATTAATGGACAAAATAATACAAAAAGATATATGGAAAGAAAACCCCAAAAGAAAAAAGCTGTCTGAATTATTTCACTTTGGTTTCTTAAGGCAAAACCAGTCAAATTGAAAATACTTGTAGCTTTTCTGCTCTGCAGTGACTACAAGTGTATTTGTTTACAGGGCAGAATAGGGCTTGATAAACAATACGGTCTTTACATGCATGAATACAACCTGAAAGGGATTTTTCCTTAATTTTCCCATTTTCTTTTCTTTCCCTTTCCTTTTTCTTTCCTCTCACCCCCCTCTCCCTACCCTCCATCCTGCCACCCCTGCATTTTTTACAAAAGCATTTAACTTAATTTCAGGAGCTTGTGTGGTTTTCATTAGGATTGCAGTCTTTTGAAATGTCATGAGAACACCCAACAGGAACTGAAATTGATATAAAAGGGGTTGACTTAAATCACCCTCTGTACCCAGCCATCTTGCTTCAGCTTGATTGCTTTTGGGTTGGAAAGTGAAGGATTGAAAATTTCTGGGGAAGAACAGCAAAAAGGAGAGAAAGCAAGGGGAATGAAAGGGAGATGTAAACCAGTTTTCTGCAGTTTTATTCTCTTTCTGACCCTGCATGATTAGTACCTAGTGTTGTGAAGAGTATATCACCGCTTTGCTGACCTTTGAGGAAGGATATACAGGATGAGGATGCTTGGGGTAGTAGGGATACAGCATGCAGGAACAGAAATGTGGTTATGCATCTTAAGGTATGCAACAAGGACATCATCTGACAGAATGCATCTTGCCAGAAAGGGACCTCTCTGCACAAAGCAGGTGACTTTCTTAAGTCACTAGTATTTGCTTCCCAGTATTTGACTGGGAATTATGCACACAGACTGATGGTCTGGTGAGGGTGTTTGTGTGAGCATGTACCTGTACACACACACATGCACACACACGTCCTCTTCAACTGTTGCATGAGCTGCCACAGAGCTGTTTCTTTTGGAAAAGAAGGGACTGAATATGCCATTTTTCCTGTTTTCTCCAGTCACCCAAAGGCAGGTACACTTGCACTCTGGGCCCGTTTTCCAAGTCCTCTCCATCAAGGCTTGGGACTGTTGGTTTTGATGACAGGTTGTGTGATGGGGTCCAAGCTTTCACATGTGGGATCAAGGAAGAGCAGTCTTCAAATGGGTGGGTATGCTGGGTATGAGCTAAAGATAACAGGGTTGGTTTGTTTGTTTTTACTCCTAAACCTGAGGGTCACTAGCATTTTATCACAACATTCTTGTGAATGGTGTCTCTGTCACCAGACCGGGATGTGTGTTTGAGCATGGAAAGGCAGAAGCGGGGTCTGGACAAAGGAATGCTGAACATGGAAGAAGTGTGGCCACGATGGAGCAGCACTGCAGAGACACTGCTCTGCTTCTTTGCCCTGGCCTCATGCTGCATTGCACAAGTGTGCCCAGTGCCAGGGACTGAGGCAGGTTGGGGGGCTCTGTGCCATGCTTCATTGCACATGAAAGCCACAGCCTTGGATGCTTTTCCTCTCAACTGGCTAAATTTCAGACAGAAATTTGCACCCTTAATAAAAACTTGCTTTACTGAGCGCTGGGTCTGGCCTCAGAAGGATACTCAAGCTGCCTGTTTTTGAGTTACAAGGTTACAGATCCAGGCATTTCCACTGTGGAAAAAGTCATTTGAGATGGCGTGTTGTTCCTTCCAAAGTGTGTTAGTCATGGGGAGCAGGCAGCATGCTACCAGAGATCCCAAACCCATTAAGGCAGAGAAAGAACAAAGTAGTCCTTCTCTGCAGAACATACAAAGAAACACTTACTCCACATTTGCCACTAATGCTGCAAAAGTGCTAGAAGAGAGAGGTAAAGGGAGGACATGAAATACGGGGAACAGACCAAGTAGGAAGACAAGAGAGGGGAAATGAGATTTCTAAAACCAGCCTGCGTCTTCTGTCCAAAATTTTATGCTTAAGGGTTCTTTGACAGGGCACTGGTTGTTCATGGTCTCTCTTCTTGGTTGTTCATGGTCCCTCAGCAAATCAGACCTCTAACTAAAAACTCAGATGGCCTTTCCAACAACAGATCATTGTAATTTTAACTCAACCTGTGATGAGTTGTCACATACCTTTTCTCTGCAGCCTCCTAATGGACCTGTACTTTGTAAACCCTCAGCTTGCGTGACAATAAGCATTTCAGGAAAGAGGACTTAGCAGTCTGAGATAAAGGCCAAGAAACAGTTAGCTGCAGAAGAGTGTTTCTTTTAGTAAAGACTGGAAAAAACTGACAGTGGGATGCTTTGATACAGAGACTTACACCCTGCAGTGTGGGTGTAGGGGTCTGTGTGAGAGAGAGGCAGGAGGGAGGCTCTGTAAAGCCAGTTGCCACTGGGGCCCTCCAGCAGAGGAGGATGAATAGATTACAGTGCTAAGAGGGCTGATAGCTGGTATGATACTTAGAGCTTAAACAGGCACATCACGTGGCATTTATCATTTGTTTGTCCTTAATCATTCCTGCAAACCACAGCAGGGATAATAACCTCTGCACCAGCTGGAGGCATGTCCAGGCCACCTCAAAGGGGACCCTGGTCAGTGCCGTGACACCAGCCAGGTTCATGCCTGTGAGGCCAGGAGCAATCCCATTCAGCCAACAGCTGTGGCCTGGGGAGTTTGGGATGCATCAGTGGTTTTGATTATGTTTGAACTTCCTCTCCTACAATTGACAATTGTCATAGTCTGGAAATGTTTCTTCCTAGCAGTGTACTAGGCAAGAAAGATAAATAAACTATTTTTTTTTAGTTTGTTTTAGTTGCTGCTGGCATCTTAAGGGTCCCAAAGCAGGGGGCACAGAACACAAAAGAGGAAAGAACAGACCAGCTTTCAGGGACCAGCTGACCTTTCAGACCTCTTGAGCCTTCACAAAAACCTTGCCAGTTACAAACCAGCTGTGGAATCAGGAACTCCTTGTGACGTCACTGCTGAAAAGTCCAAATTAGATAATTTCCCAAAACATGCAGGTCTCAAGTGCCTCAGCTTCACCTTTAGCCCTGACCAAATCTGTCAATTTAGTGGTTAAAGGTTCAGTTCTGTGTTGGGTCAAAGGCATTCTTGAGAAGCCACCTACTGTTCCAAAATGGATTTTGCCAACTGATGGTATTTCAAGACGCCACCTTCCATGTGTGCTTCCAGTGCCCCAGCATTCAGCCCAGCTGCTTTAAGGAGAACAGCAGCAGTGGTGAACTGTCTTAACCATCCAAGCAACCTTCACCTCCTAACAAGCCATGAATAAAATCCAGCTCCCCAAAAGGCATTTGGAAAAGCTACAGTGTATTTATATGAATACGCCGTTGCAAGGAAGATGATAATAGCAAATAATAAAAGTAATAAGCCAGTCTCCCGGCACAAAATCCAGTGCTGTGCTTTAGGAACAGTACCTGTTGAACCATAAGCTTCTGGAGGCACTTACATCTCTAGAAGCAGAGTGAACCTGTCACGTGTCCCTGAAATGGATGGGAAATGCAGTTTGGAAAATGCCACTTGAGACATGTGAGTTTAGGGCACAAAAGAGAGGAGTATGCCAATATTAATGAAAGACCAAGGAATATGCTTCTTGTCAAACAAATATGGAATAGCAAAAGAAAAAGGATTTTCCATTCCTTCCACACTATTTTTTAATCTTTATGTTTTTAATTACCCTTTTAGTTAAGTCTAGCCATATCAAATTAATTTTAATTCACTGTTTCACTCTAATTTAATATTATTCCAATGAAATATCTGGGTTTACTTTCCCCCCAAAAGAACGGAGAATAGGGCCCCTGTTTTTAAGCCATGGCCTTGGTTACAATAGTGGTGTGAGATGAGTAGTGCATGCTTGCTGTAGTGCTAAATTCATTTAAATTCACCCCCAGAAAGCCACAAGACAGAGAGGAAAGGTAAAACCACTGTGATCACAAAGAGCGCCCTGGGCCTTCATGGGGCACAGGAGTACAAATGGAGACATGTGATGGCACCATCGCCGTGTTTATCTGGAGATTTTCTCTTTAGTGAAAATCAGAAGGGCCTGCCAGATCTCTGAGCTTCAGGTTAAACGTTTTTCATTTGTTTATTCTTGTCTGCATTCCACTCATTTTTCTGTATGCCCTAAAATATCATCTGAAGTTTATTACAGTCACTCTAAGAAAGGTCATATGGTAGGTTTGGCATGATGTCTGATTTTTCCTGTTCCCCCAAATTATACCATTTTGTGGTTGACATGTCTCCTTTGCTTTTTGTTGCCTGGCTGAGTTTTTGGAGATAAGTAATTCACTTTATTTTGATATGACACTCATTCCCCTTGTCCACGAATGGATAAAGGGCACAAGGCACTCTTATATTGCTCTAAAACAATAACTCACTGCTTAATGATTTTCCTCTGGACGCTAATTATTTAAAATCAGAGCCAGCATGTGTGTTTTAGCAGATTTTGAAATTTTAGCTATGGAATCAGAACCGTTGTTTTTAAAGCAAAGTCTCTACAGGGGTCCCAAGATTACACAGGCAGATTCCCTAATTTTAAAGTGCATAAAATGACACTCTCAAAATCACTGGGTAGAGAGACACCTGAAATTGTTCCCCATGGCATAATACTTCACAACAGACTTGCTCTGCCTCCTGGGGCCTCTGCTGCAGAGCCGGAAAGTCCCAGACTGGGCTTACTGTTTTGACACTGGATCGCCAGTCTCCCCTCAGCAAGGGCAAACTTGAGTTTTGCCATCTAGGGGTGATGGGCTGAGTGTCCCCCACCACAAGAAAGGAAGGGGAGACAGCACACTTGAAAGCCTGCAGTGGTGATTTTTACAGGTTCCTGGGAAGTAGCAGCCACTCACATAAACCAGCCTTCACCCAGCATCTGCATGAGCCTGACCCAGTTGTGAAAGGCAGCTTCCCCCTTTGCCGGGATTTACAGGGCAGCTCTTGTCCAGTGGTTCAGTTTGTCACTCAAAAAACTCTTGAAACAGAGATTCCTTTTCAAAAAAAGGGGTAGTGGAAATGATCAAATACCACCTGAATCCTAAATGAGTTAGCTGGTGAAAAGGACCAAAAGGGAAGTATGAGCCACAGCTGTGCAGAACAGTGCACTCTGCAAGAAGAGTGCAACACTGCTGCTGTTGCTGCATCGTCTGTGAGGTGTCTGCTTATTCAAAGACAGAGGGGGCTGTGCTGGAGCTCTTCCCCAGGAGCCCTCGAGGCAAGCAATTTTCATGAAAATCTGAATAAGCACATGGATTTTTGAAGCACTTAGAAAAACTCTGTGTGCAACAGTAAATCTTGATCTTTAATTACAGTGATGCTATTCCCCCATTATAGCTAGCAGGGTGTGCGTGGGAGGAAAACTCTTCAATTGCCTCTGTCTACCTGAAACTTAAAATAGAGATATACAGAAATAAATGGTCAGAGACATAACTACACTAAAATGCTAAAAAAAAAAAAAAAGTGTCTGTATGTGTGTGTATATATATTCTGATTTGTATTACTATCACTTTTCTGTTTTCTCCCAAGAAGACAGCCTTCTCTCCCAGGCTCCAACTGTAAATTTCCTAAGGCATTTAAGACTTAATCTTCCCTCAATCTGTCCTCATCGCTGGGATCACTGGGATGGAGGCCTGGAAGCAAAGCATCCAAAACCTCACAGCCAAAGCAAAACAATGTCTCCTTTCCCCAGCCTCCTAATAAGTTCAAGAAGTTATGTGAAGCCAAACAAAGTGGTGACCTGGTCACATAGCTGAGCACTCCAGCCCCCACGCCGTGCCATGCCATGGCATGCTGTGCTCCCTGCCACGGCTGGCAAACCCCTGGCAGCCTGTGGGACATGATGGCAATTGCAGTGCATGTGGGTCTGGCAGTGAAACCCGTGCTCCAGAGGGTGGGCTTGATGTAAGAGACCCCAGGGACATCAGTCCCTGCCTTGTCCCCACTCAGTGCTGTCCTGGGGTCCAGGCTGGCAGCAACATCCCTGCTCACCTGTATGATGGCATGCATGGTGTGTGCAGGAGCAGTGGCACAGCCTGTGTGCCCTGCACTGCTGGGCCACAGAGGTCTCCAGAAGTGCAGGAACACTTTTTTGAGGAAGTCTGGTGCTGTCTGGTGACATAGCAAGCTTACCAGAACAATTATTTGCTCTATCTTTCCATAAAGCTTACTGATTTACAGTGTTCTGACATTATTTGGTCAGAAGGACTCAAACTGGTCACTTGTACATGGCAAACCAGAAGACCACTATTACTGCAGTGGATGGTTTTGTGGACATGTAGGTGTTTTCTTACAATTGTGTGAGCCATCACAACAAATTTAAGAGTTACTTCAGCTGGTGTTCCCATCAGTACTATAAGCCTTGGTTTGCTTTGTGTGTAGTTTGGAGAAGAACCTCTAACTGTGTGAAGAAAATAATTTCAAAGCAAGATTTTGTGTTGTGCTTCCAGAGCCTGAAGATCACAAATCTCACACGAGGAATTTATTGCACTTTGTTGTGTCACCCATGTGGGTGGCACACCCAAGGAGACAGAGCTCACTAAGTAATCACCTCAAAGCTGAATGTGTCTTCAGTACACACACAGCTCCCAAGGCATGCTGGCACCTCAAGGACATGGCACTGCTAACAGCAGCTAGAATTTTGCTCTATTTAGCAGGATTAAATTGAAAAGTCTTTTTCTTTTTAACTTTTTTTTTTCCTAAATATTCACTTGGAAAAACCCCACCTTTCTTAAGAAGCTGAACCAATCTTGCTTATGCTCAAGGCTTTGCTCTGGCTGCTCTGACCTGCTGATAAATCAAAGCTTCAGCTTTGGCACAGTGCAGCTGCTCCTGAGCATTCATACCAGAGACTAACCAGGGAAGGATCATGCCAAGTGACTGCAGAGCAGATGCTGTGCTGTGGGCCCTAAGGCAGCCTCCAGTATGCTGGGCTGCCCTGGGAAAGACAGGTTTTGGTGTCTGCATGGAAACTAAGGGCCTCTCCAAAATGTCCCCCTATTTTGGAGCGCTATAAAAAAGTGTGTCCTAATACAATTGACCACTTGTCTCACGTTACAACAAGGGGTTTCCTGGGTGGCCAGGCTGCTGCTGCTGCCATGCCATGGCTCTGTGAGCAGTACCAGCCCCTCGCCTTCCTCTGGGGTGTCTGTACTGGCAGAATCTGGGGGGCTGACAATGGCACTGGCACTGTCAACACGTGGGACTCACACCCTTGCCTTGACCTCCCCAAGCATCCCTGTGCTCAACCACACAGACCCTCACACTGGGGTGCCCCCCTGCCCGCTGAGAGAGGAGCAAACACTGACTTGTGAGGCTGAGTTTGCGTTAAAAATAGTCATTGTGCCTGAGGGAATGAATCTTACATTGTTTTTTCACTTTCCTGCTGCGCTATTTTTTTCATCTTGTCCCTCATTAAGTGTCTCCCTGCCACAGCGTGGGCAGCCCTTTACTCACCAGTTTCCAGCTACGTGGTGTGCTTTATAGTTTTTCCCAACTACTGCATGAGGACTTCCAGATGAATTCTTGGCGTGAACGCTGCCTTCAATAGAGCCTGAGAGATTAATTAATCTTTCCAGTAACCTCAGTAGGTGGGTTAGTGGTGGTCAAGACTTCTGCTCCTGTTGTGCAGAGGACAGGATCAAGGAGTTGGAGGTCTAAGCAGCTTGCCCAAAGCTGTGGCAGAAGTCTCAGAGCTCAATTACCAGGCCTGAGGTCTCACTTTCTCATTTGGTCTCAAAGATACAGTTTTCTGTGACCTGCTTTTCCTTCAGAATCTCTTTTGTGGTGTGTCCAGACATGCATGAAGGGTACCTGAAACAGGGAGGGACATTTTCCTGGGGGTCTTTGTACTCAGGCCTTATTTCTTCTTGACTTGCCTATCATGCAGCCTCAGCTTGCTGGGGGCAATAATGTTTTTGTTACTCATTGCAGAACTTGAATTAACTGAATTAATAATTCAGACCCTTCCTTTAAAAGCTTTTAATTTAATAGGTGAAATGTCAGGGAAAATCAATGCGAGTCTGTTTCCTCTCTGTTCATTATGCACTCCATTAAACAGCTTTTATGTTCTGTTTATAGGTTGGTTGTGTGTTTCGTCTTTTTAATTTTTTTTGGTTTAATTTATTTTAATTTTTTTTATAAAAGGAACATTTTTACATTTATGATGTAAAGCATGCCCGGCTGAGAACCAGCACTAGAAGAAATGCGTTTGGCTGGAGCAAGGAATCTGTGAGACCACAAACATCAAGATGTCCCTTGCTAGAAGCTCTGTGTTGGGACACCATGGAGGGGAGGTGGGTGGGGAAATAAACACGTTCCAGACAATTTGCTGATTGCAAATCATCAGAGGTATAAAATGTCCCTAAATTGTTGTGTCCCCTCTTGCGGTGTTAAGAGAGGTCTGATTGCCCAACCTGGAAAGAGAAAACCACAAGCGAGTTGTTAAGGTTTCTGCCTCACCCCTACAGTGAGGAGCAAGAGAACGCCTTTTCCAGTTCATAAACACCGTCTGGTTGACTGGAGGGATGTTCTCGCCCGGATGTGGCAGATTTTATAGCCGTGTGAATAAGAAACAGAGCACGCAAAGGAAAGTATTGCAGTTTAAGGGCTGATAAAACTTAATGCCACCCTGCTCCATTCCTCTCCTGCCCCACGTTTTCTCAAAATGTCCATTGAGAACCTTTGACTTTGATGAAGTTTAGGAGGCAAAAAAGACAGCAAAACAAAATCTAGAGATTTTTACACCAGTAGGGATGTCAACCAGGCTAATGTATTCATTTTCTTTGAGTAAAGGAAGATAATACCCCATGACTAGATTCAGAGTGAACTTTTTCATTACTTTTTCCTTTGATTTACCACAAGATTGCTCAGTAAAGTTATTTTGTTACTGGATATCTCAGTTTTTCCAAGTGCTCTGTTGGGACAAATCTTGTCCCGCTTGGGCTAAGTCTGTGAAGGTTAATTTACCATTATTTGTAAAGTGCTTTGTGTCACTAAGAGTAGAAGTGTCCAAGGGGAGAATGGACACTGATAATGGTACTGTAGATGCATTGCTAAGCCACCTCCCACACTGCAAGGCCAACCTCTGCATTTTCACTGCTCTTCCCTTCATTTGCACACATTGCCCAAGTATCTTAGAGTCGTGGTAAAGCCTCCAAAGCTTTCTAGCATAGGAAGACAGGCCAAGGGAAAACAATTTCTGGGCAGCTCTCATTGGGGAAACTGGACTGTCACCACTCCTCATCAAAGAGATTTCTGAGCAGAAGAAAAGACAGAAGAAATTACTGAGGATCAGCAATTCTTGCACAGAAAGTACTTCATTTGGATAATTTGCTGACCAGCAGGAGCAAAAGGGTCCACTCAGGATTTACAGGGAAAGTTCTCATGTCAAAGTACAGAGGACTTCTTCCATGAATCAGGTTGCTCTTCCAACTGCAGAAGACAGCAGGAAGGTGCTAGTGGTCTGTGACAGGGAGTGAAAAATAAGGACTCTATTGTTGCAGTAACCAAACAGAGGCAGGTCGGTGAAAAAGAGGAGGGAAAAAATGATGATTGATGTGATAGAAATAATGGTGACTTTGTGAGGAAAGTTTCAGCAGTGATGAGTAGGATCATTAAGGTGCCACATGCCTTAAGGAATGAGTCAACAATGTACCAGGAGAAGATTCAGCAGAGTCATTACTAAGGAAAGAGGATGGAAAGGAAAGGGAACTACAGAGCGGGTTGGGAAGATCTCTGCTGAAGTAAGGATGGTGGGGAAAACTGCACTGCTGTGCCAATTGCTGCCATGTCACACCACCAGGATGGTTTGTGCTTTGACAAGAAGCACTACTGGGGAATGCATTGTCTATGGCCTTCCCCCCAAAAAATGTATGCTTGCTGATAACTCTCTGCTGTCTCAGAGGATAGAAATGTTTGGGACTAACTTGAAAATGGCATCTAAACTCATCATCGCTCAGACAACTCCAGCCAGGTGTCTAACTAAGAGATCTCCAGACATGGAGAAGAAGGCAATCTCTTATTTCTCCTGAGCATGTACATTTTTGCATCATTGAAATGCATCAAATGGTGGTTTATTTCAAATATTTTTTTCAGTTTTACTGAACTGGTAACTCATACAGAAAATCTAGGGAAGACAAACAAACAAAAATATGTTGTTTGGGAAAAATCTCATTTTGTCACCTGAGGACAGAGATGTCTTGGGAAGTTGTGCCTGGTCTCGTCCCCACTAGCAAGTGGTGAGAAGAGTAAGAGCCATGGCTTTGCAATTATTGTCAATCAAGCAAATACGCTTTTTTTAAAGGATTGGAGTTTGGATCATCTGGAAGCATTGAGTATCTTTCTAAAATATAGAAAGTTAGAAAAAGAAATAAACCCCCACGTATGAGACTTTATTGTATAAAGTATGTAGTAGTGGGGATTTACACAGATTTTCTTGTCATGGCCACCAAAATGTTGATGCATGTCTGAATAGTGTGGTTTATCTGTTTGGCATTCAACGTATTTTTATTTTTGATTTTTTGTTAGGGAAAACATTTGGATGTGTTCATGAATGAAAACACATCAGAAACTGCCCAGGAATAATTAAGCAAACCTGACGGAATAGGTCATTCTCTGACTCCTGTCTCCTGGGCCATACACAGAGAAGTTTGTCTCTGCCAAAGAAAGGATTTGATCATGTAATATAGTCATTAGGAATTCATGCCATTGGTTGGTTAAATAATTGGATGGAAATTAATGCTCTCCCTTCAAAAACACTTATAAAAATAATTTAGTTCACTTTTTGTTCCATTTAAAAAGAAAAAAGACTGCAATAGGAATACCTTTTACTTTGTTGCAAATTGTAACTAGAACTTCAATTAAAAGCAGAATATAATAGTTTTATTTTAGAATTAGTTTATTTGACTGTAAGTTTTTAAAATTAAAAGACTTTACAAATGAATAAAAAAAAGAAATAAACTATAGATTTTTGTTTTAAGACATTCTTTTGTCCTTACTGATGTTTCCTATTACTTACCATTGAGCAGGGAGGTTAAAACTAAGTATGCTTTCTGATGTAAAAAGCAAGAAAAAAATACCCCACCCCAAAATCCTTGAAGGGCAATCTTGCTCTGGAAATTAAGGGAGAAGAGCTCATTTCCCATAAGATCTATTGATTTTCCATAGTTCTTTTCCATTTTTAGCTAGGCTTGGTTCATATCTTCTTGTTGCTGTGTTTTCTTAAATACCTACTAACAATCCCAGGCTGTAACACCTTCTCATGCATGTTAGCCCTGGCAATGTTACAAAACTGTCCCTGCCATTGGGGGCTCCTGTGGGCATTGCTCTGGACTGGTGGAGTGCAGAAACCAACCTTCCTACTGGATAAGGTCCAAGAATCCAAAAGCCTGGTTACATGATCTGTCAGGCAAGGTACAGTCCAAATCTAAATAACTTCTCTAATGCTTAAATGGCTTTGCTTATACACCCGAGAAATATGGAAACACTGGAAATGATGTTAATTGAATTTTCCCTTCTTCTTTCGTCCCCAAACCCCACTGCATTTTAAAAATTCCTTTTTGAAAGTAACTATCAGAGCTGGAAATTAAGTTCACATGAAGTGAGTTAAGGATGCAAGTAAACTCCTGATTAAATTTACTTGGGAAAAAAAAGAAAGCACTACTGAAGGTGGAAGACTAGACTTGTGTAAGGCAGCATGGGCTGAGCAGCCAGCACTGGGGCAGCACTGAGCATCACACCAGCATCACCCACAGCTCTCCCTGAGCACCTGCAGTATGTGAGTCTGGATTTCTGTGGGAAGTGTTTCCCCTGCCACAGGCTGTGTGCTTTTGCTGGCATGAGAAGCAGTGTCCTGCTTTTTGATAACCAACACTAGCTAAGGCAAAATTTCTGCTTAGTGTGCATTTCCCAGAGCTTTGTCACTATGACTGAAGCAATATCCTTTCCACTGCTTCTCCTGAGAGACTTTCCAGTGCTTGATACATCTGACTGTTGAAGAGTTGCTTTCAGCATCCTTTAATTACAGTTTGAAATTAGGCTTTTTTTCCACCCTGGCTTCTACTGATGTGCTGCTGGGATGATGTTTTCTGGAGTAATTCATAGCAAATGAGTTTCAGAAGGGCAATGACTAGATAGAGAAGGGTGGAAGACCAGCTTTTGCTCTAAACAGATGCATTATCTAGGATTTTTCAGTGTTTGAAATGCAAACAGTGCATCTGCAACAGTCTCATGGGCATTGCAAACTTCTGGGTTATGAACAGCTATGGGGGTGGTAGCACCACGTCTACACTTGTCTTAGACTTCAACCATGTCTTTCTGACACCCCAGAAGTTCCCAAGTTTTCTGATTGCCCTTTTCTCCCTTCTGTACACACACTGCTCAGTCTCAGCTTCTTGAAATCAGTTAATCCACTCTCCCCACAGTGTTGGAGAAGGGGCCCAAGAGCAGTCAATGAATGCTTCCTAAAGACTGAAGACAAGCCCCCACGTGTGGGATGTATCTCCCATAATGGGATGGCACAACCGTAGTCTCCAATCTCCCTAGGGAAACTGGTACAGGCAGTTTTGCACAGGCGTACCTGAAGGCAGAATACCTTCCATGGACAATCTCCCTAAGGTGAGAACTAGGCAGGAACAAAAGTTTCAGAGCTTAAAAAATGTGCTTTGCTATTGCATAGCCAAATGGAAAGCAAGCCACATAAATACTTTTTTCCAAAACCCTTGTCCACCTCTTTCCTTTTGTTCTCCCTCTCAGAAACAGAGAAAAACAACCAAACATTTTCAGTAAGCCTGGTGGCAAAGCGCTCACATATTGTGGATTTAAATCCTTGCTTAATCATGAGGCTGCAGCTCCAACTGTCACTTTTCTAATGAGTATTTCTTTGACATCTAACACCTTTGCCAGGAGAGACTGCAGGCAGCCTGGCAGCAGGGGCAGTAGACACGTGCCCCACATGTATGAAAAGGGCCCTATCCCACTCTATCCAAAGGAGGCCAAAAGATTTGCCATGGCTGGGGCTATGGGCCTGTCTTCCCTTGAACTCCTTCCTGCCTCTTCCCAGCTGTCACTAGATATGGCATCCCACACGTGGGAAATGTTCTTTGTAAATCAGCCACTTCTGATGAAAAACTATTTTGCACCCCAAATTATGAGCCGTCTCTCCTGGAGTCATGCACAATACCACATCACCCACCCTGGTGTTGGCTTCTCATTCTCTGCAACCAGACAAAAATATTTTATTTAAGTAACAATCTGAATGGCTTAGAAAAAGAACAAAAATCTAATTTTGAAGAGATTATGGTGAACCTCTTGTAAACTGTGTTCAATAAGAAGAGGACTTAGAACAAGGCCTATAATGGGTCTGAGTGACTGTGCTGGGGAAACAGGTCATTTCCTGATGGTTAACAGCTAATTTTTCTAACAATTGAAATGCAGGGATCATGCATATATGTTTCTAATGGACACTCATGAAATGCTAAGAGCATTGATGAATACCAGGTGGCCACTCTTCACTTTCCTATTGTTGAAAACTCTATTTAACTCAGCAGGCAGTAGGCTCTCTGACCACCTGAATCTGTATGGAAGTGGATGGGCAGTTAGTAGCCATATACAGTTTATACCTCCTCTCCTGAGAAATAAAACCCATTGATAAATGGCATCACTGCAGTAGCTCCATTAGAAGGAGCACCACCAAAAATATCCAGTCCCAGAATATAATCCCCTAAGCATCATGGAGTCACCAGAGCTACCACTGTCAGTTAACTCTGTAATTGCTGGCTCACTGCATTGTTTTGCTCCTGGAAGCAACAAACCAGGAATGCTGACTGCATGGGATCACCAGTGCTTCAAGGGGTGGCTTGAAAAACTTACCACTGTAGGACCAATAAGGGAAATAAATACATTAGTATGGCTTTTTGTCAAACTCTCTTACCATTCTGTATGCTGTTGACAGTCCTGTATTTCAGGAGAAATGTTGTTTATGAGTTCTATACACTGTTCTTTGTTATGGCATAGATTACTATTATTAGTATTATTGTAATGAGATTAAGTTGTGGGGTGTTTTCCTGAAAAAATATGGTTGTTCCCTCTAAAGGGAGACATTTTCCCCCTACAACTTTGAAAATTCCTATTAGCATAAGTTAGTGCTTTATATCAGAATTCTGTTTGCAAAAAACTAGGTTGGTAGGCTCCATGTTGTACTTTTCACTCAAAGTACAGACTAGAAACCCATTCTGAGCCTTTTGCTTACTTTTCCTGGCAATAATGTGTTTCTCGAAAAGGATTTTGATTCTGAAAATCAGAGTTCATCCAGGCTGCAGAGGTTTGATCGAGATTTACAGTTTGCAACATGCTTTCCACTTTTACTGGCCACCTCTCTTTCATTCAAATTTCACTAGCTTAGACTGGCTTCACATCCTGGAGATGTGTCTAGGAAACTTCTCTTGAAAAGCTTGCAGAATGTGTCCTTCTCCTGGTGCCACATCATGTAGGTTGCTCTCCTTTGCCATACGGTTCCACCACATGAATTTTCAGAAGCTTATAGATATACAGTGAAATACTCCTGAGACTCTGCAGAGTAACAGAACTGGTGCCAGAGCCTAAATTTCTTTGGACTAGGAATCTAAAGAGAAATTAATTTCTGATGAAAAATATCTGTACAAAACAGCTGATAGGTGCAAGATACCGTGAAGTTTTATATATGGTACTACATGATAAATTCTATGGGGGGCTTATGCTGGGATTTAAATCCACAGTGGTTAAGAGCTTGGCTTGACATTGACATTTCCAGATGAGCTGTGTTGCCTTAAGACTCTAGAGAGCCACAGACATTTTATAGCTCTTCTCAATGAGTTTTGAGAAAAAGAACTGGGTAAAAGACACGATTCTCTTTTTAAAGATGTTGAAAGACAAACATCTGGGGAGGTTGTGGGAAGGCAAGGAGAGAGAGGAAAAGTGAAGAAGAGAGAGAAGATTGGTGAGATCCAGGGCAGATGTGAGAATGGAAGACAGATTCTGCTGCCCATGAACAGCAAGGCAGCAATCATCACAGAGCCTGTGCTGACAAAGATTTGCTCCTCTAAGGTTTGCCTCTTCTGTATCCCTCCAGTGGAATTAATTCCTCATGTTATATAGCTGCTTCTTGGTCCTTCCTGCTCTTTTTTTGTGTTGTACAGATCATAGTCTAGTGGTTAACACTTAAGATTGGAAGTTGGGCTTCTTGGGCTTCTGCAGCTTTGTGACATATATTGTGCTACTGTGGGCAAGTTACTTCATCTTTCTGTACCTTGGGTCCATTGTCTTCAGAGGATAACAGTACCAACTGCTCTGTTGGAGAGATTATGGGGCTTAACTAAAGCATTTTTAAAAGTTATTCCGACATCTTGGATGAAGAATAAATTTTTAATAATGCATATTGCTGCTCGTGATGCAATGGTTATTAAGAAAAGATGTTTACAAGATCTCAAAAGGGTTGTGGAAATCCTAAGGAAAATTATCTCAAGAAGAGTCACTCACAGGGGTACAAAAGCCTGAGTTATGCTTTTTACAAGTTTGCCAGATCTTATGAAGGAAAGAATATGTGGACAGTGGATTCCAACAGAGCCACGGCATTTCCTAACTTACAGAAAGAGAGCTCAACCGGAGCTCACACTCATGGCCAGAGGGTTTCTCACCCTTCCCTAATACAAGCCAGTCATCAAGCCCATACAAGAAACAGTGTTTGTGCCTTTATGCAGGAAAACACAAATTCAATCCAAGAACAGCTGTCAAGACCTTCATGTGCTTGAGCTAAGGATACATGTCCTAGTCCTCATTTGCCACCAGTCTCTGTTTCTCTCAGCTAGAAGTCAGGGTTTAGGGAAATAAATTTCAACTTTGAGAGAGTCTAATAACAAAATTTTCTCCACATGCAAGTGATGAAATGAGCCAAATACAGCTGCCTCCTACCAGCCCTGGAGTAACAGCCTCAGCTCCTCTAAACTGTCAGCAATAAACTTATATTTGCTTTGAGCAACACCTTGGAGAATGGAGTGAAATGATTTTTTAAGGAAATAAACTCTATTTTGCAATATGTATTTATTGTACACACTACCTTCCACTAAGTGGTATGGAGTAATAGCATCAGAGATACAGTGTACAGTGATTTCCTCTGTGTGCCTTGGTGAGCTTATCTCCCCAGTCCCAGCTCACAGCTCCTACTCCTGCCTTCACTTTGTCAAGAGAAGCTCATACTTGCAGACTGGCCAGAGGTTTTCTCACCCTTCCCTAATGCATGACATTCTAAGAGCACACACAGCCATAGAGATCATCTGTGATGACTGCAGACATAGCATTCAAAGGCTCGGAAGGAAACATACTCCCCCTTCTTGCTGGGATGTGCCCAAACCTGCAGCCTCTGAGCACATCCAGACCCTGGGATGGCTGCCTCCATGGGTAGCAATTGCAAGTCTGGGCACATTTATACCACTACCTTTTCCCTACAGAGCATAGCCTTAACACAAGGGAGATGATCATGCAAAGAACATATGTGGATGCTGATTTCTGTTGTGTGACCTACACCTTCCTCAGCACCTCATTACAGGGATATGAAAACAAGTTGGTAACTGGCCACAATTACATTAGTGTTATACCTGCCTCCCTTTCCCTTTGTTCCATGCATAAACACAGTGATCTTTGCTGTTCTGTGAGCTTTCAAAACTCTTGTGCTGTGTGATGGATTCACTAAACCTGACAGGGCTCAGACACGTTTCTTTTTCTTTAACAGGAGACTGCAGAGTCATAGGTCTGTGTGCATGTCTGCACAGCTAGAGGGTTCTGGATTATCACAGAGGGCACAAAGCATCCTCTGGGCATATGTTGATGTACTCTGCAAATGTTAGAAAGGTTAGTGTGGTTTCAAAGTAGTCAATTGAGCAAAGAGGACATACAGACACATCTTAGTAGGGAAATGATTTAGCGTTCTAGGACAGTAGGCGAGCTTAGTTTTAATGAGTAGTATGTGCTTTGCTAAGCAGAGGTAGCCTGGCTAAACTGGAATGTGAAGTACTATATCTCAGTACTAGTTGTCTGTTTCTGGCACCACAGGTGTACTCTGTGAGCTGTGGAAGGAATGTCAGGTACCCAGATACCCCCATGGACATATTTCTGATATCTGGGGAGCCTTATTCCATGATATATTGACTTGAGAAACATATTAGGTCCTAATTTTGTACAAGGTGTTTCAGATAAAGACACATAAAATAGAATTCTCTCTGGTAACTGGTTGTGTGGATGCAAGTAAAACCCATGTCTATGTTACACCTTGGCATCAAGAAAGGTCTCAAGTATCTTTCCATGTGAACAGAAAAGTGTGACCAGGTTGAAGACAGTGCAAAACTGGTTAAAAAAATCCAAGATCATTAGCCAACAACATGATACTGTTGCACAGTGTAAAAAACTCCCACCAGCCTGATTTTGCCATGTGGCAAAATGAATGTTTTAGGTGAAGTAATTACCCCGCTGTACCCTGATTTTGTGGCCAGAGTACCAGGCAAGTCTTTGGAAGGCTTATAAGCTTAAGGTCTCACGTTATTCTGGGCCATCCTAAATTCTGGGTTGTATTAACTTGGCTGTAAAATTAGTCTCCTGACTACTCTTGAACTGGGGTTTTCCTATACATGTGAAGCAGTTTGCTCACCCAGAATTAGCTGAGAGACACTGAGGTGCTGTAAGCAGATGGGCTGCTTAGATATAACTTTTGCTTTACACCCACATGGAAGGCTCTCTTGTATTAGGTATTGCATTTCAGGAAAGATGTAGCAAAGCCAGTCCAGAATAATAAGAGTTAGAAAACACAACTTTGGGAAAGAGCAAAGGAATTTCATGTATGTTCAGAAAAGAGAGTGGTGGGGGCAATATCAAAGTCCTCCGGTATGTAAAGCTGCTTCTGGAAAGAACAGTGATCATTCATGCTCCCTGTTAACACTGGGCAGAGGTAGAAAGAATGTGTTCAGATTGCAGTGAATAGGCTGTTTGAAATTGAATGAGACTATTCTAAGCACTTTCAGTTCAGCACTGGGAAAGTCTGGGGGTACTGGGGATCCTCTTTCTAAAGCGCTGGAAGAAAAAGTTACTCGGTCAAGAATAAATTGGTTTAATCCTAGTTTAGATATGAGAGCTGGGCTAGATGAATTTCTTGCTTTCAGGCCTGTATTTCCATGTTTTGCTTGACCCCTTAGTCTAAGAATCTGGAAAGCTCCAGAGGGACGGTTGGCAAAAGAAGAGAGCCCTTCTGGGCTATATACTGCACTGATTAATTTCTTGTCACTACAGTGCATTTTCTCTTGTCTCTCTGTCCATTTTCCAATATTCTTTTCTAAATGGCACAGCAAGCACTCAGTATGGGTCTCTTTCTCAGGGCAGGATTCTCAAACAACTTTAAAAGTCAGTCTGATATATCAGCCCATATTGAATACATGCAAAGGCCCACAAAATGCATCACATGCAGCTGCAAAACTGTCTATTAGTAAGTTTGACTAACATTTTTAGTTAAAGGATCTTTCAATCACTTATAACTTTGATGGCTTCAACTATCTGGTGTTCAATTTTAGGTACAGGGTGCTTGCCTCAAACGGAATTATTTACGGAAATTTCTGCCAAAATGACATAGTGTTTCTGAGAAGAAGCCTGGAAAAAAATACATTGTTTGCCTTGTTGCTTTTTTCTTTTATATATTTTTTACAACCTTTTATTTGGAAAGCCCTAGAACCCCTGAGCTTTGGAAGTGCAATTGGACACTTGGCAGAAGAGGTGGCTTTTGTGTTGGGGATGGGCTTTGTCTGTCTCCGTGAAAAACTACTAACATTTGGCCAAGTTATAATACTTAGAAAAAACCACGTGGAGAGGATCTGTTATCCCTGCCAGCTTAACTCCTGGCCCTAGAAAGTTGCTGTCTTGATGGCAAACCCTGTAGACATCCATGGTATGGCTACTTTGACATGCCTATGCTGTCCCCTAGCTTACTTTAAAACATAGGAAATAAGGGAACATTATCAAGGTTTTCTATTTGATCACTCAAAAGTCAGGAAATACTTGGATTAGGTCTATGCACAGTGGTAATCCCATCCTTTTGGGAAGATCCTGTGTTACATTCTTGAAGCCTCTTTCCTACAGGTCTCCTGACATGCTCCAGCAAAGAGGGGAGGCTGTCAGCCCCTGGACATCTGCAGGTGACAGCAAGTGAGAGACAGCTGAAACAGGATGAGCAGTGGGAGGGTTGGCTCTGTACCTGAGGTGTTGGGAGAGCAAAGGGTTTGGCCTCGCAGAGGCTGGGCCATTCTGCCTACAGTGAATTGTTCACTGAAGGCTCCTAGATGTAGGTTGTCATTTCGTGGGGACGCAGCCTGAGACCCTGGGGTCTCAGCTGGGACTGAGGTTGGCAGGAGCTCTGCTATGGTCATCTGCAATGCTGACTAATGACAAGCAAGAGGAAAAATCAAGACCTAGGCATCTCAATGACAGAATTTAAAATTAATGCTTACCACGGATCTTGTAGACACACTGTTGACCATATGGCTATGTCGATGCTGTCAAAGGCCCTGAGGCTGCCTTGAAGACTAGATTCAATTTTGTAAGTTTGCAAGCGTGGCCGGGGGTCAGGCAGTGCACATGCTGAAGCCAGATGTATCCTGATGGACCATGCAGGCACTGCTTGAAACAGTCATGGGGCCCAGAGGACACCATGGCTTTAGCTGCTTCGTAAACTGCACCCATGATTGTATAGACAGGGTTTATGCTTTCAGTTCAACATTTGGAGAATGAAGAAAATACCAGCTTGCCTCCTGGGGCTGTAGCAAAAATAGACGAATTAATCTTTACGAGACACATTGATACTATTGTCATGAGTGCTATAGAAAAGCCCATGAGAAAACAAAATGATGTTGTTTTCAGAGGAGGATTTGAATAGTGCGCAGTCAGTAAGGCTTGAGGTCACAAGCTGAACAATGAAGAGAAAACAACATCTTGAATAGCTGTTCCTGTAACGAACAGTATCCCTCCTGAGCACAGAGTGAGGCAGCCATCCCATGGAAAAAAGCCTTGTCCTCATGCCGCAGAAGGCTGTGTCGTGAATAAAGCAAACACATGAGGGAGCCCTCCTAAAGGTGCACAGGTAACTGAGCTGGACTACGTAGCTTCCACCTCCGTGGCTTTGCAACCTTGATTTCACAGGTTTTTGCCCATCCACAGCTCCCACCAGACATGTGCAAGTATACATTCCTCACGCATCAAAGGTCAACGGCAATGTGGTTGCTAGGCAAATTTTCCCCATTAAAACGTTACCAAAGGCAGATGTTTAGGGGCCTACAGGATTTACAGATTTGCTCTCCAAAGAGCATATTATGGAAGATGACTGTTCTCCTGTTGGGTCGTAGGCTGTGTTTTTGAAAGCCTCAGTGCCCACCCCAGATTAAAGCAGCATGTTGCTGGAATACTGGGCCTCCAATGAAGATGCCTTTCAACAGCGCAAAACCACTAATGAGAAAACATAGACAGAAGGAGAGCCAGCCCCTGATGGCAGGGTTTTTCAGCTTTGGGTAGCTTCCCGGGCCATGGATGGACCTGACCTGATGGATCAGTGGGTCAGAGGAAAATGAAATCTTTGCTCTCGGTGGCTCCGACATTTGTCAGCAGCCAGGACACAAAAGGGAAGAAGGAAACAGAGCAAGTAAAAGAGAGAAAGAGAGGGAGAGATCCTGGCTGGCCACATACTATACATGCAGATAGTGTATTGCAGTTTTCCAGGCTAGGGAGACCTCCTCTTCCAAGTGTTCCAGTAATTAACCTCACTTTCTTGGCTGGTGCTAATTTGTTCCAAGTATTTGGGCTTTAGATCTAACCATGGGAATCTCATTCCCTGCAGAAGCCTTGCCAACTATTACTAGACATTTTACCACACACATGCAGGCCAAAATAAGCAAGGCTAATTACGCTGCTTTTTGCAAAGTGAAGTGTATTTGTTATAAGTTCAGCATCTCCTAATAAAGGAGAGGAGAGGGAGAAAGCAAGGCAACATCTTCTAATGTCTGCCAGTGGGAGGAGGAGGCAGGGAGGAAAGTGGATCTGCCTTTTGCTGTGCCGTACCTGTAACACAAATCCAAATCCCCACTGAGGCTTTAGGAGCCAAGGTGTGATGATCCACAGCATGAAACCAGAGAGGAAGAGTGCTACCAGGATTTTCAGCTGTAAATAACCTAGTTCAATTATTTGATACCAATGGGAGTTCTCTAAGTAAAAAATTAAATAGGAGAATTATTCAAACCAGATGTTGATTTCCCAGTACTTTCTTGTTTCTCCCCCTTTTGTTCTGTATGTGCTACCTGTTAAGGATAGAGTGTGTATGGGAGGAAAAACGTGTGTTTGAGAGTGTGTGTAGGGGCTCTTTCTGACAGCATGACAAGCAACAATGTCATGCATGACAACACCTACAGCAGAAGAAGTAGGTTATGAAAAACCCTATGGATTTTCAAGTCCAAGTGCCTGCAGTTTTTTGACTCATTCCACACTGAATGGGTTTAAAAAGGGCCAGCAAGGTAAAAGGGGCTGGGGAGGCAGTCCTAATGCCAGAGTGTTGACATTTGGGACTTCTTATCAGGTTAAGTCCTTAATTTCACTGAAAGATTTTTTTCTGCTTCTTATTAATTTTCTAGCTTTTGAAATTAACAATAAAATGTAATAATACCTAGTACTAACATAAGCCCTTTTATCCCTAGACCTCAAAGCAGTTCATAATGTTGAGTCAGTACTATTATCCACACTTTAAGCCCATCTACAAATAAGTTTCTGCAGGGTCTATCTTTAAATCTGACTTTGTAATCCTTTGCTTAGTGCATTTCAATTTATTTATTTTTTAAGCGGGTAAACGTAAGTTGCTCAGACGAGCTTCTTTGTAACTTCTCTGGGACTGAGGTTGTTGAGTCCCAAATGAGACCAGACATCTTTAGTGTTTGGGAAGGCTAGAAAGCAGTTAGGAATGAGAAGGAAGCATTCATCTTTTTCCTGCAACCAACCCAAGTTTTCTGACTTGTTCAATGAAGAGGACGAAATGCTTGCTTCATGAAATGGTTCAAGATTTGGGAATTTGATTCTGCTCCAAATCTGATCAACCCTCCCCAGGTTAAGATCTCTATGACACAAAATTCTACAGAAAAATATATTTGGCATCCAGTGAAATACTTATGATTGATTTCGGATTTCTAATTTTTTAACTGTTTTTTTAATACTAAATATAGCATGACTTAGGAAAAAAAAAAAGAGCAAAACTTTGTATCAAAAAGGAAAGGGCGATTTCTCTGTTCCAGAATATTAAAATATCTTGTGTTTTTTACTGGCATTGTTGAAATTCCTTCCCTTCCCCCAGGTTTCTTCTTCACATAACAACAGCAGTATTGGTTTTATCTTGATGGAAGGGCATATTCTTTCATAGTGCAATTCCATCAGCTTTCTCTGACCAGCATCAGCTGCCAACTTTGCTCCTCTGTGATTTATATTAGAAGAAAGGCTGAGGTTATCCCCCTATAATCCTCATTCTCTTCACATTGAATTGTTCCCCAGAAGAAGGTCAGACACAAGACTGCTGTAAATTAGCACAGCTCCATTGAAAATAGTGTCACACCAGCTGAGGATTTGGCTCAAGAGCTGCAGCTAGAGGAGTGTATTTTTGCCTCCATAAAGGCTGAGACTGGCCAAGCCAATCTGATGAAGCAAGGCCTAAGAGGGGGGTCAGAATCAGTTGTTTTTCTTCTTGGTAACTTTTTTTAAAATCAAGCATGTTCTGATCTTTACAGCTTATTTGGAGCCCATGGTGAATCGAGGATGATCACCGCCCACAGGTGATCAGCTCCATCTCAGCTCCACACAGCCCCTGTGCCCCGACCAGCCCCTGTGCTCTCAAGAAGGAGGCACCTGTGAGCCCACATGGAACAGCCTCTGCCTTCTCTCTGTGCTCTCCTACTTATTGGTAGTAAATTGTGTAGTTAAACCCTAAAGTCCATTGATAAGTGTCTACTGCTTCCACATATCCAGCTGAGTCCTCACCCGCATGTGTTTTGCCTGAGGGGTTTTCAGGCTCTCAGCTGACACCTGGCCACACGAACACTTGACTTAGTGTTGTCCCACTGGAAGGGGCAAAAGATAATCTCATGAAAGGATTGGAGGAAAGTGGTAAACCTCTTGCATCATTTACATTGCCTGGAGAATTTCCAGTACATCCGCAGCATGATGTTCCCCAGTTGTTCCTCTTTGCCTCTTCCCTCCATTCCAAAATTTTCATACCTTCAGGTAACTGTTTATCTGTATGAATTTTAACAAAGAAAAATGTTCAATATTTTTCCCCAGAGCACAAGCTGGCTTTGAATACCAGGCCAAAAAAGTCTTCTCCTGAAGTAGGGGTTGGACAAACTGACTGGAGCATTCACATTAGATATTATATTTTGAGTAATTTTGCTATCTCTGAAGATATCCAGCCTCTTTTGAACATTATCATATGTGGAGAGTGAAGAGGGGCACATGTTGCTGGCAGAGATGCCCCTTTTTGCACAAAGCTTTGCATAGAAACATTCCCCATAAAGTATGTGTCTCCAAAATATAATGTCTGGGAAAGGCAAAACCCCAGAGCCTGGTGGGATGTTCAGGTGAGCAGCTGCTCCCTGCTGTGGTGTCCCACCTTGGCAAAAGAAAGACAGAAGATTATAATGGGGAGAAACAGAAATCCTGTGCACACACAGCAGAGAAATGGTTATAATGAGACAGCCCTGGGATGACTGCACAAGTTTTTGGCTTCCCTCAGGGCCATCAAATGGTGAGTGCAAGCCTCTGGGGCCTTGTACAGCTGAGCTGAGATGAGAGGAATTTTTCAACACCCAAAGCTGGATCAAACCCTTCTTCCTGCCTCCAGTTCATAAAGCTTTTTAACTTTTGAAGGGGAGAAAAAGTGATCCCAGATGTACAGCCCTAATTACATACTTAGATGAAATTGGATTAA
Organism: Hylia prasina; assembly: GCA_013397195.1. NCBI lineage: Eukaryota > Metazoa > Chordata > Aves > Passeriformes > Sylviidae > Hylia > Hylia prasina. The sequence continues at coordinate 272,460 of VYXD01000744.1, forward strand.
GGTGGCTGCTCCCTGTCCTTTTCCTCTGAAGATGTCTGGGACTTGTGAGGGGACTCTGGGTTACTGATGCTGGGGCACAGACAAGGGGGATCTGACCCAGCACTGCTCTCAATGAAAACTGCACCAAATGCTCCCCTCTGACTCAGGACATGGTTTCTGATCATTAGGGGCATTATCTTGACAATAGAGTATATTTGCAGTATTTTTCTACAATTTGCCCTTCTCCGCAATAAATCTATGCGTGGGCATGGAGGGAGGATCTGTAAGAATCTTCCCCCCAGCAAAAAAAAAAAAAGAAAAAGGAGAAGTAACAGTAAGCAGGACACAATATGCACCACTGCTTTTAATGTGCTTAACATATGTCTAGTTATTTTCATTTCCACAAAATCAGGCCACTGTTGTATATCTCTATCGTGCCTGACTCGCACCCATGTGCAACACATTCTAGTCAGCATACGTGAAAGGCATGGGAACTCTTTCCTTGCTGTAAGCTGAATGGCAAGTCACTGCTGAGCTGCTCAGCGGAAGCCCACGGCTCCCTGGGGGACTGTGAGGTTGCTGACAGCAGGAGGACATCGAGGCAGCCACAGGGAGCTGATATGGGTCTGACAAACAGGCAGTACTGGAGTCTCCCTGCCCTCTCACAGATGGATGGTATCAGCAGGGCACAAACCAGTCTGCTCTGTGCTCCCTGTCTGAGCAGGATTTTCTCAAAATGAATATTTATGGTGTTTTCATATTTCAGATAAACCCCTCGAGTCTCATTACGTTGTTTGAATCCAAATGAGGCTGATGGCTGCGGCACAGTGCCCTACCACAAAAACCAACTCTTGCAAATCTGACCCAGTGTGTAGAGGTTTAAAGCTAAACCAGTGCAGAGGCTTGAATGATCCTGCAGTCGATGCCAGACCAGCATGTTCATGGGCCCCCTAGGGAAACACGGGCTGAGGTCCACAGCTTCAGGTAGGTGACCTCAAGGTCAGTTGTCACTTGTGAGTTCCTTGAACATAGATACATCTCACCTCCTAGTCGCTTGTTTGAATATCTATTTATATGTTCTATACCGAAGAAAGGTGAGACTTTGGCTTAGAGAAGCTGTTGGTACAATTGGATGTGTTGTGATCGCCTCCTAATATTGCTTCAGCGTCTGCTTTGAAGCTGTTTTAAGAACACAACTGTAAATAAAGCCTCTTTGGAAAAATTTGTTAAGGCAGAGAAAAAGACAGAGAGGTGAATAGCTTCATTGAAACAATTTAAAGTTCACAGAATTAGGGTTTGAAATGGTTTTTTTTGACTGGGTGGGGACCTAGTCTTGCAACTTGCCCAAGTTCATGGAACTTGTAACCTGTAAACAGCTCCAAGTGAGATAAATTCAAGTCTTTGAAGGTTGCAGTGACATCAAAATTATCCCTGTGGCAGCTATGATTTCAAATAACCTTTTGTGGCAGAAACAATAATTCCCTTCTGGACAAACATTCTGTTGTATTGAAACTATTTGGCTAACATAATAGGGGACAAAAGATAGTCCTGAGAGCTTGAAGACATGTAGCTGGTGGCAGTAGAATAGTGATAGAAATTCAAGAGGTTCAGAGTTTCTAGAATTAAACAAAACAGTGCTGGAAGGGACCTTTGGAAATCATTTAGGACAGTGTTTTAAGCTTAGGATCAGGCAAACAACTGCTGATCTGAAAGGCATTACAAGGCGTTTCACAAAACCATTGGGGAAAATAAACCTTCCCTCTTCCTGATATTCTCTGGCATCTGAGAAAGCAAGAAAATTCATTGGGTAGCATTACACAGAACAAACTCTTAAAGGTCAGTCTAATTTGTATTTGGTTGGAAATGGGAACCACTGTGGCTCATGAACTTTTTTCTGGAAGTTTCATTGAGCTAAAAGCCACCAATCTAGCCCGGTCTCTTGCCAGACTTTAACACCAGCCCACCCAGTCATTTCCTTTTGACCTTCCCAAGTAACTGTTGTAGCTCCCCTCTGTAAACCCTCTCTGGATTCAGCTGCCTGCGAACCAAGCAGCAGAGCCCTACCCTGATACGACACAGCTTCATAACCTTGATTCAGGCTGCTGAGGAAGAGCTGTGAGAAAGTCTGTAGAGACATAGGAAATGTAAAATTTCTGACAGAGAAAGCACTGTTGAGATGGGCTCATGCATTGCTGAAGGATTCATAGTGAAAGCACTACCATGAAACATGGGAAACTGTAAAGTACAAAAATACAATGCCCAAACAAACAAACCAACAAAGAAAACTAAACCCCGTGGAGGCCTGTGAGGAACTGTAGTGTCCCTGTGTGGAGAAATTGTTGTTGCAATCAGTGAAGCCAGGGGAAGATGACAACAGAGCAAGGAAGGGAGTTAGTTCCCAGGAGCTGCAGAGGCCAACCCAGCCTCTCCTGGGTGGTGTCTGCCTGGTCAGACAGGACTCTGGGTGCCCTGTCAGGGTGATGGGCACACTGATTTTTACCCTGGTGGGTTATCAAACTCCAGATATCTATTCTGTGAGCCAATAAATGATTGTGTCACACTCCTGTGGCACATATTCTGATGAGCCCAGAAAGCTGACCTCAAGGAAGGGCTGTCATGAGGTGTCTCTATTTGATATTGGAAGATGAGGAAGTGACAGGGCTGAACTCTCAGTGGGCATGAAAGTTCAGCATCAGCCCCAGCACCTGGAGTGTGAGCTTTGGGAAGTGGGAATCGCGATGCCAGTGCTCTGCTCTCCATATGGCTCCCAGCCTCTGTGAGCAGAGCACAGGACAACTGTGAACACCCAATGGATTTGTCAGAACTTCCCCACCTCAGAGGGGTGCATTGTGAAAATTAATCAGTTTGTGTTTGACTTTTTGACTTGGCTCTCCCTCAATAAGTTCTTCACACACAAACCCACAATAAACTAATTAGGCCTATTTTTTTGACAGGCTGTTAAAGAAAAAAGAGAAGAAGGATGTGTCTAAACTGCTTGAAAGACAATATTGGATATATATGCCAACAAAAGGCATCAGTAGCTCTTTAAATTCCTTCATTCTGAAGCTGTGATGAGCAGAAATAGCAAATGAATGGCTTCCAGAGATGATGGGATATAGTTCTTGTTGCTGTTTGGCTTGTGTTTCTCTTTAAGGGATAAGAAGAACTAGAAGAGAGGGAGAACTATGGAAGAATTAGTTTCAAAGAAAGGAAGTATGTTCAACATATTTTGAAATAACTTACTCAATTTAAAAAATAGGGTAATACAGGCTATGCTCACAGCTCAACTTATGTATATAAATATATATACATGTATATTGTGCAGAACACAAAATATTTCCATCTGGAGCACTGAGTATTGTCTTGCACAAAAGGCTTCTACTTGAGTCATTAATAGTATATTTTATTAAAGGAAAATTGGCTTCAAAAGTGGTTGGGAATTGTGGGAATAAAACTGGGATGAAAGTAATTATCCCCCTACCCTGTCTCTTCCCTTGTGTTCATTTTTCTGTTCCAGACACAGACGACAACAGCAGCTCCTCTGTCTTCTGTTCCTTCCATGTTTGATCTTCTGCCTGCGCTTTCTTCTGCTGGGTCCTGGAGCCTGTAGGAATGAGGGTATTGTGTCCATATTGCATGTGATGACATGTGTTTGAATGAGCACCAGGGCAGCCTGGCAAGAAGAGCTTCAAATCCAGCAGGACTGAACAGCAGGCCAGGTCCCTGCTGAGGAGCATCTTGGCCACTTCTTTAAAACCCTTTGGGGATAAAAGAAGCAGGAGGAAAAACTTGAACCTGCTGTGGCACCTGCTTTTTTCTTCTTCCTAGAGGCTTAAGGAGGTCAGAGAAGAAACAGGGCTGAACATGTCAGCCTGGTCAGGGGATTCAGGACATTAGTGAAAAATAGGATACAGAGGCATTTCCTGATATGGGGAAGCAACCTGGGAATTCCCACATCAAGATGGATGTGCTGAGTACCAGAGAATGGTGGATCACTTCAAATGTCTTTGCAAAGAAACAGGAAACAACAGGTGGCAATGAGGCTCCTCCTGGGCAAGGCATTTTGTGTTGAGCTTTTGTAACTCATCTTGGCCACTCTGGCCCAGGAGATGGCCAGTGCAAAGGGACTGAAAAGACATTTCTTTTAGAATTCAAGAAGAAAGTGAGTGCAGTTCTTGGGTGGTAGAATGCCTCTGTGGTTGAATAATTAACTTGGAAAAGCTACAGAATGTTTTGTTTTTAACACAGCTAGCTCCCTTTTGCTTTTAATCAATACAGCGACTTATGGATTGAAGTATCTTTCCAAAATGTATACCCCATAGATTACTGGTCCTTGCTGAGAGGGCTGGTCATGAATTCTTAGTGATGGTGGCTTTTATTTTACCCAAAAAAACATTGTGTGTCATAATTGAGGCAATAATTAATTCTCACTGGCAGTGCTGGATACTGGTTTATAAAAAAACCCTATAAACCAGTGGAGCATAATGTAATGTGGAAAAGACTATTTGGCTCAGCAAAAAGCTGGGAGGAGAAAAAGGGAGAGACAGAAAAAGGAAGAGCTCAACAGAGACCACGACTCTTACACAAGGCTTAAACTGAGAAGGAAGTGGGAAAACTTACTTTTCCTCTTGTTAAAATAATGCAGTCAGTTAGTATTAGGTCAGGACAAAAGGTCAGGGATCTTCCCATTGTTAAACATTGCAGTTGGAGCACAGTATCATAGCTTGGGGGAACATACAAGTATTCCAAGAAAAAAAAAATCCACTCAGAAAATTAAATAACAAACAAACAAACAGGGAGTGTGTTAGTTTAAATGTCAGTGTGGATGTCACTGTCTCTGCATTAAGGATTATTTTTATTCACAGCACAGTATTTTTCAAAAGATCATAACTGAGATCAAGATCCAATTTCTCTTCCTGCTGTACTGAGGCACAGTCAGAAGTATCTTTTGCTTGAAACAAATGCTCCAGCCACAGTGTGTGACGAGACCCTCAATTACCTCCCTTTTACAGGTGGCAAAATGGAGGCAGAAAGGCACCATAGCCCTGATAACAGAAGAAATCAATAGACATTTAGGAATCAAGCACCTTGATACCTTACAGATCTGTCTTTGCATGATTGGCTTAGGTTTAAACAGGAAGTCTAAGGCAAAGCTGAGAATTTAATCCAGACCCTCTGGATACTCAGCCAGAGCCTTTTCTAAAACCCAGCTTTATATGCGTATGCATAAACCACTGTAAACTGTAAATGAACTCTCATTATGTTGATTAATTTTTGCTTAATTAAACAAATCTTCCACAAACATATGTGAGATGTTAGCTCCTTTTCGGTATGGCAATGCAGGCAGACAGCTATATGCACAGAGGGATGGGCTGGTGATTGAATTTAGTAGGATAATCACTGATCTAAAATACAGCAGCCCAGTTCACAAAGGCAGTCTCTGCAGCCTCTTTTGACTCTCTGTGCATGGAACTGCTTGATAATCCAGTGCAGCCTGAGTAGTTATATGAGATCCTGACTACTGACCAATATGAGCTGTTTCTCTACAACATAAAGTAGAAGCTGATAAGATGCAGCAGGAAGTCACTTGCATCCATGTGCCACTTGTAGCCAATTGGCGCCTTGCCTGCAAAGGAATTCTGCAATTGTCATCAAGCCTGGCAGAATCAGCTGGTTGCTCCATGGCCAGATCTGTCAGCCAAAAATGATGTTGGTAACTCAGACAGGGTCTGGAATACCCCATGGTTGTAATCCTACCCCAGACCATCCCTTGAATTGGGAAACCATTCCAGGTCTATTCCAGGATCTTTGTGTTGTGAAAGTGAATAAGAGCATGTTGGGAGAGACTAACAACCTGAATTTGCTGTCTAGACTTCTCTTGATGCCTCCCCCAATTCCTTTAGATGAATGAAGCTTCTCCCTGAATGAATCTTGGATACTACCAGTTACAAATGATGAGAGTTATGGAGATGCATGTTAGGTTAAAGATCTACTTAAATTATTTATGGATTATAGACAATAAAAAGTGGATTACAGCTGTAATCTCTGGTCCGAACATTTATACTTCAGGATTAAGCTGAAGACCTAAATCTCCGATTTTATGAAATGAATCAAAATCCCCTATCCAGTCTCCTCTAAACACATGAAGAGAGAGTCAGTCAGCCCACAGGAAGGATAAAGCTCTATGCCATAATGTCAAGACTGCTCCTGGTACCTAAAGAAGAAAGTCCATGTTCACTTTGAGAACCACCCACTTAGCTGCAGTGAAGAGTTGTTTTCACTGTGATTTACACTCAACAAATGTAGCTGAAGTTAACACCATCAGACAAGGACTTGAATCATGAGCAAAAACACATCAGCATCTCATGATCTATGTATTTTTTGCATAAACTTTGCTTCAGGAAAAAAAGAATAAAGCCTGCATGTCTCTGTACTCAGCTCGTGTGTGGTTATACAGTAAAAAGAACACAAAAACCTCCAGAGCAGAATTCTCCTAAGAAAAGTGTAGGAATGGGTCTCATACCAGGACATACTGTTAAATTATTTTTAGGTGCCAAACTGGTGTTGTTTATCAATGTGAAGGCCAGACTCCTTCACATGTGGTGGTAACCATGCTCATCAGTTGGTGAAGGTAAAGCTACCGGTAGACAATTTGAGGTTTTCCCTTGTGTTAGTTAATAAAGGAAGGAAAAAAAAAAATCAGACTTCACTCACACTTCATATTCATTAAAATAGATGTTAGAAACTAGTATCTTCATCAACAAATAACTAGAAATTATAGAAATTGAGAGAAGCTTTTCCAAAATCTCCATCTGGCTGATTCCATTCTCTCTTCCTTTCTGACCTTTCCCATACTATGTTCAATGAACCTTCCCATTTCTTGGTTTGGAAACATCTTCCCACAAGTGTTGCTTTTTTTTTTAAACTCCAAAATAAAAATGAAGCACTCACTAAAACTTCAGTGTAACTCCTCTTCTCAACTGATTTCAAAGAAAATATTCTGTGCAGATCTCCTTAAATGAACTGTCAACAAAGTATGCTCTGGGCAGCCAGAACTCAGAAAAGTCACTCACTGTGCTGACTGGGGAGTAGAAAAACAAAACAGGGAGCTGTTCCCCCAAAAGGAGAGGAGATGAACCTTGTCCCACTGGAGCAACTCTGAACACTGAAGGTCTCCCTTCGTGCCTGGCTGAGGAATCCAACCCCTCACCTCACTAACTTCACCCTTGGAAAGGTTATCTTGCAATCAGAAATGCTGCATTGCGTGACTTGGATCCATTGTTTATAGAATCGTCTAACCGACTTCATATGTATCTGGTCCAGGGAAACTGATGTTATTAAAACACAACACTGAGACATTGAGCTCTGATAGCAGTTCAACATGAACAAATAAAGCAAGAGTTTTCCCCAAAGTAAAGCAAAGCAAGGATCCCGGCCTTCGTGTGAACCGCAGGGATGAAAGGAGGATGTGATACCATCATCTGAACATTGACCTTTTCACTGTTGTTTCTTTTTCCAGCTCTGAGCCCCAGTCCTGGGTCTCTTCCACTCTCTTTTATCCCCTCACTCCAACTCCTAGCAAACCCCTGGAGCAGGTAAGCTATGAGCTGAGAACGTTTTCTCATGTTTGACTTTTTATTGCTTTTGCAGCCTGGTCAGCAAAGTGTCTGGATTTTTAGTTCTGACCTTTAACCCTCAGTATCAACTCTGCTTGGAGAAAGTTCTATATCTATGGATGAAATGGGCATATGAACTGAAAGGTAAAAACACACACTTCTTGGCTGTATTTGTGAAGCACTGATATCTCATCAGAAATATCTGACCATGCTTTTTCCATACACTTTTCTCAATGTTAATATCAAAATTTCTAAATCTCTGGTATGCCTTATGACTATGAATAAGCTCACTGAAGTCTCTGGTAGTCCTGTCATTGATTACAGATTCCTCTAATCTTGGGCATTGCAAATACCAAAGTCACTTAAAATATTGTGTGCTCTTAATCTAGTATACTAGAAATACTATCCCCAGAGCTGTACTAGAAAGTGAAGAAAGTTTGATATATCACAGAGAGGTGCACAACTGATGACTGAGAACTTTTTGATAACTGAAGAACTTGATTTGGTAAGATTAATTAACTCACATATATCTAGGAGCTTTCATCCAGAGATCACAGAGCTCTTAGAAATAGAGGGTGAGAGAAATGCTTTGGTTATTTCAGACATCAGTGGAAAGAAGCCAGCTTTGGGATGTAATATCTTTTTCTAACAATGCACAAGGGGAGTAAATAATAGCCTACGCTTTGTCTGCACAGCAGAAGAAACTTCAACAGGAGCAATATGCATCAGAGCAGCTAATACCCTTTTTATCATGAAAAAAGCCCACCATATCTGTAGCAAGCACAGGTTTTGCCACCAAGCCAATGTTTTGTCACTAGACTGTAGAGGAGATTAGCAAGAAGCTGAGGCTAACCAGAGGGAATGGCAGCACCGTTTCCTTTGTGGTAGCTGATCACTGGTACTCAGGACTGCTGTTTATTCCCATACCACTCTAAACCAAACCAAGCATAAACTCAGACTGAAGATAAAATGGAAAATCTCCATGTTAGAGTCCCCTGGGCTGAAGAATGAAGGGAACAAGAGCCATCCTTCCCTGTTTTCAAGTCCATGCTGCAATACAGGTGAGGTATGGGGCATGGGGAGAGTGAAGATAACCCCCACTACTAAGTGTATTTTATACCCAAGAGAGAAGGAGACTAGGATAGGTGAAAACACTTGATTTTCTCTTAGGACAGAAGCTACTTTTAAAGCTCAGCTTGCTTCTGTGCTCAAAACCAGATGGATTGTAATGGTAATAAAAGAATTAAATCTTTATCATCTGGCAGCAAAGCCAAGAGGAGAAGAAAAACTAAGCTCAAAGGGTTGAAAAGGACTCCACATTCACCATAGAGGAAACAGATGTAAATCTGGCAAGCGGTCATTTGGAGATCCAAGATCTGTGGGTTGAAATGAGGTCTGAGTTATTCAGCTAAGTTTATTGCCAAGCTCAATGTCAATTGTCATTTTAGTGTAGAAAAGATTGCAGTCCTGAAACGTCTGGAGGTCTTTCTGCACCACCAGGGGTTATCAGAGATCACAGAGTGACTACTTTGAAAACTAGTTTGTGTTGTGTTACGACAACGTTTTAAAGTTTCATGTTGCTGCCTGATGCACTTGTGAAAGACACGTCAAGATTTGATACTGGCGAAGCTGCAAATGCCTTGATCCTATCTGAACATTACTGAGGAAGTTCCACAATTCTATTGAGAGAAAAAAAAATGAAAATCTCATTAATTCAGTAAATGAAAAAGTATGATGGAAATGCGTAGGAAGTGGAAAACCATTCAGACAAATCAATATTTTTCTTAAACTCACTGCATTGAGTCTACGACACCTTTTTAAGCAAACCTTCTTAGCTTCTTAAAACATACTGTAATAATTACTTGTGCCCTAGAAACGTATATCCTGGTCTTTAGCTTTCCCTGAACTATTTTGCCTTAATATTGTTGTGCTTTTGTACTGCACCAATAATATGATCAGGAGGACAATTCTTGCCTCCCTTACAGGGGAGAATTAGGCATTCAAAATGATGCTGATTTAGCTGACCTGGTTAGTGGGATTGAAATACACATTTCTTCATGTGCTTACAAAATGTCAGTCCTTCACCTTGCCATTAATATTTATAACCATTACTGTAGGTTTCCTCATTCTTGCACTGCATTTATACATTGACAGGATGCTGGGCTGCCAGAGCTTTGGGCTGGCCATGCCTGACTACTCTGTTATTTTTCTTGTAAGTGATTGGAAATTGCTGCATGAGAGCTGCTGGTTATCCAGTACTGTGAGATTTCTTAATAGACTCCTAGATTCCTGTGGGACTGTGGCAATTTAGAGGCTGAAAACAGTTAATCCAGCTCCCATTCACTGCCTGCACCTGACTGAGAAGTCTCCCAGGACGAGCATGTATATGCACACAATACACACTCAGAGCCAAGTACCCACACCATATTCCAGTCATGAACACCCTGCCTGTACAATAAAACTCAGGAAACACAAAAGCATCACTTAGTCCTATTTCAACCCTTTGAACAAAACAATGGGCTGGCTTCTACTGGTTCAAGGTACTATCACTCTTCTGTCCTTGAACTGTGATTCTGCAGTGGGGCCTTAGGAAGTCAAAGGGAAACTGATGAAGAGTTCACAGCAAAGGCTAAAGCATTCCTGAAGGTAAAATAGCACAAGGCCCTCTGGTCTGGCAATAGATTTGGCTTCACATGCTGGTGAAACAATGGTTCTGTAGATGCTCTTGGAAAGTCAGCACTAGGAATGCGCCAGAGAAAAGGATTACTTCTGTCAAGGTTTCCTGGGCCTCTGGGAAGTGATGTTTGGGCACCATCCACAGACAGGCTCTGCTCTTCTGTCCTGAGGTGAAGAAGCTCTCTAGTATCTCTGCATGCCTACAATCCACAGAAAAACCAAACAGAAATTTGGTGAACCAAAATGTTTTTCCTGGATTTTCACTTTGGTTTTGTGTCAATGAACTGTGAGAGAGCCCTTACATTTTCCCTCTGGAGATGCCACAAGGGGATAGGATGACCATTATTTCTCCTCAGAGTTCTGGTCTTCAGACCAGAAGAGGCTTTGAGATTGCCCCTTTCCTGGAAATAAAACTGTTCTGACAAAACTGGAGCTTTCTAAGGGGTACATGAGTGTGCATGAGTTTCTTCAGAAAATGCCTCCTGGGATCTTCCTCAGGAAGGCAGCTGTTGGATAACAAGGCTGAGGAAGGTACAGGAAGAAGAGCTGGCGCTGCCCTTCCTTGGCTCATGGGGCAAAACAGTCCTCTCATGGCCCAGCTCCCACATCTCACATGCAGGGTGGCGGGGGGACTCTGGGCAGCAGACAGAAGTCTGCTCCCACCAGCACTAGTCCCAGAGCTCTGCAGCGACTCAAGGTATTAAATACTCTCCTCAGGCTACTCCATCTGGGCAAAACAGTGGGTGGTGAAGCAAAACCAACAGTTACAATGTTTAAATTACATAACAGGCTTTTTCAGTGTAAACCAGGGCTCTCCTCCTCACTTCCCCTCACCCTGCACATCTCTTCAAATTTGCTTTTGTCAGTCAAATATTGTTTTTTTTAATATTCATGCTTTTCCCTCTTTGACCTGGTTATCTTGGCACTCAAAGCCCAATTGCTAGCCAAGGTAACTAAGTTTAATCCACGGATCAATGCACCATTCTCATGTGTCAAGCTTCAGAGCAAAAAAAGAGGCGTGAGAGAAATGTATTGAATATGCATTTTAAAATATGTATGTTTGAAAATTCTATTTCATGAAACAAAAGGAACTCTGAGGAAGAGTTGGTGAGAGGAAGGGCTATTTTTTTCCTGACAGGTGAAGATGTTACCAAAGTATTTTTGTGTATGTTATTATAGACATGTGGTGGTTGGAACTCTCCATAAGGAAAACCTCATGAACATGTTAGCACACTGTTGGCCCAGCAGCTAATCTTCCATCAATGCTGCCATCCATCCCATCATCCATGCAGCTTCACCTGACTTATATTCAAGAAGCTATTGAGGCTATAGAGGATGCTAAAAATGAACAGTCATAATGCAATGTCATTGCATGATGGTGACATTTAGCAGGACAAACTAATCACCAAATTAACTGGTGTGGTTCCAGCTGTGGTGCTGAGGTATCATATTGTGAATACCTATCATAAATACCTAAAGCTGTAGTGCTGCTATTTTGCTCTGCTGAGTGCAGACAAATGAAAGGAGGTTGAGATGAATCACACACCTTGGACTAGCATCAGTCAGTTCTGAGCAGCTGGCTTGTCCCCAGCCTGCACCGTCTGCTTTGTAGTCACTAGGGAAACCAAGGTGGGAGGTCACTTACTCCAGTGGGGAAGTGCAGAGAACACCAGCATTTAAAGCTTCCATATTTTGTAAAAGACTATTTTTCTGTAAGCCAGATCAATATGCTGGGTAAAGCACATGTTTCTACTTAGATCAGGAGTGAGTCAATACAATCCATGTTTGAGGAAACGCAAAGACCAGGCTAGATAGAAACTTGAGATCAAGAGAGCAAGAGAGCTCGACTGAGCTTCTTCATGATTGGTTTCACTCATTCAAAGGGCAGTCATGGGTGACCTACCTTATGCAAGGTGTGGGGTGCATCAGCCTGTGGGCTGTCTCACAGACACTCCTGTTGAAAGGGCTTGGGTTACACCTGGCAGGATAAACCAGCCATCAGTCTCCTTTGAGCGTCCTGCAAGTAAATGCTTCCCAATGTACTATGACTCCAAAACCTCCTGAGGCTTCAGGCACCCAGAGCTTCTTCTGACAGCATCTGCTGCTTGCCTGACCATGGCTGAGGAAATAAAAGCTGTTCTTAATATGCACCCTTCTGTTCAGTTAAACAACCAACAAGCTTATGTATAAAAAAGACAACTTCTGGCAAAGTGAGGAGTTAATTTGTTGGTTATAAACTTGGAAACAAAGTTACAAAAAGAAACCCCCAAAAACCCACTAAAAACCCAAGTGAAAGCAATGAAATGCTGACTAGCAACCTCCTGCCTCCTCACCCCTTTTTCTAGCTCTTAAGCAAGGTATATCAGCTGTAGAGGAGCAAGAGCCATTCGGAAAACACTGACTTACTACTTTTCTGTATCTAACTTCCTTGAACTTTTATTTATCCAAGAAGATGATGTTAATAATCCATCCAAAAGGCTATCTTCCTTTCAGCAAAGACTTTAAAAAATAATTTTGGGGGAACTGTTGACCTTGTCAGCACTTTACCTACTCCTACTGCAGGAACAGCTTGCTCGGCTCAGACCTCCTCAGGGCTACCTCCTCTCTTGCCCTTCAGCCAAGATGAAACTCTCTGGTTTCTCAGTTCCTGTTTGTCTCCAAATGCTCTTCCCATCTTCTGTCCAACAGGGACATAAATACCAAAATGAACAGGACTGTGTTGATGTTTTTGAGACAGATGTTGTGGCTAAAGCTTTCCAGAAGTGAGAGTAGCATAGCCACAAACTGCTTGAGCAAGCTGCAACTTCTACTGCTGCAACTTCTATGGAAACAGCTGGACAACTGTTTGTCAGGAAGGACCCAGAAACAACAAATTCCTCTGGCATAGGAAGCTGGACTGGATAATTCTTCAAAGCCTCCGCTAGGCTGCTTTTTTTATGGCTTACACTTCTGGGCAGTCTCTTTTTTTCCTCTTCCAGTCTTATGTGATGGCAGTGAGTATTTGCCTTAGAATGCATGTGAAAAAAATCCCAGTGTATATCTGGCAGGAGTACATTACATCTTCCTGACTGGTGCAATGCCAGTTATGTATCTGCCTTATCAAACTCATAATCTCCAGATGACCATATGATGATCTTCATAAGGACCCACACGACATAATAGTTATGTGAATGACCTTCAGCACGTTTTTCAAAGTCACCACCATCCCTACCTTTTCCTGAGTTTCTGGGCTAAACCCATCACACCAACATGACCTTCTCACTTGGCACTACCAAAGGACTCCAGCTAAGGAGACTAAATGGTAACCTAAAGCAATCTGTTGTAATTTTAACACCAGGATCAATAATTGAAGCAAATACAAATTTAACACATAGCCCAATATGACTTTCCTGCTTTCTTATTAATTCATTTGCAAAACCACAAATAAAACAGGCTCCAAATCCGAAACTAAAGTAGTTTGTAGGAATTTTCCTGGGTTTCAAGGCAGGGACAATGAAAAGAGTCCAGCTTGGTTTGAAAACTATAGGTTTTTCACATGCACTTGTATATATGAACATCTGTCTAGGAACGCATATAAAATGAAGTACTGGAAGGAGGTATATATATATGTGTGTGTAAATAAAAGAAATAGAAAGGGAAGAGGGTGACAGACCATGTGTTCCTTGTGCATGCATTTGAACATATGTGCATTCAGGCACATTCACTCCAGAAAAAGCAAGAACAAAATACAACAGTCAAATTTTTAAAGAAAAAAAGAAATCACACTTTTGGGGAAATGAACATGTTTATCTGAGTGAAACATTAAATACCATAGAGTCAGGCAGTCTGTCAAGAAGGAAGTGGTCATCATGCAAATGGTTTGGAAAAGAAACCCAACAGAAAAGTGATGTGTAAATGGAAAATAAATAAATTTAACATAAGGCAGTCCTGCTTCCAGACTTGTGTTAATAAAGCAGCTATTAGGTGGAGACATTGTGGTGATGTCTGAGTTGACTTGGTTGGTTTTTTTCACTTCTTGCAAGACCCTAATCAGTGTTACTTGAAATGATTATTTGGGTTTTAAATAGCAAAAAGCAGTAAATTTTAATGGCACATCTGAATGCTGTTCCATTTAATTTCTATATGGAGCAATATTAAACCTCTAATAAATAACCTGTGTCTGAAATGGTCTCCCTCTCTCCCTTTGACGCAGACACAGACACACAAGTCAGCTCCTACAAACATCTTTGATGCTTTTGCCATGGACTGGGAGTGATGGCAGAAGGAAGAACTAAAGTGAGGTATGGATCAGATGAGGACAACATTCTACAGGAAAGAAGTATGTTTCCTAATTTTCCCCTTACTTGTCCTTCCCCCCCCGGCTTTTATTTTTTTTTTCTATTGGAAAATATAGTTCAGGGAGTAGTGAATGAAAAAAACATCTCTGTCATGGGCCCGCACAAATCTCATTTTTTGCTAAATCCTGCTTTTTAGCAACTAAAAGCCAAGATAAGTGGTGCTTGAGTTATTGTCAGCCTGGGGTGTGAGATCCAGACAGCACGTTCTGGGACATAAATAACTGACTTTCACTTCAGACAGATATGCAAGCTGAGAGTTTTCCATTCCTTTGGGTCCAGGCATAGCTACATGACTTTAATAAATGGCACTGAGGCAATGTGCACAAATGCACAAAAAGTGTGATCCTGATACAGTACCCATGACATCATTCATGCCTTTGCCCCAGATGCCATCTCCGACTAACTTCTCAAGGATAGTCCTCCCTTGAAGACCCTTCCTTGTGGTATTTTCTTATTCAAATACTGGCAACTCATCTTGCTCCCTGTGTGGCACAACCTGGATGAGAAGGGACTGATCCTTCCTGACACAGACTGTAGAAGGAGCAGTGCACCAGCGCCTGCCCCAGCCCCAGGCATTCCTTCTCCTGCTTCACTTCTCTCCACGTTTTGGCCTCCACCATCCTGGTCAGTCTTGTCTCCAGCGCTTTCTGACTGGAAGCCTCTTGGAGCAGGGAGCAAGGCAGTTTAGCTCTGTGCTAGGCACTGTGCCATGCAACGTGCTCTTTTGCAGCCCTGCAAATTATTTTTCATTATGAACAGTGGCAGACTGTCTACAAAAGATCTGGATGTGGATTAAAATCATCTACTTCTTTAAACACACCAAAAAGAACTTGCACAGAGAGTCAAATATTGTAATCAATCAACGCAATATGGAAAATCATAGGAAGCAAGGGAGGGAAAAAGGAACTGCAGGAGAAATTTAGAAGACAGAAGCAAGGATGCTCCCTGCTTGTCTCTCTCAAGTGGGTGGCTGTTTGAAAGCTGAAGGCTGTAAGTGGGAAATCTTAGATAAACACAAGGGTGTATTTATACCTTGCTCCAAGCTGGCTGACACAGGTGCTCACCAGACATGGGTTACCTGGGTGGGCTGATCGTGGGGCCACACTGCTGCAGAGGGGAGGCAGACCACTGCAGGGAGCATCACGTGCCATCTGCAAGGTAAGTGTTTGGAATGTGCTGCCAGTCCACTGGGTACAAACTGCAAGAGCTCATTTGAATCCTGATAGTTCACTTGGGGAAATAATACACCTTTTAATTTTTTTTTTCCCTAACAGTGATACGATTCCCCCACGCCCACAGCCTGATTCCTCACCTGGGCCTTCCACATCTGCAAGGTTTTTGTTATTAATGCCATAAATCATGGTTAACAGTAAACAGCAGAGAAGCTCTGAGAAGTGGGAGGCCAATTTCCCCACCAAGGTGGAAGCCCCAAAGTTTTGTTTCCTTCCCTTGCCCTAGTGGTAGTTGCCTCCAGCTCCAACCGCACAGGGGCTTTGTGTGTGTGGCAGCATCCTCCAGCTCCTGCACATCCCTGCCAGGCCTGACTGTCACTTGGGAATGAAGCTGTCACTGCAGAAAAAGCCTTTGACTGTTCTTGTTGGCACCCTGGGGGTGCTCCATGCTTACCAACCTCCCATCACACTATAGAGGGACAGGCCTTTTTTGAGCTCTGCGTGTGTTCAGCACTGAGAAAAATGTTTCCACTTACTTTTCCCCCTCCTCTCTTTGGAATATGAGGCACACACTTGTCATGCTTAAAGGAGTGGATTTATGGTTGACTCTGTCTCTTATCTCCCCACAGAGCTCACTGGAGCTGCTCTCCAGATGGGACAGTATTACAAGCTTCACCGTATAAAGCCCCGTTCAGCCTACAGCCCAGATGTTCTTTGTTCCCAGAAATATTCCTTCCCAACAGTAAGTAAAAGGGAACTGGAGCTGGCATGCGGTCCCTGCTCCTTCTGTTTGCATCACTTGTTTATGGGTTACACCCCCAGTTCCATGCAGCACAGTTACCTCCCCAAAAGCCACTGATCAAACCTGATGTTGGGACTCTGGGACCTGGGCAATGCTGGGAAGATAGTGGAAAGGTTCCAACAAGTCCCTCACAGCCTCAATTACCATGTTGTCACTCCTAATGTGAAGGGTGCCTTTCTCTTTCAAGCACACATATAGATATTTTTTTTTCAGGCCGAACTGAAGGTGCAAAATAAAACTCCCTTCACCCAGGTTTCAGAGGGGAAGATGTAGGATCTTGCCAATGGGAGATTCTGGCTAAGAAAACCACAGCTCTCAAACAAGTCCACCAATGGCAGCAGAGTAAAAGCAATCCAGCTGGCAGAGCATGCATTTGCCACAGCATCTCCAAGACATGCTCTGCACAGGGTTGGGGGGCATACTGATAAAAAACATCAGTACCCTCTCTGAATGAATCCTGTTGCTCATGAGAGCTGGTTTTTCCCCTGCTAACCTTCTGGTGGGACCCAGGGAGCCTGTTGTGGCAGATGTGGAATGATGATGTTGCTGCCTGGGTCAGTAAGGATGCTCTTGGGAGCTTTCAGGATGGCCTGGCTCGGCTGCCAGCAGCATCCCTGCTCAAGCACAGCCCCATAGCTGCCCCTGCATAGCTGCACAGCAATGGGGCCAGGCTGCCTCCAGCCCTGCCTGGTGCTGGTGGCCATGGAGAGCTGGCCTTGCCTCGTCACGCTGCGTCCAAAGCGGGCAGGAAGGTCCTGAGGCAGCGGATCATCCCCCTGATAAAGACTTCATATTTATGCAGCTTTCCCTGTGCCCTGAACTTTGCCTGTGTCTCTGGCAAAAGGGCAGTTACCTCAGGTCAGAGCACTGCCTCGAGCCAGCACAGGGAATCGGCTTTCAATTTCAGCAGCGACTTTCCTTCCCTTTTTTCTCTTATCCCTCCAGCCATCACAGGATAATTCCCATCCCTATTAGCTTACCCCCCTCCCCCTTCCTTTCCCTTCCCCTTTGAAATCCTCCCGCCTGTCCCCAGGACAGGGCAGGGGGAGGAGGGAGGCGGCGGGAGAATTCCTCCAGATATTACACAAAAGCCTCATGTATCCCCAGTGTCAACCCCAGAGGGCGGCTGAGTAATTTAATTAAGGCAAAGGAGCTTTTGTTTTACTTGCTTTCTTTTTTGATTTTCTCAAGTTTAAGACAAGAAAGAAAAGAAAGAGGGAGAGAAATGTTAGCCCTCAGAGGAGGCGCATCGATTCAAACTTTCCTGTCTCTGCTCAGTCTCTTATTGAGGAAAGACCATGGGCCTGTCACCCAGAGTCCGTGGGGCTCCCCAGCCTTGGATGGCTCCCCTCCTGCAGCGGTGATTTAAGGGACTGGCATATTCCAAGAATTAGTGTGTATTCTTCTGCAAACCCATTCATGGCGTTCCCTTCATCTACCCCACACCGCTCTTTGTCCTCCTTGGTGTCCATTCCTTTGTGCCTGTGTCTCATCCTCTCCAAATGCTTCTTCCTGCCCCTTCCTGCCTATTTCTTCTCCTGGCTACATTGCCTGTCCCCTCTCTCTGTCCTTTCTTGCTCTCGCTTTTCCTGTGCTCTCAGCATACCCACTTCCTCTCCTTTTTCCCCTCAGCGTTCCTCTCCCCACTGTTCTTGATGAGGGAGCCTAATTTTTTTCCCCCAATTAATAACATCTTTGTTCCTCTGCCTGATAGTTATTAATTGCAGATTTATCACAACTGATGAAGGACATCCATGGCAGGGTAGACTCAAAAGTGGGAGAAAGCAGTGGCTGCTTTCAAGCATGATGATGGGCAAAGTATCAGTCCACCACTGTGTTAGTGGCAGCAGACCTCTTATCTTTGTTTCTTGTCTCAGGAAAAAGAAATGGTGGCACCAAAGGGCTGAAGGCTGTGCTAGACTCGTCTTCTCATCATGTTGCAGCAAAAGGACATGGGGATGTTGTATCAACCCTGTGCAGGAGTGGAGTTGGCTGGCCAACTCTGTTCTTTGTCCTAGGGCCACTTCTAGTGCTGGGTCCAAGTCCAGCTTTGGCCCAGGTCCACAAGGTGCTGGAGGGTGGGTAGGGAGGCTCACAGGGGAATGAAGCCCTGAGGAAGCCAAAATTACCCCTGGTGTCAATTATTAAACCTGTGAGCCAAAATCTGGCCCCAGTGCCCCATCAAGAAACTCTCCTGCAGCCGAAATATTTGTTCTTATTCTGTCATCAGCATCTCCTGAGGGAAGGCTGAAGCACTCACAGGACACAGTCCTACTAGGAGAGAAGGGCTGTCCTCTCTGAGGCCAGGACAGCCACAGAGTCTTCTTTTTGAAAAGAATGTCTTTCCTGACATGGAATCTTGTTCAGGTTAAGAGCTGAACAGGCCTGTTCATTCATGAGATCCCCCTTTGCAGCCCCCGGGCCTAACATTCTTACACATATTCCTTGGCCCAGGGACTGGGATCAGCCCCAGGGAGTGGCTTTGGGGGACATGTTCTGTGCCATCAGACATCCTCCTTCTTGTTGCCCCATCACCACATCGCGAGGGGATGTTTCCCCCACTGAGGTGGCAAAAAGTTTTCAGCACTATCCCCACATGAGCACAGGCTGCTTACTGTTCACCCTCAGAGCCAGGCAGTTCTGTCTGTGGGAGTGACACTAAAGCACTTGGGCTGGGTTTATCTGGCCAGACGCCCCTGTCCACCACTCTGCAGCTCCTCACTGCCTCCTTGCCTCTATGGCCCGCTGCCAGGCCGTGGCTACTGGGTTGCTTCCAGCCCAGCCCACCCCTACTCAGAACCCTAAGTCCCACTTTCCCTATTCTGGCATCCCAACACTCACAGCTAAACCTTCACCATCCCCAGAGCTTGGGGTTGGGGGTGGTGTTTATTTGTCTTTTGCTTCATAATCTCTCTGAACTGTTCACCCTGCTGCCTCCACTCACCCCAGTCCACTTCCCGAGGAGCTGTGCACACACCCAGGGGGCTGCTGCGGGCCCGCAGGGGTTAATGTGACAGGGTGGGGCTGCACTAAATCCCCTCATGCCCAGCTCCCCCCTGCCAGCCTCTCTTATGGACCCCACCAGTCCCGTGTCTGTGGCAGCCTTACCTTATTGAAGGGGACATACAGACCAATTAGTTGTTATACAATAGCTCTGGATAGCCAGGCAATGGGACCAAGGGCATTTGCTCAAATTAATAGAGTCTGGAATTGATTTAACTCCAGGCAAAAAAAATAAAAATAAAGGTAATTCAACCTTTAGTATCTCCCTGGTATCTCCTCAGACAAAACAGGACAGGATTTCCTAGTACCCATATTGAATCTAGATGTATACATCAATACACACTGGTAAAAGCCTTTATTCCTAAACAGAAACCCTTGACTTTGAACTGACAAAAATTACATATTTTCCCTTGTGTTTAGCGCATCTGTACAAGACCCTTGCTTTCAGAAAAAATAGTGTGCCCAGGATAGGAGACCCTTTTCCCTGAATAAGGAGTTTATTCATATACTAGAAGGCCCAGGCGTGAGAGGCGTCACGGAACTTTGCTGTTTAGAAAACATGTAAGCTTCCATCTTGTAAATGCATTTGCAGCCACCAAAATGTGCAGCCCAAAAAGATGGGGTGAAGAGTCACATGCCCTAGGATGGACAGAGTCAGGACAGTCTCAGCTGCAGAGGAGGAGGGGGCTACCTGCCTATGCCAAGCAAAGTGCCTTGGGGACACACTTGTTGGGCCCAGGGCAACCAGCCCAGCTGCCTGTCTTGGAAAAGCCCCCGTAGCCCACTGGGGTGACATCAGCCCACATCTCTCTGAAGCCATCTGCCTACCCCCAGTATGTGCTGCAGACACTGAGTTCCTTTAGTCTGTTAATGAACTCTTCATATGGGTCTTGACACACTTAGAAAATGCAGACCGGGAATAAATGGAATTTTCTCGAGTGGCTAACTTGTTATAAAAGGAACCAAGGCTGGAAGATGGCAGAGACACGTTTCCTACAGTACATAATGTTCATATAAAATGCGTTCTTGGCTCCTTTCACTCACTGTTTATCCCGCCTGGGAAGCAGGAGGGAGACAAACAGCACATAAAACTGTCCACACGAGCTGGCAGAGCTGGGGGCCCTACATCCTGCTAGCTTGGCTCTCATGGCTACCAGGCTGTGTGTCTGTAACCCTTGCTGTTCACTCTCTGTGCTACCCTCAGCCATACAGAGAGGCTAGATCTGAGATACAGGAACCTCCATGGTGCCACTGATGTTCTACACCAGGAAACAAACCACTTCTATATTGAGTAGGAATAGGATTAGAATGTTTATCAGCAGCTGGTCACAAATCCTAGAAGTGGTTTGCAAGTGATTTTGCAAATTAAAGCACTGATGTCATGTTGAATTGTTTGCTTGCTGGAAAAGTTCAAATTAGGATGAGATACACAAGAAAACATGCAAGTTCTCATCATTTCACAGATTCTAACAGCATACAAGAAACACTGAAAAATTAGTAGCAGCATTTTTTGGCTGGTGATTACCCTATTGCGACAAAAGAAAGCTTTCCAGACAGGAAACAGCATCTCTGTCCCCAGCCTTCATCTGTCTTTCAGTGCACAGAATGATAATACACAGTATAATTCTTACAGATAGAAGAGGATTCCTCACTGGTTGGAGAGCTAGTGAGCCACTCTTACTGTATCAGTCATTGAAAATTACATCATCCAAGAAGGAGCAAAATGCTAATTATCACAATTTTGAATATTACAAATGTTTAAAGAGCTTTTGGTGGGAAGTGTGAGAAGATCTGGAGGCTATTGACAGATTCCATTGTTATGGAAAGCTTTGGATTGACAGTATTAAAAAAGAAACGTTTTTCTAAAAAAGAAAATAAACCAAACTATGAATTTTATTGTTCAAGAATGTGACCCAAGTAAGAGAATGATGGGAGGGAGGTTTGTCTTTAGGGAGCTGTGATTCCCTTAGACAAGCGTGCCTGGAAAAGTAGTTCATTAGGAGAGTAAAAATAACCCACTTTCTGCTGCTTGCTCCCTTTACTGGTACCTCTCTTGTCCTAAACATACTTTGCATTTTTAAAGGGCGAAGAAACATTGGGCTTTTGCTGCCTCTGAGCCCCAGTCAAGCCCCAGAAAGGAGCAGCGGGATCTCATGTGGCCCCTTTTCATCTTGGCAGCTTGTTATTTCTGACACAATGCAGAAGAGAAAGCTCATCCTTTCTGTGTTCCCTCTCTATCCTGGCACTGCAGCCAGTAGGCATATGCCCAAAAGCATGCATACAGCTTTCTATGAAAGAAAGAAGCCATAGGAAGTACATCAAGCCAAGTTGCTACGCTGTTTGATATGCTGCCTCTATCCAAATAATTCCATGATCTGCTCCTCCAGCGCTGGAGTCAATCTGCTATTTATCTCTGACCATTTCCATTAATCACAAGGCTATGTTTGATGGGCTGTGGGGCAGATGGGGGGCCAGGAGGGAAGCAGCTCTGCTTGTTGGCAGGTGGGATGGAAATACTTGGCTCCCCAGTCTCGCCACTGCTAGTGCCTCGGCTACACCACAGCCCTCAGAGAGGGCTGGAGGATTAGGAGACTGGGGAGAAGGGTTTGGGAAGAGTGCTGTCTGTGGGAAAGCAGTCAAAGCTGGCAGTTGAGGTTAGCACATGCACTGCAAAATGTCATCCTAGCTCTTCTCCGTCTCTGCTTTCACGTACCAGCTCCCACAGCACTTCACAAGGATCTGGGACCAAGCCAAAGCAGCCAAATCAGAAAGCAAACAAGGCATCTGGCACCTCTGCTAAGGGCTCCCTTGCCCTGTGCCTCTGTAGAAGAGCTGTCACACCCACAGGAGCCAAGGATGACAGTGAGCTGCTTTCAAGAATCTGAAGTATCTGATTTTACAAGGTGGGGGGTTTTATTTCTGCGTGCAATGTAATGTGCAGCAATCTAGCCACACATTTTGAGGGTGGTCACCCTGCAGGCTGAAGGGCTGCAGGGTGCCTTGCTGCTGTCAGGTGAGGGGCATGGGCCAGATCCAGATATTCCTGTTGCTGCAGTGACTCCAGAACATCCTGTTCCCTTCTGCAAACCCCCCACCAGCTCCTCTGCTCTGATTCTTCATCCTGCTTGTGTGCTCTGGACAACAGGCTCTTCTGAGGACAGTGAGTTTTGGAGGTTTCCTGTACTTTGGATGTCAAAGATCTTCCCAAATGTCAGAAGCTGAGCAAAGTCCCTTTATAGGTCCAGTTTTTCAAACAACTGGTCTCTGAAGCACACCTACAAATTCCTGCATAGAGTTCCTGAAATTAGGCCCCTTAAGCTTCTGAAGGCAGCAGACAACAATAAAAAACCCAAACAACCCAACCTAAAAATAAAGACGAGTAATGGCAATTGATCTTAACAAATCCACTTAAACCAAGGAACTGGAAAGGAAACAGTAACTTTACCATAAGGCCTTGACAACAGTGGTATTTTCATTCTGATTTGCACACAAGCCTACTATTGATATAGCAGGTCAGAAGTCGAATATTTATCTGTTTGTAGTGCTGAACTCTCTGAATAAATTTGATGCTAGAATCCATTTTTTTAAAATGGGAAATTCACTTAGAAAGCACTAGGACAATGAAAGGACTGAAAAATGAGTCAAGATTTGAATATACTCTCCAGCCTAAGAGCTGGAAGCTAAAATACAGAATTTTCACAAAAGAGATTCTGAATTTTCTCTTTTAAATGTATGGTTTTTATATCTTTTAATGGTAAACCTCTGAAGTTTATTTTTTTCTAAAGGAAGATAAAAAGAGAAGACTGTGTTTCAGTTTGTCAAAAGCTGAGACAAACATCATCTAGCTGCAGGTACCCACAACTGCAGATGACTTTCCTGAGAGTCGTTCCTGGAGGGTTAGAGGAAAGAAAGGAATTCTTCTGAGAGGAAGTTGGTGTCTGAGCAGGACATGGAGTAAAGATACAAGAGGCAATTACTTCCCTTATTTGCCCTCTCTTAAAGGCCATGGGAACACAGATTTTAGTAGATTTTGACTGACATCACTAAGATGGAAAACACAGAGAAGTAGGGTCTAAAAATCAGCACGAAGGTAGATTATGGGGTCAGCTAGTGTGGGTTGGTATCAGTATGTGGGATAAGATTGAGCAGGGGTTTAGGGCAACAAAGTGTTGACGTCATTTCTGGGACCCTACCTTGGAAATAAGCTTCCCCATTTACATCTTTGGGCCATGATCTAGCTTCATGCTTAGAAGGTGAGTTTGTATATCAAGAACATGAGCCACATGAATAGGACCTGTTGACAGAGCAGTCTGTTACAGATATGTTCTAATTTTGTCAAATCCAAAGTGACACAACCCGCCGGAGACCAACCAAACCTGGTGGCAGGCACACTGACATGTTCAGGAGGTGGTGAGAGCAAATACTCAATGGAGGGCTCTCACAAGCTGCTCACACTGAAGACATGGGCTGCTGCCAGGCATTTCCAGCCTGGATCTCTTCCTGGACCTGCAGAACTTCTCCCTGGCGAAGCCCTATGGAAAGTTCTGGCTGATTGCTGGCCATTTTTCTAGGAAGAGATGTACCACAGGCTGTCTCCCAAGGTGTTCATTCTCTAAGCCATCACTCCCCAGAGAGCAATGCCCATGGCTGTGGCCCGTGGAAGTACTGCCGGCAAGGTTAAGTTCTGGAGTCCCCGTGAGGGTTTCTCTCCAGCTGTGGCACCAGCCTTATCGCGCTTGTGCTTTCCCATGTTGTATTTACCCTCTCAGGTTTTGTGTGTTTTCCTTGGGCTCCCCTTGGTAAACCTTTGGCTGCAGCATATTATTAGGGAAACAAGAGCTTGGTATTAAGTGATGATTATGCAATTTATTCTGACAGCAAAAAACGTGAAAAGAGGAAATTGACATTTGTGATTTTAGTTATGCGCTGACAACTATAATTAATCTTAACTCCAGCAAGTACCAGATAAGTGAACAAGATGGGAAAGCTTGCATTTTCATTGCTGCTGCCTAGGGACAGCTACTTAATCATGGCAATAAAATGGCACAAGTTAAGGAATTAAAGAAAGCAGAAACTTTAAGCTAGTTTAAATGCAAATAGAAAAGAAAGTCGTGAAAGTGCAAAGAAACTCAGATGCATAAAAAGCTACAAGTGAACTATATAGAAAAATACCACTATACAAGGGTAAAATAACAAGAGATAATTTTACAAAAGAAAAACAAAAATCTTTCAAAAAATTCAGCTAAGGGCAATTGTAAATAGAATTAGAAAACAAACGAGCTTAGGTTTAATATAAAGAAAAATGCAGAGCAGCTATTTTTCACTGTAATGATTTAAAACTTTTTAGGAAAATGAATGAAGATTGATCTTTTAAATTTGTCTTTTGAGTAAGAAAATTGTTTTTTGATATGCCATTATTTTAAAATGAAAATCTTTAAACCCATGAAGTGAAAACTAACTGTTTTTTGTAAGTCCTGGTGGGAAAAAGCCAGTCCTTCAACCCATTTAATTTCTGTTTATTATGTATCAAATTAAGAGATGGTACCCACTGCCTTCAGGCAAGAGGACAGGCTAGATGACTTCTTAAGGTTGTCTTTCCATCTGCTTTCCCCTGGCTGTAATTGAATGGAATAGGATACATAGGGTTCCCTTTCTCTTTTCCCAATGAGCTTTTTTCTTCAAGCTTATTTAAAAAATGTGTTTAGTGCAGGGAGAGTGCCTGCTTCACAAATACAGCATTGACTGGTGTCCCAAGCACTGCCATAATGGAGATCAGAAGAGAAGGAAACAAACTTCTGAGGAACATTTCAGAGGTGTTACTATCACCCTGCATTACATCCAAGGCCATGGACTCTCCCACAGTGCAGATCTACCTAGAGTTTTGAGTATCTTCTGACTTCTAGGAGGTAGCTTCTGCCAAAACCCAAATATACCTCAATTTTTCAGAATTTAGCTTGTTATAAGTTAGAGTGAGGCTGTACTGTTTGCAGCATGTCCTGTTTGGGTGTAACCCTGTAGTTGACCTGTGTCTCCACGGGGCCAGTGCTTTTGGACAGTGTCTCACAGAATGTGTACTACTATATGGAGCACCGCTGGAGTGCCAACAGCTGGCCCCATGCTTCCTCCAGATCTGAAATTTGCAAAATTTTCCTCTGCACCATTTTAAAACAAGTAAATCTGCACATATACATGCACAGATTCTACAACCTATTTGGCTTCTAGATGTCTAATATTAACTCCTTTTAATATCTTAGGCACACAGTCTATATCCAAACAGATATACAAATACATGATACAAAAATCATTTAGTGTCAGACTGTGGAAATGTCAGCCACAGAAAGCTGGAAGTCCAATGCAATAAAGAAAAAAACCCCAGTTAAATGCATTTATGACTAGCATTTGGTTGTATTTAGGATAAGCAAATCTGATGCTCCATGGCACAATACCAAACATGTGAGGGTCAGAAAGAAATTTCCACCACAGCTAATTTCTGTGCATTACTACACAATTAGACAGGTGTTTTGTGTGATGTTTAAGCTTCCTTTAAAAAGAAAAGGTAGTGGTTGCCACTGAATCTGTTAATGAACACCAGCAGTGTAATCCGGCATTTCATTAATTCCTTCAATCCTGTAACTGTCTTCTAAGAAAGGCCAGTGAAAGAACTGCTGTATTTTTCTTGGGAGTCTCT
This sequence comes from Hylia prasina, assembly GCA_013397195.1. Lineage (NCBI taxonomy): Eukaryota > Metazoa > Chordata > Aves > Passeriformes > Sylviidae > Hylia > Hylia prasina. Next base: position 298,733 of record VYXD01000744.1, read on the forward strand.
CCCTGCAGAGCAAAAGACATAAAAAAGACGTGTATAGGAAACATGGGAGGGCGATTCCCTCCCCATTCACATCCATTCACTGTGCCATGTGTTTCACCATTAATGAAAATGAAGGCCGTATGTTAGTCCATGGGAATGATCATCCTGGACAGCAAAGCACACTTTACAACTGTTCTTCTCAAAGATCAATTTTTAAGGGGTCACCTATTCCACCCACCTGGTGGATAAATCAGAATACAGGAAAAGATTTATTATGTTATCAGAATCTCTGATTTCTGTGACATGGCTGGAAATGAGGCTACCAGTGCTACCAAGCATCTCCTCATACAGATCAACAGGTTACTTTTGCAGGGTTAGAACTGACAGCTGACAGACTGCAGTACCCCACCTAAGCCATGGCACAAAAAGCCTTTTGTATCCTTAACTTCTACCTCCAGTACAAGAAAAATCTTAACTGGAATAAATTTTAAAATTGCAACAGAGACAATTGTGTAGCAAGGCTGACATTCAAACAGTGAGATGCTTTAATAACATGTACCAGAATAACAGTTTGATTGAGAAATCAGATGTTTTGGGACAGATTTAATTGGGCATTCTGTGGTGTGTTAGATCATAGATAACCAAGTTCATCAGCTCATTTAGGACTGCTAACTCTGCACTTTTTATCCAATTACATGCCCAAGGGAAGACATGTTAACTTCCAATAACTTGACTGTTATGGTGTCTCAACAACCCACTGAAGGAGTCTGTGATGGTGAGGGAAGGAGAGTCCTTGCTGTACCTCAGGAAATAGCTACAAGTGGGTCGTGTTGCCCACCCTCTTAGGACTGATGGGTTGTCAGAAAATTTCCCTTTTTTACAATGGGAACCACTGAGTAGATAAAGAGAAAATGTGTCACCTGTTTTGCAAAAAGGTGTGAATTCATTGACAGGAATTGATTTTGGCTGTCTTTTACTGTGGCTGAACTTGGTTCATTCCTTAAAGGGAAGAGTGGCAGTAGTTATGAAGTTATTGACAAGGACATTTTTCATGTGACTAGAAGCCTGCTTTGTTTTTAGATCTGCCAAGACTGGCAGCTTCCATTTATTCTGCAACAACTTTGCATGAGGATAGAATTAGAAGGCAGCATTCAAGTGTAGTGGAGCAGCTTATGATTCCACCAGTGGATCCAGGAGAAAATTTTAAAACTCCTGAGCGTGAGTTAGAACTTGACAGGTAGAAGAAAACAGAACATTTTGTCACTGCAGTACAATCCTAAATAACTGTTCATATTGCCAAGGAGAAAATAGAAAAATCCACCCAGGCACATGATTTTGAAGAGATTTCTAGGCTATATGAAGAGTGTAGTGGGTGCACTAATTATAAGGTCATTTCTCAGTCTTGTAAGTCACAAGCAGGTCTTAAAATGAGAACTTCAGTGCTGTGTTCTGGGCTTCACCATGTTCTGACTATCAGGTTTTGTGATGATGTGACAAGGTGTCAGTAAAATAGAGGTGATGATGCTCATCCACCTCGTAGGGGACAGAGCTGAATACTGAAATTCAGAGCAGTGATATTAAGGAGCTCTGTGCAGTCTTCATAACTGGCTTAAAAATAGTGTCTTCAAGTCAAGACAGCCCTTTCTACCTACGGTCTCAGAAAAAAAAAAGATTGAAATAGAAAAGAAAAATCAAATAAAAGAAAATAAAAAGAAAATTTAAGAAATACAGAGATTGTGATATTTGGCAATACTACCTTGCAAAGGTTTTCAGTGTTCCTTGACAATTAGAGACCTTATCTGGTCCAAAGCATTTCTTCCTTAGCCCAAGTTTTATTTCAGAAGTAGCTTCTTTAGGAAAGGCTAGCTGCCAGCCCTGGGCATGGTGTATCTGCACTGATGAACAAACATTTGGATCTCCAATTTCAGCGGGGCTTGGAGAAAGCATCCCAAATTAAATGGGTTAAACATTTCCATCAACATACATAGCACAGACAGATAAAGTTAAAAGACAGTTTGAGCTGATTCAGAGGCCATGTATATTTCCAAATAAATTCAATTTACTAAGACTGACTCATAAATGGAGCCTAGTGTCAGTAAGCCTTCTAATAAAAAACGTGCAGTCTTTGTACTTTCTGCTCTGAGTAAGTACCAAACCAGATGGCACTGGCTCTGGGATGGAACAACCAAGTCTCCTTTCCCTGCAGGGACAAATGTGCTGACACTACATAATGCTTACAGGTGTTATTTGATATAACAAACACTAATAACAGACTTTCATCTGCAGGAGGACCTTGTCCAAAGGCCTCCAAGCTCCTGAACACAAATAAACCCCAAACATAATTTACATTAAACAGGCAATATGCCTGACTGAGCCACATAACAGTAACAAAGTTTGGAAGAAAACTTGGCATTCTTTGATCACCCATCTGCAATGCTTAGTGGCAACATCAAGAGCAAGAAAGATGCAGTGGCCTTGTCTCCTGTTCCTTATGCTCATGACAGGAAGAAATTTTTCCATCAGGGAGAACTCAGGCAACAAGGAGCAAGCTGCAAGCAGATTCTTTGCTCTGTGGGCAATCCCTTAGAGAGTGTTGTGACTTGTTACTCATTCCCTTTAAGATACATGATGGCCCCAAGGATTTTTCAGGCTTGGGTGTGATCCCACTCTCATAAAATGTCTGGGAAGGAGGTTCTGCAAAGAAAACCTGGCAATGTGTGAGCGCAGGTCTTTGGGTTTCCTTCTGGAGGTAAGAGGTGGTTGGCACTTTTCAAGCAGAACTGACCCTTCTTTCAGTCCAAGCAGTTTTGTCCCTTCATTGCAGAGATCTTTGGTGAACCTGAAACTACAGGCATTGATGCTGCCCACAGGGAGCAGCAGCCAAGGTTGTTACTGTGAGGTTTTGCTGAAGCCATTCCTATTCACTGACTCGACTGTGACTCCTTACCGGTGGCTGACAAGACATAGAACACAGTTTGAGAAAGACAAGGTCTTAATGATGAGAAAAGGTAAAGGCTGTTGTATTAAGGGTTGAATCACCACTTAAAGGTGCAGACTAGCTCTCAATATTCATACAGGGCTAATGCCCATCTTGGAGAGGATACAAAGAGCTGGATCAGAACTACTAATGACCCCTGTCTATTCCAGATGGGTCAGTTTGCAAGTAGTTTGCTGGCATAAACCCAGAGACACATAAAGCATCAAGTCTTCAGTCTTTGCTGGAGGAAATGAATTACAAAGAAGATATTAAAGCAATGTGTCTGCACTCATTTTGCATCAGAAAGATGGAAGGAGTTCATTTCAATCCTCCCTCCCCCTGTCATCAAGTGTCCTAACACCAGTGAAATCCCTTTCACATCAGGTCAGGCAGATCGCCTTTCAGCGGCTGCTTCCCGCAGCCAAGAGGGAGAACAGGGCTGGCCAGGCAGCGGCTGGGAGCTGGGGTAGGCAGCAGGTGCCGAACACTTGTGGATCCCTGGAGTTCCCCAGCCCTGGGACCAGGCAGCCAGCAGTGGGCAGAGGGCTTTTATCAGCTCTTGCTCTGGATGGGGCCGGAGGAACGCTGCCCTGCATGGGTGTGCATGCTGGGGCAAGCAGGATAGGTGGATGTGAGAGGTTGCTGGGGCACTGGGATGGAAGGTGTTGCCAGTGCCAAGCCATTTGGGGCTGCAGAAGAATGAGTAACTCTTGACTGCATGAACAAGATTGGGCTAGACAGGATGAAAGTTGCAGAGCCTGCCCTCTTTGCTGCCACCTCATATGGATTCTGACTCTTGAATGCTCTCTGCAGCACAGGGTATGTGGGGCAGATGGAAACACGCAGGACAGGTTGTGGCAGATGGGAAAGGGAGGAAAATCACTGTGCTGAGTGGGGCTGACAAGGGGTGGTGAACTCATGAGTGGGCAAAACTCATGTCATGTTAAACTTACCTACAGTGGTTATTCAGACATGTTTCTGTGATGTGCACCCACCTAAACACACATTCACAAGCTTGCGTGCTGTCAGCCTATTCAAACCAGATGTCATATGGAGCAAAAAGCTTCTTTTGTGTGAAAGAACAACTGGCATAGAACAAAATGAGGTATAGATGGTGGTGAAAGAGAGACTTGCAGAGCAGGACCCCACTGGATATGTGGCAGTGGAAGAAGTCATAGCATAGCAGTCCACAGGCTCTGGAAAAGAAAAGGTGCCCAATACCCTTGTCACAGAACAGGTTGCATCAAGATGAAGTGCAAAATGAAGGTGAAGCAAGATGAAGTGATTGCCAGATAATATGAATCCCAACCACATTTTGCCATTGGTGATAGAGATTAAATACAGCAGACTAAATATTTAAGGAAGGTAAATTTGTGTTCCTGGCATGAAACGGTCAGCAGAGGTTTGGGAAGGTGGCATTTTTCTTTGCATTCATGGATGGGAATGGCAGACGGACAAAGGAGAAGGTGCAGCCAGTCACAGGAACCTGATTCTCACAGACACTCTTGTGCTATGACTCCCTGGTTGGCTTGCTATGCAGGTGCCTTGCAGTACTTAGGCAGCCCAGTCTGCAACAAGTTTAAGAAAAGAAGAAGAAAAAATATGTCCCTGAGCATATTAAAAAGGCAGCTTCTCTGCCTTGGGCAGTCCCTGCTGGAGAGTGCCCTCCTGCAGCACTGCTGTGGATTTGTCTTTGCTCTGCATGAAGTTTGGTGCACTGTCAGACATCTGATACTGGCTAGACCCCAAAGGACTGTTTGAATGGTCATTGAAGCTGGCTAAATTAAATTTCTGATACAGACCATCTGCCCAAAAGAGAGCTGAAGAAGCCATGACACTGAGCAAGTTTCCACTGAATAATAACTAACATTTAATTTTGTGTGTGAGGTGTAATTTTTAAATTTTTAATCCACGTCTCAAATCTTACCAACACAGAGAACTTGGATTAAAAAGTTGCAATTAAAAGTCGAGAGATGGAGGGGTATTTCTATCTCTCTGTTGTTGCTTAGTAAAGCTGGGGCAGTGAGAGTCCTAAATTGGTCCAGAGGGAACAACACTTGCCTTACATGACCTGCTTGTCTAACAGCAGATACAGGACTTTTCTGGTTTAATTCTCAGGAGACCATGCTGGATGCAAGCGTTGTCATAAAGACAGGCCGTGGATCTTTGGTCTTGACTTATGTCCCATGGATCATGGGACTGTGGGACAATGCACCATTGTGCCACGATTTCTTGTTTGGATGACATGGATTTCATAACTCAGATGTTCCTGGGACCTTGCATTATTTCCCTTCTTTTCTTCACCTTAAATTCACACTGACTGCAACTATTTGCCCTGCTGCAGCTTCAAGTTCTTGTTGGCCAGATTTTTCAGCTTGCCAGCTCTTAAGGCTGAGTCTCAGGCAAGACCAGACACAATGAAATCAGGCCAGCAGCAATGAGGAACTACAGATTTTCAGATGGGCTCCACTGAATCCGAAACCCAAAACTTCTGGCAGGGATTGAGGAGAATAAGAACAGTGAATAGCGGAGTCCTACAAATGTAACAGTGCAAATGGGACATAATATTTAAAACCAGCAACCATGCTATTTGTGGAGAGAAAAACAAGAATAATTTGTACTTAGGCTTTGATTCAAGTTGTCCTTTAGTGCAATAATTCAATTAGAATAACATGAATTGTTTGCCCGTTCCAGAAAAAAATTAGATTTCTCTTAGTTTCTCTTGTTCTTATACCAAGGGTATCACTCATGCATCCAAACAATCTCCTCATTACCTGAGAGGAATATTCCCAATTTCACCCACATCCTTTGCCTTTCCCTGGGATATATAACAAAGGAAAGAGAATGTGCTTGGCAAATTGTAAAGCCTAGAAACCAGCATTGCCCATCTTATTAAACACAGGCCAAAGATAAAACTTTCAACCTCAAATTTTCTGGGTTCTGGGGCAGGATTTCCTACTGCTCTGCAGTGGATCATCTCCAAGAGCTTAACAAGAACTTGTCTGGTTTGGAGGCTACAAGGAAATATCCCTCAATATCACATATCAATCTAGACTCCTATTACCCATGCCAGAGGAGTGGAGCTGTCACTGGCCCCTGTCTTTCTGGGATTGTTTCTTTTTTTGGTGATACAAGCCAGGCACAAGAACTACCTAATTTTTCCATTGCAGAGGACAAATGTTCCTAGCTTTCATTTTCCACAGGAGTTTACTTTTACAGTACAGCTACTTCTCAGTTACACATGAAGAGCCATGAAAGGTGTTGCTGGAGAAAGGAAGAGGCTTGGACTTCTGATCTTCTATTTTCTCATTTGTGGTGGGATCTCTTGTTCCTTGAGAGCCTTGTTTTGATGGATCAGTTTGAAAGCGAGGAAAAAAGAGAAAACATTAATATTTGCCAGATACACTCACCCCCAGATTCTTTGATTTGTATGTGTAGAAGCATCACCAGGAGTCACTGGTGTGGGGAATTTCTGCTCTGCCTCTCTCGGCTTGCTGTGAGGATACATTGCCACCACAAATGGAAGCTTTTCCTCTGCAGGCTATAACCTTGCATTTTTGGCAGAACAAGGCACAGGCACCGAAGAGCTTTATCAAGCACACCCTTTATCAAGCAACCTTGCCTGAAAAGCCATGGCAATTTTATTCCTTCAAGCCTGTCCCTTTCAGAAAGGAAAGAGAATCAGAGTTCCTCTGCAGAGATGTAGCACACTGCTGAGTGTGACACAGTCCCAGCTGGACTGACATTTTTGAGAGAAGGGGAAGAAAAGCTAAGTGGTGAACCCAATATGCATGTGGTCACCACAGGGGTGGTTGATGTGTTGGTTTGCAGCCTTAAAGGAAGAGTGGAAATGAACCTCACCCCCCAACATGGGAACACACCTGCTTGCCCAGTATCAGCAGAGCAGGTGGGCTGTGCTGTTACTAAAGCTGTGCCTGCAGGCAAAGGTCTGCTGGCCCCAGTGGTGCAGGCTTGAACAAAATGTTGCTCAGGTGTTGTTCAAGCACATCGAGCTACCTTGGAACTCAGTGGAGCATACCATAGGGCTCACACTGAGGTTCCCTTAGGAACAGAAATGGTCTGGGAAGGCTGATGGGCTCTCCTTGAGACATGAGGGTTATAAATCCAAGGACATGACCTTCTAAACAAGGCTGGACTGCTTTCAAGGTCTGTGCAGTAAACATTCCCTCAGTGCTGCATGGGTGTAAGGATGGCCCAGCTCCAGACAGCAACACCTAAGACACCTTATTCCTTGTGGGATGGGAATATCCACAAGCTTGATAACAAACTTTCAGTAAAAAATGCTCAGATGATATGAGGGAAACAGGAGAAATTATCACAGTTAAAGTATTACTGGAAAGATGCCTTTGATGAAGACTGCAGAATTAGTAAAAAGGTGCAAGATTTTCCTCATCTCTGCTTTATTACTTGGTCTGCTTTTAAAATGTCTAGGCCACTTTAGCTGTGAGATGGCAACCCCCAGCTAGAGGGGTACGAGTCAGGAACTGCAGAATGAGGGCATCCAAAGTAGATAGTGATTTGCAAAACCTTGGATAGAAACCAGTCTTTCAAAATAACAATTATTACTTCAGGTGCCTCTTTAAATACTGATATATGAATTTTCATTGGTTTTCATTAAAGTTTAGTGGTATTAGCAAATTAAAGACTTGTGTTTCCTCATCTAGAAATGCAAAGATTATTCTATTTTTATAGAGGTTGGAGGACAACCCTACTATACTTCAGCAAATTTACTTGTTTCTCAAGTGAAAATGACATTTCTTCTGCAGGATGCTCATTAATGCAATGGAATATGATTTAGGAACTCCAGTTTATCAGTAGGGTGACACTAGAATGCAACATTTTTCTAGATTAAAAACTTTAGTAGTATGTGTTTTCTCTTTTGAGGAAACTTCAACAGTTTGTGTTTCCTGTGTCAGAAGAAAAAAACATCCAACTGTACCCTTTTAGATTTGATATTTTTTGGTTTTGACTCTTTAGTTCTAGTCAGTGATGTTGAAGATTTGCTCTCAGAACTTGTAATGTTGATCTGATCTTCTGACCTTCAAGCTGCAGTGCTGAGCATATCCTGGAATTGTTGTAAGAGAGATACCTTATAATCAGCGCAGCCAATGAAGGATATTTTTGTTGCAGGATTCCTTTTGTGCAAGCCATATGCTCTTCTCCATTTTTCCTGTCCCATGTGGGTGGTCAGATCTGGAAGTAAAACATAAAAAAAAAGAAAAAAATCAAACCATTTCAAATGCAAGGAATTTTCAGTTCACAGACTGCGCTCATTGTCAGTAACAATTTCCTGTGGAATGGTGAAGAGAGGTTTTTTTCATTCTTAGTAAAAGTGCCTCTCCAGTATCTATTTTTTTGGCTTGCTATGCCAGAGAGATGTACTCCATTGAAGAATTCAGAAAAGCAAGTTTTCTTATAAAAGCTGGTTAAAATATGTAGCTTAAGATAATATTGCCTTCCTCCCTCTCCATCCTAACACCAATTTTTCCCCCGTAAGAACTTTTCTTTCGCTGAAAAAGAAGCTAAAAAATTATTCCATTAAAAAGGGTGTCACTTTCTAAAATTCAGCACTGAGATACATTTTTTCGTATAAGCAGAGTTTAAGAGAGCACTTGGAATAGCAACACTCTTCAAAATTCTGTTTAGAAAAAATGTAAATTCTAACCAGTGAAAATCCACTGTTAAAAGGAGTAAGAGCTGCCACCTGCTTCCCAAACCCAGTACTGTTTGTACAATAATTCCTGAGAGGGTGGCACATGTGGTAGTGGGGCTTCTGGAGCAGCCTCCAGTCCCACTGTTCCCACACGCTGTCACCCCAGGAGCTGTGCTTGAGGGGTTCAAGCAGAGCTCTGGCACCAGCTGGGGCAGAAAATGGTCCTGACAATTTAGTGACAGTTTAGTGCAGCCCTGTGCAGTCTTTCCACTCTTAGGCTGAAAGATTAAAACCCCGAGGAAGCAGAAAACTGAATTTCAATAAACTTAAAAAAGCAAAGCCTGGAGATTATTTCCTTGTTTTAGTACATTGCCATCTTTGACTCGCTCTTTAGAGGAAAAAGTAGATTTGTAATTCTTCTTTTGATTACAATTTATTGAATTATATAGAATTTATTGTGTTCTCTGCAGGAAGATGTCATGTCTAATGTATATTTTTCTTTCAAGTGTGGTAAATCAATAGACACATTAAATTAAACACCCTGAAAATACGCCTACTAAGTATATTTAACTTGTGGGTGGCACTTCTACTTGAAAAATCCAACCCCTTCCATACTCCAACCCACTTTCCAAACCTGTCCCAGAGGTTAATAATATTATTATATTATCTTCTTTTTTTTTTTAAATCAGAGGAAACATGGCCCAGATTAACCAATGTGACTGAACATGCAGATATGTTTCCTGTTTCCTTCCTCCTTGTTATCTTACTTTTGTGAGCTCAGAAATATGCCCACCAGAAACAAACAGGTCTCAGCTGCGAGCAGCTGGCTCTCTACTGCTGCAAGGAGTCCCAGGCCAGGGCTGAGAAACTGTGTGTGAGAGTGGGCCAACTGCTTCTCCTCTTGCCTTTGCAACATGCTACCATTCTGTGTGTGGGCTTTGATTAATGTACCCTACTGGAGGCAGTCCTAGGAATTTTTCAGCAGCTTCAGATAATTAAAAATGAATAATGCCTTCAGCACAATAACCCTTGTGCTAATTGCTTGGATATTAAGCTACATTCCTTTCGTTTCGCCCTTACACTTACAGATGCTTGCATTAACATTGCAGTGGTACTGTGGACGTGGTTAGGGTGAAAAATAGAAAAGTTAAGACATCCAGCTACAAGAAACCAGAACATTTGATATTTGGTGTCGTATGGAAGGCAGTGTGGGACACCAATGAGCAAATTTCTCAGCTTTTTCTGATAAAACGATGACATCATGCCAATTAAGCGTGGTAACTAGAAGTCTACAGACCAAAGCATTCATCCTGCTTTGTCACCAGGACAAACAAGGCGAGAGGCACCTCAGCCCTGCTCACCCACCAAGATGTCCTTGTGCATCGATGCTTTGCTCTGCAGAGGCCTGCAGGGTGGCCAAGCTAAGCTTAAAAGGGAGGAAGGCTTTCTACTGTGAAGCAAAACCCACGGATTTAAGGTCTCAGCTTCAAAGTCAGGGGTGGATTGTAAAGCCTTTCCCTATAGCTGTGGCATGGCATTAACACAGCTGGCAAAATGTGCTTAAAACTCAGCGGTGGGGACCCTGAATATTCTTATGATACAGGATCAAGTTTCAATATCAAGTTCACACAGATCATGAAAATGAATCTATGATTTTTTACATTAGTAATGTCAGTAATGTCTCAAGGAGAGCTCTGAATGGAGCAAGAGAATAATTTCATTTCCACAAGAAGTGAAAGACCATTGCAGTTATCAGGAATATGTGGCAGGAGAAGGGTATGGAGGGTGTGATTCAGCAGGGATGGAAAGAAGAAAGGCCCCAAAGCACATGGACAGAGAGACACTGAGGGAAGCTGCTCTCAGCAACAAATGAAACTTTGAATCTTATGTGAACAGGGCTGATAAGAAAAAACCACAACTGTTTGTGTTAGCATGTTACACAGAGATTGAAGGGAGACAGGAAGGTCAGAAAGGAGTGTAGATGCAATAAAGGCTTTTATCCATCAGTGTAGGAAGTATTCTGAGCTTTCATAGACCGGACCATACCTGAAACATGTATTTTCTCTGAAGACCTGTACTCCAGCACATCTGGAACTGATTTCTAGGAGAAGCCAGAGGCAGTTTGATTCACTCCCATATGAGATGCACCTGTGAGGGGCCCATGAATCACCTTAATAAAAGTGAGCATAAAAAGGGTCATGGGCTTATGCAGTGGGGAGCCCATGTGGAGAGCTCAGATGCTTGATGGTGTTACAGTACATCACCTGAGCCCTCCTGACGAAGCATGTGCCCTCAGCCACCTCTCAGCTGAGGCAGCATGTGCTCACTCCCTGTCCCTGCCTGCAGCTCAAGCCCTGGGGACCTCTCCAGGTGTGCTGTGGGTTTGGGGCAGCCAGACAGCTTGGCTGGTGTGTGAGCCCTGTGACTCTGCCTGAGAGGGTTTTGGTGGTGCTATGTGGCCAAGAGAAGCCACAATTATTCATCAGTGGCAAAGCTTGTTTCACATTATGGGCCACTGTCTTATTTTGAACTTACACAAGCTGGGAAGAGAGAGGGACTTTAGCAGGCAGGAGGAATTTGTATGCATCATGTTCATCCTCCATGTGTCCAGGAGAGTGCTGAGCTGGGGACAGCAACCACTAGAGTTTTCACATATTGTTTTAAATCTTGTGAAGAACACCTGATGTCAATATCTACGCACTTCATTTACTGGATTTTGAATCAGAGTCTGATTTTCTTCACCCTTACTGTCTTACCCACTCCACCAAAGTCATCTTCCATCCAAGCTACTGATCTTTTCATTTAGTATTTCCCTTCCTGTGCGTTGGCTGCAGCCTAGCAGATGAGTGCCTGAGGTGGGGAGAATGCTGACTAGCTGTGGAGGAGTGGCATGGGTCAGGAGCTTCATGTGGGGGAGTGTGCAGCAGCATGTGCCACAAGGTTTGTGCTGTAGAACTGCAAAGGGGAACAAAGAATTAGCAAAAGAGACTGAGAAAGGAATGACAAGGTAGGGGAGATTAAGTCAGTCTTTTTTTTCAGTGTATTAGCTGAACCATGTTGCCATTGTCTGAATAGTAGGTAGATTAAGTACTATATATCTGTGCAGAGGTATGAGAATGAGCTGAAACAGATTCAGGAAGTCAGGAAGTCTAATCTGTTTTTGCCACTGTACATTATCATTGGAAGGTGTTTCTATCCCATTCAGCTCCTCTCAGGAGATGTGACATGGCTTGAACTGATTCAGGGAGACTTCACTTCCACATTCCTCCTGATCTTTACTGTGAAATGCTGCTCATCTCTCTTGCTTTCTCTTATCCTAATATGCTCTCACTGGCTGGGTCCCACTCAGGACTCCTAACTGGGGAAGGGAGCAGTGTAGGTGGCAGGCCTGGTCTTGGCAGCTCTCCCCTAAGTTTTTTTGGGGTGAGATCTCATGTGCTGAGCACCTCATGGCACATTCTGGAAGCCACTGTGGCTGCAGCTGTGCAGTTGCTCCAGTGCCCAGGAGAGGGGTCAGCACACAGGAAGGAGGGTTGCCTGGATGATGTGCCCACCTTTAGTGACAGAAAAAACATGGTACTGCCTCTTTTAACCAGAGGCCCTTTGCTATTCATTCTGGGGCAGCCACTTAGTCCAGGGAAAGGCACAGGTAAAACTGGGCTCAGAAACCAGGCTGGTTTAATGTGGAGGTGTAGTGAAGGTGTCATATGCAGAGACTTCAGTCAGAAGCAGAGTTTGGCCAACAGCAGTGGAGAATTTCTTTAGTCAAAAAGATTCCCAAGATTATACATTCAAAACATCCATCACTGAAGCAACCAGAGACGACATGTTAGGTTTGCTGTCTCCCTTATGTGGGTATTAGTGCCCCGTGCTTGTAGCTCTACACACTTCATGTGTAGGTGCAGTTCCTTTGCACACACACCTCACAGAAGGAAAACTGGCTTTTTCCTTGCCCTACCACACACTCACAGCCCCCCAGTGCTTTCACACCCACAGTTAGTTTTCTGGACAAAACCTCATCCAAGTCCTCCCGAGAGCCTGTACGCACCTTGATTTTTCCCTCGGCTGAAAATAAATCTGCCGTGTTCGGAGCGTTTCCTCCCCACTCCATGTGATTCTGATTTCACTAATTAAAGTTAATCTGATAAAGGGAGGAACTGCGGAGAAGAACAAGAGCAAAGAGGCGGGCGAGCAGGGGTCACCACAGAGAGGGGCTTTGTGGCCGGGGAGCTGCTGCAGGGCTCCTCATCTGTTTGGCCCACGGGCCGGGCTGAACTGCCGGCCCCCCTGGCTGCCCGTCCTGACCTCCCCGCTGCCCTGCAGCACAGCCCTTGCAAGGTGGGCTCTAATGAAAGGCATCAGGGAACACAAGGAGCGCTTCTGCCTCCTCGTCCTGCTTATCCAGAACAAAATGAAATGTAGGCTGGCTCAGGGAAGGAGTAATGGATAACAGAGCAGCTTCTCATGCCCAGGGCCCTGGTCTGGCTGGTGCCTGGAGGGCAGCACTGGTGAATTCATTGCCACCTGATGGTGGTTGAAGGGTGAAGGAAATGAACACTTGGATTCCAAGATAAAAAGTCCCTTCTGTGGACAAAATGGTTGTTGGGGGTGAGGGAGCAGTGTGTGTGGACAAGTATCCCAAAGAAGGCAAAACTGCCGTTCTGCTTTGCCTCACACAAAGTTACTTCCCTCCAACTCTCCTAGCAACACCGCCACATTGAAAAAGCACATTGACACATAACAATGCAGCTCAGTGGGAAAGAAACCTGACAAGGTGTCATGTCTACCACTGAGAGCAGGCAAGGCCATGACATTCCACTTCATTGTTCAGTATCTTCTCCAAAGACCAACATAGATCTGTGTCCAGCAGACTTACAGTGGGGGAGATCTTCAGAGAGACATGGCCACTCAAGTCATGCACATGCACGTATGGACTATCACAGGCTGACTACTGGAAAGCTGGGAAATGAGGTGAGCTCGCCTTACTTATTTTTCTGAAATTATCTTGTTGTTGTTCAGGTGCTAGAATTAATTTGTCTGAGCACAATGCAGTAAATCAATCTAAAAGTATCAAGGATTAACTTGGTCCAGTTTCTGTCTGGGCAGCAAGCAGTTGTAGGGAGAGCTGGGAGCAGAATGGCCTCTTGCCCCAAACCTGCCAGCAGAGATGTTTGCAGAGCCTCTCTGATGAGGCATGATATTCACACGCAGCCAGAGATTTCCCACTTCTCTGCTTTCTTTAAATGGCTGGTACATACATCGATTTCGACAGCGCCCCTGCCCCGCCTCTGCAAACTCCATTCATTGTTAACGTGTTTAAATTAAACACAAGCATGGACAGGATCAGCAAGCAGCCGTCTGTTTTATTAGTGCTTCTACTTCAAATGTCAGTCTTAGTCCTTTCTTGCTGGGCTCTGATCTCTCATGACAATTTGATTAACTTTACATTTCCTTTTATTGTTGGAGAAACATTTGGAAAATCTTAACATATCCTACTGGCTGGTTCTGTGACCAAGATGGTGATTATGTCCATGCTTAGCATCATCCATCAAAATCAGGCATCTGACAGTCAGACCACCTGAAAATGTGTCATTCCTGAGAAGTTCATGGGCCATAAAGTATTTCTTACTTGTGAACAATCACAGGACAGGACAGTACTTTTTCTCTCTACATCAAGGCTTTCACTAGGAAATGCTTAAAGATCCTCATTAGAAGGAAACCCTTTGTATTGGTCTTCCCAGATAAGAGGACCTTCTCAGCTCCCACCAGTTAGAAACTGGTATCTGGGTTTTTCCAAGAACCACAGTCCTGCCAGAACTCCTTGATGGGAACATACTTTTGATGAGGAACTACTAGGATATGACAGATCCCAGGGAAAAGGATGCTCCATTTCAACTTAACAGAACAGCCCAGAACCCTTTCCCCTTTCCTCATGCTCACACTAATCTAATAACAGTCTCAAGCCTCTGGCACATACTCATGGCTACATTTCTGCTGGCCTCTGAGCTTCTGGATTTTGGCTCAGCTCCAGAGTGTCAAAGCACCAATGGAAAAGGCTGGAAGAGAGCCTATTTTTGTCTTTATGTTTCAATACCAGGATCAGAAATAGAACTGGTAAGAACCTCATGGAAAAAAAAGCCCCATTTCTTGGCACTTTTGATGGAGTTAATTACCTGTAGACATTTAAATTCTTTCCCTTGCATCATTTTCACTAATTTGAAGATGTAGATATTCTGTCATTTTGAAAAGCTGCACCAATTGACTTTATTTCTGGGGTTATTGAAATGAATTTCTCTTCAGAAAGCACTCAGGAGTCACAATTAAGCTGATGACATGGGGCCACGATAAATCTACCCCACACCTAAGCCACCCATTTACCTGTTTGGTAAAAGCTAAAATCAGTGCTATCATATTATGGTCACACAAAAACATATCTGGGAGACTTGGTCTCAGATCCCAGTTCCTGACAGGAACACCCAGGGTCTCAAGCAGTACCAAGTACTGAGGGTCTCTTGTAAAAATTAACCTCAACTGAGGTTACTTGTAAAAATTAAGCCTCATGTCAAACTTCAGGGTATGTGTGTCTTACAGCACGCCAATCCCCAATATTTCTTATGGGATTTGCAATTGCTGCTGAACACTGCAAGTTGATGATCCTGGTACCAGGATCCCCCTGATGGATAACTGTAATAATTTTATTCTAGTCTATAATTTTCAGTCCCTGCTGAATTCCTGCTTCAATTCTCTGACATTTCTAATATTTCTCTGCTGAGACAAGCTGCCATTTCAGATTTCAGGAATAAGTAGCTCCCTTCCCACTCAGAGGATAATTATGACTAGCTATAAAATTAGAGCTGCTTGAATTTATAATAGAGTCTCAGACTCTACTTCTGCAGTCAAATCCCTGCAATAGAGAGGTCTAAACCCTTGAGTAATACTTAGGCTCCTTTTACCTCCAAATAGCTGTACTTCTACTTTGCAACACAATACTAAACCTCTCTTCAAAAAGAAAGCAAGCTATGAAGAAAAGAAGAAGAACCCACAGCCATGCTGGAGTTAAAAAAGAGAGCACATAATGAAAGCTGGAATCTGGCCCCTTATTACCAGCTCTGCCTGCCTGAGTGCCCATAAACCCCAGGCCTAATCCAGTATCTTGCTTTCAGTGCAATGGGTGCTGGGACAGCCCCCACTGTCCCAGGGAAGTGATAAAACCCCATGTGCCACTTAATGCTCAGCCTCTTATAGGCTCATGCAGCAGGTGAGCAATTATCACTTGCAGCCCAGCTAAACGCTTTACAGGGTCTGAGAACTGTTTCCAATTAGCCTCAGTGTGCCATGGAAATTAACTCATTTGTGTCACCTTGACTTGCAAGTGGACTGTGAGGAACTGGTGAAACAACTGGAATTGAGTACAGGTGGCACTTCACCTCTCCTCCTGCTCCTTGGCACCCCTTGCACTAGATCTGAGGTGGGGGGGGGAGGCTATATTTGATGGAAGAAAATACAATGGAAAATCCATTTTTATCCATAACCAGGACCTGAGGGAGGGCTTGATCCATCCCCAGAGTCTTGTCTCCATGACATTTTTCCAGGCTGGTTTTCTGTGTCCCAATAAACAGGCTTCCAAGCACTTCCCTTTGGATTATTTAGTAATCTCATGAGGCTTCTCAGAATTTGGCTACTAAAGGCCTCTTTTTATAAAGAACTGTGTCATATATGTGTTTTATCTGTGAGCCCTGTTTAATGAATGCTTTCAGACATTATGAGCTGATTGGGAGCCTGCTGTAAAGCCAGCACCATTCCATCAACCTTGCCACAGTGTCGTTACTGCCAGACATTTTCTCTTAAAAGGATGTTCTGAAAGTTGATGTCAGGGCTAAAATTAGGCTTAATACTTGCAGGGATGCTTCTGTGATCTCCTGATACAACTTCAGTGCCCATGAATGGTGAGCATATCAAAGGAACTATGATCTCCTGGACAAAGACCAAGAGGATTGAGGAGGTCTCAGCTCTTTTCTGAACTTAAATACGAAGAGTTCTGTGTCATTTTAAGCACATCATCTCTCTGTGCTTCAGTTTTGTGCCTTCAGAGCTTACAGTAATAACTTTTTTTTTGAGATTTTTTGAGATTATATTGCTTTGAGTTAAACACATTGTGATATTATTTAATGTCAGTGTTGAAGACATTTCTTGCATTGATAGCTAGAGTTTGAGCTTGGTGAATTCTGCTTACATGAGCTTCTTATAGCACCTCACTCTTGAAGAAGGGAGACAAAATATTAGCTGATTGTGATGATCTATCCATACAAAATTGTCTTGACGGATTTAACTTTAGGAATAGTATGCCTGTGTGTTATATTTGGACAAAATTTAAATGAAAAAGCCAAATTAAGCCCTCTTATTAAAAGATCCAGTTCTACTGAAGAACTGATAATAAAATGACTGAAAGAGAGACACTGAGTTGTTGATCCTGCTTCTGTGGCCTGTACTCTGAATGTAAGGTTGCCACAACATGTAGGGGTAACTGTGTGGTCTGAGCCATAGGCAGATGGCCAGAGATTCCACCTGAATTCCCAAGATTTATTGCCATTTGATTGTTTGCTTTTTTTTCCTCTGCAAGCAACACATCGCTGTGGAGAGCCCAGTCCATCTAGTTCCCTCACAGGGTCCAAAATGCCACAGCAGCACCATGCAAGGCTTGTGCCCATCACTGCAGGAATTGAATTAGCAGCAGTAAGGACAGGCAGGGGCTTCTGAACTGGCTGGAGCAGCAGGAGAGCTTTCAGCAGCCGAGGGCCAGACCCCGGGGGTGGCCCTGCACAGGGGACAGGAACTTCCCAGAACTGGAAATGTCAAACTGCTTCACAAGGAGAATCCGGCCCGGGCCCAAACCTAAAATGTCAGGCCGAATCTGAACTGCCCCAGATTTGGAGCTGGATGTGAATTCTGTGGCTTGGGACCATTTCTGGTTTATATTTAAAAAGCTAATTGTCTCTTTGCCATGGGTAGCTAAGTGTTGCAAGAATGGACGTGGAAGCAGCAGATTGAAATCTGTCAGGATTCTGTTTTGCAGTAGTTGGAGAAAAACCTTCTTTCCTGGATGCAGGGAACAAATTTTGTGACATCTGCAAGCCAGGGAAAATCACTGGAAACTCTGGAGTGAATAATTATACACAAATGTTTACAAAAAAATAAATAAGAAGAATGTATGCATAAGTGAAGAATAACAAATGACATGTGGCCAAACTCCTGAATAACTACTAAAGCCTGGGACTGGGGTATGCAATTTTCACATCATTTGCAGCCTTGGGCAGCTAGAAAGGGTGGAGAGGTGATATTAGTGTACAACGGCTGCTCAGTACCTTGTATTTATAGAAAATTTCCAGTGGCCAGGGAAACAGAGCACACAAATCCAGCCTGGGAAAGGATAGAAAATGCCCAGGATAGCCAGTTTCCTGGGTGTTCCTGGCCAAGAGAGAGGACTTGAGCAGTATACTTGCCTGCTTCAGGCCTGCCCAAACCCAGATTTCTGCTTTCATTGCTGTCCCTTGCTTACTCTGAGGCCCTACAGTCTGTTCATATTTCAGAGATGTCTTTGGTGTCTTTTTTCTTTCAAGGACTGATAGGTCTCATCTTACAGTAGATATTACTTCCTTTCATGTGTTTGCTCCCAGCCTACTTACACATCTCTGAAGGATGGGGTCTGCTCTTCAGAGCCTGAAGCACTTTTGTTTTGGTTTTGTATTTTGCAGAAAGCAGCTAAAACCTGAGCTCTGTGTTCTCTGGGCAGCTTGGGTTCCTCAGGGTTCCCACCTACCTCCAGGATGACACCCCTCTCTCTATGGGCTTATTTCTCTCGTGCAGAACCGCAGGCTTGCCTGCTGCTAATCCCAAGCAAGAGAGAAGTACAGAAACTGCATGTGAGCAGAAGAGATTTCTTTTCTACTGTTCTCAAAAGGACATGCTGCCTGATGCAATCAACATCATCCACTTTGGAAATGGCCTGTCCCCAGGAGAAGGAGTCCCTTGGTGATTTGCTCTTCCCAAGACTAAAGTAATGACTACCCAGCAGTGATAAGAGCAGGCTGGAAGCTCCACTATCTCTCAAGGAGCATGTGAAAAATAATTCCTGCTCATCTTTGGAGTTACAGGGGGATGGTAACTCTGCAGACCCCCATTTATACTAAGTAGCAAAGAGCTGAGCTTCTGGAATATGGCAGTATTCCTAAGCACCTCTTTGCTCCACCGCATGGATTGCTGGGACCAATTTTCCATTTACTGGCCCTATGAAAAACAAAAGACAGCGAGAAAGCCAATTTGTGAACTATCAGAGTGAATATCTGTAGCTTTTTCAGAGCTGGTTTTATGACAGGTTATTTCAAAGTGAGTCTTGGGTGGTGCAAGGGTTTGCCTGACAGAGTAAATGAGACCATGGAGAGGGCTTGAGGCAATCAGATGGAAGCAGCATCCCACTTTCCCCTTGTCCTAGTGAGAGCTGGCATTCAGCTGGAGCAGCTTGGTGAGAATCTCCTGGGTGATTTGAAGTGATTACATTCTGCTTATAAAAAATATATTATGCATGTATATGGAGAAGAGCTGTTGACAGCAAATCAGAGAGTAAAGCAGAACCATATCAGCCTGTGAAACTGGCCTGCAGAAGATGATGCATTACGAATTACATTGCAGGGATTTCCTCCTTGTTACTGCACAGTAACAGGGCTCATTGCACACATAATTTACAATATCTAGGTAGGAAAGCATGCAGGATGTGGCAGCCACATAATACTCT
Organism: Hylia prasina; assembly: GCA_013397195.1. Lineage (NCBI taxonomy): Eukaryota > Metazoa > Chordata > Aves > Passeriformes > Sylviidae > Hylia > Hylia prasina. The sequence continues at coordinate 318,152 of VYXD01000744.1, forward strand.
TCACCTTCTCCTAACTCACAGCTGACTGCAAGAGGACAAAATTACTACAAGCTGCATCTGAAAGTAAACAGAGTGTTTTAATTGCAATGTGACTGCGAGGCTGTTGGGTAAGAATTCAGTTTTAGCTAGAAATGGGAAGGATCTTGGACCAGATTCTCTCCAAAATTAAAGGCTATTTTGATCTTGGGTTTTTCATCAGGCCGTTTGAAAACCTCTTCTGTCAGACCCAGAGTGAGATGCAAACACTTCCCCTTCCTCACCTCTCCTAACTGAGTTCAACAGACATGCTCACAGACACAAACCCAAATCAAAAACCTGCCAGGTGCAGCAGACTGCACTGCAGCTCCCCTCCATCACTGTAAGGCTGCAGACTCTGTGATGTCTTGCCAAGCTGCCAGGGCTAACAGGACTTCTCTGGTAACCACCCTGTGACCTGCTGGAAGACACACCCCAGCTTGGTGCCAGTGGTTGGGCTGACATGGTTGGGATCCAATGTAAATACTCAGGGCTGGTGTCAGCACAACATGGGGGATGGAAGGGAAGCCACCCATCTGTCACCAGTGCCACCACTCTCACATGGTGACACTCTTCAGTGCATGCAAGCCTGGATTCTGCTGAGGAGCAGAGGCCCACAGGGTTCTTCTCTCCCTCTCTGTGGGAGTTCTATAGAAGGTGTTGAGGCAAGAAACATCATCAAAAAAAACCAGCTTTGGGAGAGAGGTAATTTTCGAGATCCTGCCTGTTCTGAAGGGTTGGAAAGTTTTGTGGGCTTTTTCACTGCTTATACACACTTTTTAATTTTCTTATTTTCCATTATTTTTTTTAAATCCTTTTTTTCACCTCCCTCCCTTCACATCTTCTTTCTGTTCAGGGAAATGCAAAGGCAGCTTTCAGAGCCAAAAAAGTGCAGAACTGACCACCAAAGGAAAAGGTGCAATATCCCTCCAAGTCCATACCTTGTGATTTCTCAGTTTTGTTCAAATAAAATCCCAAAATAATAGACTGTTATTACTAGAATTTATCATTAGGTTTTCAATGAAAGAAGACCATAAATGACACTTTTTTCACCAAAAATAACAAAACCCCTGGAGACAACAAAGCAAAAAACCCTCAAGTTTAATGAGAGACCCCTTTTTAATAGAAAAAAAAATCTTTAAACATTTTCATCTACTTCTAGGAATGAATAACTGGCTTCTGCTTTTATCTGAAACCTGGACTTGGTTTTTAGCTTGTCAGCTTTAGAGCAGACTGCAGAACATACTACAACACAGGGCATGTGAGAGCACAGCGGGCAGGATAAGGCTACCAAGTTTCCTAGGTTTTCAGAACTACCTGGATTATAAAGAATCTGATAACTGTTGGCAATGACAAGATGGTACATATTTGACCTGCTTTTTTTGACCCTGTGGGCATGAAAACCTTCTGTTTTCTGTTGGAGGAAAATCCAATGGCTCAGAAATAAGGATAAAATAACATTTTTGACCCAGCAGAGGATGGTGAGGCTGAATCAGTGGCTGTTCCTGCATCGCCTTCTGGGTGCTTTCACATCACGACAGCTTGTTCCCTTCCATGTCTATTATTTGGCATCTCGTGAAAAAAAATCAATCCATCTTTGGAAAAGCTCTTTTCACTCTGTTCCTAAATTTAAGATGTGGAATCCTGCTTTCTTGGAAATCCATAGGAGCGATGCCACTAACTTTCTTCAGGCTGGGATTCAGCACATGGCCCTGGACATCAGTGACTTTGAAGTGTCTCCTGCTCCATGGAAAGAACTGTATTGTCCCTTTCAGGCACGTCCTGCTCCAACAGCAAACTTGTTAGGTGAAAGCCCCTGTTCTCTTACTGTTATGGTTATTTTCTGGTATTACATCATTTTGAGGTTTGTGCCAGTAACAAGCATCGTGTTGCCCTTTTATTTCTAATCTCTCCAATACTCAGTTACTCCTCTTTCCTTCTTTTTGCCTGCTGATGCTTTTGGCTCCTGTTGCAACAGCACTTCACTGTCCTGTACATCCTGAGCATAAGTGATTTCGGGCAGAGTCCCTGCCACCTGGGGTCAGTAAATCACTGTACTCATCTAGCACTATTTATACCATGGGCCAAACCCACTGACGGTGCCTGGCTTTTGGATCAGTATTGGGACTGGCATGAGAAGAGAATTCAACACTGTCTCCTTTCACCTTTTGCTGCTTGTGTCTGCACTGTGCCTGCCTGCACAGCTGAGGCAGAAGGGCTGTGCCAGGTTTTGCAGCAGAGTGTGTACAGGGACTTTATCTCATCCCCTGCAGACAAAGAATTAACTCCCTCCCCAATTCTCCAGCAAGAGGAGGATTTAGAAGAGATTGCAGCATCATTCCTTAGGCATACCCAGATGCTCAATACTACCACTGGCAGCCCTGTGAAGATTTTTCCTGCTACCCATAGGATGGGAAAAATATTTGGATGGAGTAGTGGTTTGGGTATCACTTTGCAGGTCTGGAGTATAACTCAAATGGAAAGACATATAGCTCCAATTACTTGATGTAATTCAGAACACAGAAGAGCCGCCTCTTGCTAAGTCAGTATTTAGTTTTTGATTAGCTCTTACTTCAGTGGTAAAAGCCACAGCAAGCTGCAATCTTGAGCTTTTTTTTCAAGTGTACATATGTCTGTATGTGAGGCCAAAACCTCAATCTCAGTATCCTGAGCCTCAGAGCAGGCACTGAGATATGACTCATAGGTGTGTATTTAGCTACAGTTTCTAATGAAAGAAGAAAAACAAGACAAGACCAAACTGGAAATTAACCAAACTCATTAAAAAATTCCAACAAAACAAACCAGCAACAAACCTCCATTCCTTTCAGCATTTTTCTGTAAGCCTTTTTTTAATTCCTTTTCATCTGGCTGGGTCATGAAACTGAACGCCTCTCTTGGCAGTGTAATGCAGTTCTCATGCCACAGGCAGGTATTGTTTTGTTTGGATTTCCAACACTACTAAAGTTGTTTGTATACAGCCCTGTTTTCATCCATGTTGAGACTAAAACAACATCAACAGAATAAAAAGTGGAAAAGAAAAAGCTTTCCTTAGTGGTGCTGTTGTCCCTTTTATGCAGAGATTTAATCCGAGCATAAACTAAGATGATGATAGTCATTAAAAATTTATTATGAATGAATGATAATCTATGCATTAAAGTAGAAAATGAAAATAGGTGGCTTGTCTGACTGGGAAAACTTCACTGACAAAATAAGGGATTTAGTTATCTCAAAACAAGAGGGAACCTTAACTAATCCCAGGAGTACTCTGGGGCCAGAAAAGGATGTTGATAAGGAACAAAATGCTTCAGAACCTTTGTAAAAACACAATGCTGCCTGGCTGAATAGTGCGAACTATTAGCTGAGAACCATAGTTGTGAATGTGTGCAACAGGATCAATAAAGGTAGGGTTTTCCAGAATAGTAAACCTTGTTTTCCCATTTGTTCAGAGACAAGTTTAGTTTCGGAGAACTATGTGTTCCAGCAACTCAATTTAATGCTGTAGCTTGAGGAAACCCGAAATATACTGGGGAAGATACCAGGGTATATGTTTGTTCCAGTGCAGAAACCTGCAACCCTTGATAAGTAACAGAGCATGATCCCAAGCTGTCTCTGAGATTGTCTGAGCAGAAGGTATTTCCCCACAAACCTCCAAGGTTTGTTTTCTGTTTCTAATCATTGCGACTGCAGGCTCCATGAGGCAGGCACTGCTCTTTGTCATCCTTAGTGCCTCTATGTGCCACAGTCTAGTTTTTCCCTCTCCCAGGTGACAAGGGAGGTCAGTCACTTCAGTCCTAAAGTTATTTCTGTTCCTCATTGTTGCACTATTGCACTATTGGCTACTATATACATGCAAAGGAAAGAAATGGAAGTCATAAGGAGAGGCAAGAAAGAGTTGTTTGGCACAGTAAAACTGTCTGTCTGCACAAACTCTGCCTGTTCTTTGCATCTCTGAACTATTTTGACTCCAAGTTTTGGCTTTATATTGCTCCAGGATCATCCTTGATCAGTTCTCTGTGAATTTACCTCAAGACCTGGGAAAACTAAATAACTTGTGCCAGTTTCATCAACACCTTTCTAAAAACAAAACAAAAAAGCAACACCAGAGGGTTGAGCTAAATATGTTTGACAGGCCAAAGCTCTCCTCCTGGGCTTTAAAGTCCAGGCAGAACGGACTATGCACAAAAATGGGGTGGTTCTCTCTCCACCCTTCCAAAATTATTTAAGCCAAATGAAAGGTGCCTGATTTCCAACCTGATGTAAACTCCAGAAAAATGCGAGACCAATTTTGCTGTGTCACAAGCTGATCTTTCGCAGATGCTGAAAAGCTAGGAAGTGCAATTACAGGAAAATTGCACTAAGGCAAACAAGTACATGCCAAGTTCTGCCATCCTCCATTACTCACCTGAGCCCCTTGATTGTGGCAGACAACACACCATCTGTATGTGCTTTGTCAGAGGGGAGAAAAAAATGTAATCCCAAGAGCAGTGCCTGGATGGAGGAGTGGGAAAAGTGGGGGTGGGTCCCAGGGGAAGCATGCACCCAAGAGCCACTGCAAAGCCACGGTGGTATCCAAGAACTGTGTGCTAGCTCAGGAGTCGTGGTGAGCAGAGACCTTCACCACGCTAATTCCAGACAGGGCAACCTCAGTACTACCACATGGTAGTCCCCATTGCATTTGGCCATCAGGGCTTTCTCCAGGTCCCTGGACAATGGCCCTCCTGAGCATCCCATGTGAAGCTCAGTTTTCATGAGAAAAGCTTTCCAGGCATTTGAAGATACTTCCAGCCCCCTCTTGGACCAGAAATAACTCATGATCTTCTCTTCTCAGAAAAAATTACTCATATTCTGGTAATGCTGTTTCCCAACTGGGCTGGATCCCACTATTCCTGAGGTATCAAAACACAGAAAAGAAGAAAACAAATGAGGAAATTGCACAAGAGGGCAGGGAAATGAAAGAGATACTCATGCTCATTGAACCTCTGAGATTTCTCGGTTTGCAGGTCTCCACTTTAGGGAGGGGTTGAACAGCATGCCCTCCCTTGACAGGTTTGTTGTGGGATGAACACCCCAAAAAGCCCCACAGTGCAGGAATGGGACCTGAACAGAGAGATTAAGAAATAGGTGGACTGGTCCCTGATGACTTGTCTATCCTAATGGGCTCCTAGGGGAAACTCTCCCTGGCATAGCAAGCTAAGCTGCAGTGGGGTTGGAGAGGTCACAGCCTTCAGGAGGTTACATTGAGGGCTGGCTGCCTATTGCAGAGGGGTCATCTGCAGGGAAACCTACTCCCAGCTCCACAGGACTATGTAGAGAGGTGGGTTTGTGTCCATTCAAAACTCCTGTACTGCAATTACAGCACTTTGTGGATGCTGTCAATCCTGTCAGCACATTAACTGGCAGCTATCAAAAGTCAGTGTCCTGGAGGGGGAACTGAGGACCAAGGAACAGGGGTTTACCATTATTACTATTTACAGTAGTAAATAGTATTGGAGTAGTGATCACAATAACATTTAATGAAAATGCTGATGATCCCTAAAACTGGGAGCTGGCATTTCAAGGTGGGCATGGCACCTTCCTTCATGGTGCTGAGCAACTGTGGTGAAACGAGGAGAATTTTTGGTGCAAACTCCATCCTGGCAGAGGGTGGGGGGGTCTCTGCTTCCCTCTGCCACTGTAGGGGATCCTGGCTCCCCACACAGGCACCTGCCCAAGCCTGCTGGATGCAGTCCCCTCTGCTCTGCTTGCAGCCCACGCCTGCCACAGGTGACCCTCACCCCTTTGGGCAATGGCAGCAAGGGCTGAAGAAGCTCAAGTGCTGCCTGTGAACACAGGTGATTTCTGTGTGGCTTTGTCCACATCCTCTCATGCTGGCCTTTCACAAGTATTTCAGCAAACACATTTGCTTGCAGGAATGTTGGCAGACCAGCAGAATTTAGAGAATATCCAGGGCTGGGCCCAGCTGTGTTGTGAACCAGGGAGGTGCCTGGCGTGGGGAAAAGAGCCTGTGTAGCTGTGTGTCATATGCCTCAACACATTTGTGTGGCGCCGGTGGAGCAGAGGGCAGGCTGGGAGACCAGTCCCACATAGGCCCTGAATAAATCTGCTCATGCATTACCAGCAAGTGGATGCTGGTTAGGTGAGCACCAGAAATCACAAAGCAGAAGCACTAGTGCTGGAGAGTTGAATTCACCAAGTGGGGAAACAGAATCTGCTGGAATGCCAGTGTGGGACAGGAGAGTGGTTGGGCACAGCATGGCAGCACAGCTCAGGGACAGGCCAGAGTGGAAATACTGAATCCAAACTCAGAAAGGGTCACCCTACACTCATCCTATGCCAAATAGATGTGAAAAGGAGACTTTGGCACACAAGTAATTATTTTCTGATGAAAATCCTAGAAAAAGGGACAATATTGGTTTTAGTATGACTCTGATCAGCACAGTAGTCCTTAAAGGTCATGACTATGGGGAAAGCTTCCCTGTGCTCTGCACTTTGCTCACACTGTCAGCTGGATAGGGCTCTTGAACATACCGGAGATCCTCTTCCTCCTCCATGGCTTCATTCTGGCTCCAATCAGGCCTTGGAGAATGGAAATGAGAATAAAGCAGGAAACAAACCCCACACTAGTTCCCTTGTATCAGAATGAGACTTTTACACTCTGCTCTTCCTATTGGGATGGTGGAGTAACCAGGGAAACAGAAAGCATTTTGCAACCTCAGAGGAAACAAAAAAAATCCATGATTACTTTATTAGCCTAATAATTAACCTTTAATCCTCTTTTACTCAATACACAGGGCACAAAAATGGTTGGGCTGTAGAGGTTGCAAGAAGCCCACTCATGGCAATGCTTGAGGGTTTATACTGTTTTGGGCCCTGGAGAAATCACTTTGGCTATCTCTTACCCCAGGGGGATACTGCAATGCCTGCCAATGCAGGTGAGAGTAGCTGATGAGGAGTTAGGGACTTACACATGTGGAACAGGAATTTGGAGTGGATGAGTTCCTCAGAAGCATCCATCTTGTTACATGTGTTCAAAATGACGCGGGAAGCTGAACACATCACTTTCTGGATTGTTTTTTGATGTGCTCAGAAGACTTGAGGCAGCCTCCTAAAGAATGTATCTGGGCAGATGGGTGAGTTTGGATGAGAAATCATATAGATCAACTCCTGAAGGCTGCTGCTAAAAACCAAAGATATGCTTGAGCTGCACTGGACTCAGCTTTGGATGAAGGACTTCTGCTCTCTCTGTCTGACGGTCAAGTTCTGGCCTATGGCCACCTGGAAGCTGAAGGGACACATTAGTTCCTCATTTCTCCTCAGATCATTTCATACTCAGCTACTAGTCAGGATTGCTTGTAGACAGGAAAACCTGTGGGTTTGTTGGACCAGCTACAATAGACCAGGAAAGGAATCAAATCTTGTATTCTGGAAGTGCCAAGACACATTGTCTTCCCTCTTCGGTAGTTTCAGCAGTGCTCTGGTGCTTTTCCAAGCTGATCACAATCTAGACTGTAGGAACTGTTCTCAGGCACCAGGGAGCCCAGCACCTGCACCCCTTGACAGCCTTGCTGCTTGCTGGGGTGCAAGGTAGGGGGAGCAGGGAAAGAAGGGCAGTGGGGCAGTTCGGCCCAGAAGCTGTGTTTGGAGAGATGCCAGGGTTCCCAATTTCTGCTCACGAAAGGCAGCCTCCTAGAAGCTCACAGTATAAACTTCTGCCAGGCATAGCCTACTGTGCTCCTGTGCAGTGCAAATACCTCTTTGTAAGGGCAGGAGCACAAGTTCTTACTCTGATTTGAAGCTGGCTGGGAGTCTAAGTGAAAACACTGGAGTTGTTAGAGCTGGATCATCTCAGGTCTTGTGGCAACCCTTTACTATGGTGCATAGTTGCTCTTGTGGAGTGGCATTTCAGATAGGTCTGGATGTATTGGTCCAGTCTCAATGTCAGATACTGAAGGCACAGCATCTCTTTTACATCACACAGATTTTGTTTGAAGATAGTTTTATCTAACACAAGGGCAAGTCCTACCCCTCCTGCACTGCAGAAACCCCTGGGCTGAACCTGCTGACTCAGTGTATCACTGGTATCAGGGAGGTCTGGCAGGGAGGGTGAGAACTGCTGCTGTCATGCACTTTTTTTCCAAACCAACATCTGCTCTGAGAATCAGTTCATAATCTGAGGCTATATGTTTTATTCTGAATGCCTTTGCCAGTAGAACCTGGACTTTTCTTCTTTTTCTTTAGACACTTACACTGAAGACATTTGAGACTTCTTGCCATCAGGAGAGGAAAGGAAGCACAATCTACTTCACTGATTTGTCAGTTCTTTCTCTGTATGAGATGCATTACACACTGGAAATATCTGTTTCTCTCCAGTTAGGGACACCTGAGGGACAACAGCCAGCCAGTGCCAGCCTAAGTATCAGCATTGCAAGAGTCTAAAGCCAGGCAAGGGAATTCATGTTTGTGTTCCATGTCCAGCACTTGGCTGGGCCATGCCCTGGAATCTGACATGAGCCATTCCCAGCAGGGTGACCTTTGCCTGGTGAACAGGGCTCTGGCTGGGCATCTTTCACCCTGTAGTCTTGCAGGCTGCAGCTTCTTGAATAGAGGTAAAGCCATAGGTAAGAAGCTGGTTTTAAGGGTCGGGGGGGAGAAATAGGACATTAATGGACTACCCAGGAAGAGTGTTGCTGGTTTAGTGTTCCTTTTATTGCTTCAGAGGAGCATGAGATAATGCTCTGATTTGCTACAGGCTAAACAATATTGTGGGTTTTAATAGCTGTCTAGAAAGGACATTTCTCCTCAGATGGGTGCAGGCAGCAAAATTTGTGCCTCTCAAAAATGAAATAATTTTCTTCTCTTTGCTATGCTCAGTCAGAGCATGGGCATGTGATCCTTTGTGGCCAGCTCTGATGGCTGTAGGACTGTGCCAGTTTTTACCAGAGCAGGGAAATGAGAGGTCTTTCCAGCACCTCCTCTCTGTAAAGGTTTGCCTTTCCTCAATTCCACTCATGTGTGAAGTATCCCACATTACTGGACATTTCCGTGGCAAGGGGGACAGTTTTCTGTAGCAGAAGAGGTTCTAGAACACGAATGGATGCCTTGAATTCAGTTGCTGCTCCTTTTGGCTGCTTTAGTTGCATGTTTCTAGATAACCTGTAGGTCTTATTGTGGATATCAATGTTGCCATGACAGTATCTGTATGCTAGAAATCAGATCTGAGACAAAAACTTTTACTGCCTTTGCCAAATTGTATGGATTTATGGATTATCAAACAAAATTTGGACCAGTGAAATTTCTACTTGGACCAGTTTGGAAAAACGATTTCATCTAGGTGTTTACCTCTTTGAGGAATGCCTGCAGAGTGAATAAAAACTCCCAGATGTTAACCCAGCCCCTGCTCAGGGCCACTGCTGTGCCCCCATTCCAAGGGCATGGACTTGGTGCAGCCAGGGCTCCACACTGCGGGTGTTCCTGCAAGAGGGAGTGCCAACAACACCAATGCAGTGGGAGCCAGGCAGGTTTTCTCCGGTGAGGGAAGAGCAGGAGTTTTCGGAGTTGAAGATCTTTGAAAAAATAGACTTCTCACTTCAGGAACGAGCACGGACATAGCCCATGTGTTTGCTATTTCAGTGAAGTTTTCCCTGTTCTTATGGACCTTTAAGCCTGATCTGTCAGCACTCCCACATCTTGAACTCTAAGGGCTTGAATACTCTTTCTGAAGTCCCTGGTTATTGGAAGGCTGTCCTCTGAGGGATGGATGCCCCAATGGCAAGGAAGGGAAGCAGAAAGTGTGTGGCTTTGGGTGTGGGCAGAGCACGTGCAGTCCCGGGTGCCTGTGCTTGCCTAGGCAGACCAAAGCACAGCACTGTGAGGTGTACTCCAGCCTTCATCTTGCCAGGAGACACCTGGGTTGCCCCTGTGGACTGGAGGTAGGAAATTACATGCCCTGCTCACCCCTGCTCTCTGGGCAACAGGGCCATGCATGCCCAAGTGTCCTTTAGATGAAGTGCCTGTGATCAAGTCCTTTGTGATCAAGCCTGAGAGTGTTTGTTGAGCTGATTTGCATGCACCTCATAAATGTAGAAAATGAACGTCCACTACCAAAAGGTATTTTTGCTTGAAACTTAAGACCAAGTGAAAGGGAAGAGAAAAAAAGTGAGTGTATATGTAACTTCCTCCCACTAGTCTAAAAATTGCACTGGCAAGCTTACAGTTGGCAAAAGACAACAACGGATGCGACTATTTTTTTGCATTCCTATAAATTTAGAATGATTGGTCTAATTCAGGAGTTTACAAGCAGTTCCCTCACTTACATCAGATCTCAATACCTCATGCTTCTTTCCATTCCCTACTGCACTCTTTCAGTGCGTGGACTATCTTCCTTCTCTCCACTCTCCTCTGGCCATCCTGAAGTAATTCGACTGGCAACATGAGGAAAATATTTGCTGTCTTTATAGAAGCTTTTGCATGCAAGCTGGTATGTAGAAAGAATGAAGAGATGTGGCCAAGGGAGTGATCAGAACATCCTCCACCGAGCACCAGTAAATGCATCATGAACCATTGGCAATATCAGCCCAGAACCCAGTCCTGGCCATTAGTGAGTTTGGGAGAATTAGGTAAAAGATGCTTTGCCATTAGTTTTAGATCCAGAGAGGAGAAAAGTTGCTCCAAGACTGTCCATACCTTTGGGAGCTTCAGAGATGACATCTGATGGTTGTAATTTCCAGGCTGGTTGGATTTTCTTCCTTGCAAATGGAAAGACCCCTGTGAGTGAGGTTCCCAGGCTACTGTGGCTGTAACCCACCCTTGTGCTTAGAACAATTAACATGTGTGGCTGTGTCCTGCAACTGACAGTGTTGCTGTGCTGACAGGAGGGCTGCTGGGGAGTCCAAACTGCAGGGGCAGGAGGATGCAAACCAGCATGGGATGCTGGGACAAACCCCACTGCATTGTCCTGGATCCAATGTTGCTCCCAGACCAGACCAGCTGCCGTATTTGTGGAACAATGGGAGCCCTGGGGACAATGTCATCTCCTGTCTGGAAACTGCTCTTGGATATTTGTCCCCCCTGGCACTAGCAGGGCTGTTATGGTTTCCAGACAAATGGACATTTTCATATGCCTCATATGGGGCTTGTGGAATTTTGATCACTCCTAGCCAGATAACCACTGAGTTCACTCCACTTATTTACCTCTCTGAAACAAAATTAAATTCTGGTTGTCTCTTCTTTCAAGACAGGCACAGCTTTCCAACTTTTTTTTTTAGTTGTTGGAAATTGTTTTGGGTAAATTTCTAAAAATAGGTCAGAATTCAGTCTTCACATAGTTTGGAAAAACTCCAGTTGCACCAAGTACAATTCTCTTCTTCACTCTCCATCACAGGAGCATCCCATTGACTGTGTCGAGAAATCAAGTCCTGAGCAACAAAGCACACCCAGTCCAGTTCTGGATGCCCACCAAGCCCTACTAAGTGCACTTGAAAGACCCACCACTGCTGGCACAGCTCAGACACTTAAGCCATCTTCAGAAGTGGCACCGTGTCACAGTACATCAGCTTGAAATGAGTGTGAAGGTCTGCACCTCATGGATGTGAGGGTGATGGCAAGCTCCCTCACTGTTGCCAAACTGTCAGCAGGAGAGTGCTTGTTCTTCTAGTTCTAGACAAAGAAAGTAGAAAATATTTCCTTTCCCTTCCTTCTGGTACTCCTGAAGGCTTCACAGTTAAGTTTCTGCTGCCTCCAGTCTTTCTTAAAAGAGGCTGGGAGTACGGAGGATATGCTGTATAGAGAAAACTGGAGCTAGGAGTAGTTTCATCCTCTCCCAGGACATAAGGAAACCTTGAAGCTGGGCCCACAGATGGACATTATAGTTTTCTTTAAAGTCCTGAGCATCCCACTGACATAGCTGCAGACCTGTGGGGAAATTCAGCTTTGGATCCAGCTCAGGAAGAAAGACTTGGGTTCATCTCACTCCCAGAGAGATACTTCCTCTGTTTGCAATTCTGTCTGAATTGAAACTCTCATTTTCCCTCTGCAGTGCCTGCTCTGCCCTAGGGCTTCCATGCAAAATTTGTCTCTAGTGAATATGTAATGGGAGCTTGGGAAGGCCTATGTAGCCAGGTCAGATGGAGAAATTGGCACAGGCAGCAGGGAGCAAAAGAAAAGACAAGCTATAGATGGAACGTCTACTGGGAGATTAAATCAAGTAAGGGAATTTATTTATGAGGGCAATCATCACAGTCATCACAATATGTAAGAGAAGTTTGAATTCTGAAGTCCTATAAAGGAAAGGAGTGTTTGCAGCTCTCGCTACAGAAAGGAAAGGGACAGTAGATCCATGTCATAGTTTGGATTTGAAGACTCAGTCTAAATCTGTTCCTAACTGATATAAACCCTCTGAGGTTGAAGCATCATTGTATTTCTGGGAGACAACAGACTGTAGCCTTTTGCTTTACTTTCCATGTGATTCTTAGGGCTTGGTGTATCAATAAGTTTTGTTATTCCTTGAGCATGCCCTTGCCCTGCATTTATCAATGTCATTGCCACATTGAAGGTGCTACAGTCACCCTTGGTAGCAGGAATAGACAGGAGCCAGCACTGCTGTTTGCTCCTGCTCAGCCTGGAGACAGGGATACTGCACCAGGTGGTGTCAGAGGCATGTGCACGTGCCAGAGTGAGCTGGCCCCCAAGTTCAGCAGGGCTGAGACTGGGGTGGAAGAGAACAGGGCAAAGGCACCAAATTCTGACTGTTCTCAAGCTCACAGAATTGTGTTGATGTCAGTACTAATTAAGATTTTCCAAGGCCAGTTTGAGCTTTGATTACCAGCTGACAGGTATGTACTATTCCCCTTCTGGGATCTGTAGCTCCCTGCAAATCATCAAACTGTCTTCAGTCAGCTTTGGACCAGAGGAGTTTTGCCAGAGGCATCCTGCATCTGTTGCATCGTATACAGTACATTAAAACCATCTTTAATGCTCTTTATAAAGAAACCACAGTTGTTAGAGAGTCCTGAATGCTCAGCCCTCATGTACTTCCTTGCTGTGTAGTTATTTGCCTGTGTTACCCCCCTGTTGCTTTGAGACATGGTAGTACATAAGGCAGCTAATCATTTAAAGCTATATTCATCCTTCCTCTTGGAAAGCAATAGTGGCAGATACATAGTGACACACTGGATGGAGGGGGGTTTGTTCAGTCCCATCTGTAATTTATTGAGTGGGAAATGCAGGGGGAATGTCTTTGTTCATTTGTCTTATTCAAACATGCCTGTTGCAGCCTCTTGATGTCCGTCCAATGATCGGGCAGGGGGAGGTAAAGAAATTAGGGAGGAACAAATTGGTGACAGCCATCATAAGAGAGTCCCTGCCAGTGCCCAATGGAGAGCTGTTCCTCAGGGAAGGGCCACAAAATGAGGGCTCAGGGGATGCGGGTGACTCACACTTCAGTCCCCAGAGTGACACAGGAGGGGAAGTGTGTGGCACACGCTGGGAAACAGGCTGCTCCATGTGTGTATTTTAAGTGGATGTAAAGGGAAGGTTTCAAACCAGGTAGTTTGTAAAAACCCTAAAATGGGTATCAATAGATGCTCTTGTCAGACATTCTTGTCAGCAGCCACTTTCCCTCTCTTAATCTAGGAGTTTTTCAAAACAAATATAATTGGTTTGGACTTTCCCATATCAGATAGTATTTTAGGATTATTTAAACATTTCAGCGTCTTGAGACTCCATCAGGAAATGCAGTTGAGACTTCCCCTGTCATCCAGAGCAGCAAACTCTGCAAGAGGAGCTGGTTTTTAGAAAGGCTGCAAAGAGCCAGTGCCCAGTGTCTTGGGCTGGAGTGAGGCTGGGCTGTTACTGTTACTCAGTACAGTGCTCAGTAAGCAGCTAGATCTGTGAAGAGCCAGGCCTTAGCATCACCCTTTGGCATTCTAAGCAGCACTCAGGACACAGCAGAAGGGTCCTTGTCCTGCCTATCACCAGCAATGGGCAGAGTGGCTGTGCTGAGACTCAGCACAGTGATTAGTGCTCCCGTGGCTCCCCATCCTTGGCTTTATTTTGAAAATTATGTTCAATGCTTTGGCTAGTTTCACTGTCATTTGCAAAGTATATGAAATATTCCTGGATATACCAGGTGTCATATTTAAAATGCTGCTGCATGTTTTGATGCTATAAAAACAGAGCCATTCCATACCAGCAGCAGATGATGCATTGACAACAACAAATTGAAATGTTTCAACATTTTATACCCAGGAAAATTCATGAAGTCTGTCTTTTCACTTTCACTCACAATGACATCTCAGTTTTTAAAGTGAAAATTTCTCACAAAGTGAAATTTTACCTTACCGTCCTCCAGGTCTACCCCTTTATTTATACAAGTTGTGAAAGCAGAAAGGTCATTTCTCTGTGTATCTCTCAAGCTTTAACAAAAACAATAAGGTGCCCAGACATTACTGGAAGAATCATAAAACATTGACAGACAGGCAGTGTTTCACTCTTAAACCTGGTCTCATGCCAAATCTTAATGTGAAAGCATGAGAATTTCAAGAAGGAATGGCATTAATTGGTATTTCCTGCATGGTCTGAAAACTCAGCATCTCCCCAAACTATGAAAGTGAACAGACCATTCATACTATTTGACACAAATAAAATGTTGATGGGAAATGAATTTAAAAATGACATCTTGCAAGTCAGATTGTTGAAAATATATCCTTAAATTCATATTTTCTGCATGGCAAAATCTTAAAATATTTTCTTATTTTTGCAGTTCCTATTAAACAAGGCTTTTAATCAGAATCCATTCCTTTTATCTGAATCAGGAAAGGAACTAAGCTCAGATTTTAGCCATTTGAAAGAGAAGAAATCATAAAAATATTTTTCCTGACTTTATCTGCTGGATAAGCAGAACAAAAGAAAAATAATTTTTTCCTGGAACTCCTAGGGTCATACAAGTTTTAGAAACAGGCTGCTCTGATATCACAGGAATATTCTTTAGATTTCCTTTTTCAGTCTGATCTGTACCCGTCATTTTGATTGATGTGATCAGGAAGTGTGTGGCAGCAGCTTGATTGGGATAAGAGTAGGTTTGAAAGCTCTTCTATACAACCAGAATTTCTTATTTGTATTGCTCTAGCCTGAGCCTGCCCCAGAAGGAGATTTTTTTTTGCTAGAAGTTCTAATACTCCCTTCTGCCTGGTCAGTAAAATCACATGAGGAGCAATTTTCCAAAGCCCGGGCACAGTATTCAAACATGCAATGTTCAGAGCTGTATCTGAGTGTCTTGAAATACCAGCAGTATTTGCATCCAGACAGAGAAGAGATTCAGGGAGTGAGTTCATTTCCATTGCTGGCAGAGATCAGAGCCCCTGAGCTTCGTACATCAGTTTTCACAAGCTTAATTTTACTGACTTTCTTGCGGTTATTCCTGATTTACGACAACAGGAGATTAAAATGAGGCTTAGGGAGGATAGCTTCCTGCTGAAATCCCCAAAGAGACCAGATCTTGCATTATTTCACATCAGAGTAAACGATTCCTTTGGACAAAAGAAACCCATGAAAGAGATAAATATCCATCCAAATGCTAAGACAGATGGGTTCCTTCAGAGCTTCCTCACTAATCAAATACATCAGTGCCCCCTTCAGTAATGTGATGGGCGACTTAACGTGGGATATATTTCATGGAGACTGGGGGAGAGGGCCCAGGAGCAGCCTCCCTGTCAATGGGAATGGCCATCCTGATGACCTGGAGGGCTGCTCCATGCAGGTATTCTGTACCAGGAGTGTATCTTCCTTCCTTCCTTCCCATCAAGTCCTGTCATGGCTGTACAGACAGACAAGAGAGTTTGAGCAGCCACTGCAGAACAACCAATTTAACAGTAGAGAAACTGCCAGGAGTCAGACATTTGTGGTTAAGACACAGGGAGGGTGAAAATCTAGTATGTGCCATTTGCAGAGATGCTTTATTTTGGAGAACAAATAGAAAAAAGATATTTCAGGCCTTTGCAGAAAAAGCCAGAACAAGTGAACAGTACAGTTCAGTACAGTTCCCCCCAAAATGAACAATGGGAAGTAATGAGGGCCTCAGGACACTATTAAGAATTAAAAATAACATCTAGCTGAGCTGAACCTGGCACTCTCCTGGCATTTAGCACATGCAGCTCAGCAGCAGCCAAAGGGTGCAGTGATGCCTTGGAAACCTACACTGGTCAGAACCCATGACTGCAGGGGTGAGCTGTGGGAGCTGAGCAACATGAGGCAGAAATTAGGTTAGCAAGTACAATCTTGGGATAATAATTCATACCGATGGACAAAAAGTGCATTTTCCATCCTGTGCTTCCATTATTTTTCTTCTTTGTTCTCTTCAGGATGGATTAGAGCTTGTTTGAAGCCTTTCCATGAGAAACAATGCAAACACAAGTATCCATTCATCAAGGTTTGGATGAAGGTGGGGACTTAGACATACTCTGAGCAAGGGGTCTGGATCCCCTATGGTCCCAGAGAAGGCTTTAGCTTCTGGCCATTCTCAAGAGAGCACACCCACCTCAGTTTTGACCTTCTGAGACATGAGAAACTTCTCCTAATTAAGCTGTTACCAAATCCCTCAGATGGTTTAGGATATGGCAAACAATTTTTTTTTCTGGAAAGAAAAGATTACACAAGCAAAATCTTGCCCTGATCTCATGACCTGATGACCCATGAGAGCCATCTAAAGCTCATGCTGTCTCAGAAGCTGCTCATCCACACTGCTCCTCATTTCCTGCACTACTGCCAGGGTCTATTTGACCCCTGACAAACCAATCAGACACCAGCAAGGTCTTCTTCTGCACCTTCGTAACATCTTCTGCACCTCTCTAATCATCAGCTTTCCCACAGTCCTCATGGCCTTCAGGCTTGGCAGTGTGGCACTTGCAATGCAGCTTGTGTAAGACTGGCAGCAGCCAAAAACGCCTGGTCTCCCCACCCTGCCGCCAGGCACATTCCCACTGGGCTCTCCCCCAGCAGTGGGTGCTGCCCACCAGCCTGGCTGTGCCCCTTGGGATCCTCCTCTGCATCCCAGCTGCCCAACAGAGGGGCAGTGGCACGACAGGCACCGAGGGGCTTCAGCCAGCAGACTGTCATCTGGATCTGTTTTGTTCGGGAAAACCGCTTAGTTTACAAATATTTGTATTTAAATTCTTTTCTGCCCGCTTAATTCAAGCCTGTGCTGCAAAAAGAAAGGAAACCTTCCTTAGAGAAAAGCAAAACACAAAGGCGAGGTGGAGGGAACTGCTCATTCACTAATACCACATTTTCCACAATGGAAATAATTGTCTCTCTTCATGTTTGACAGTAATCTGCAGTCCCAAAATAAACAGGGCTCCTCTCAATTTTGCTTCAGGGTATTTCCCATCTGTCAGAGAGGAGCAGGAGATCACAGACAGCTGTGGCAGAAGTGCAGCACGCTCGACTTCTTACCCCTCACTTTCACCTCAGAGGATTATGGTGGGAAAGGCTTAACATCTTCTGTTGGCTATCAGGGCAGACACACAGGTATCTGCTGCTCCCTCATTAGCCAATGGAAAGCCAGGACTGGCAAGGGAAGGAAAAAGCAATAAGCTTTGGATAGTAGTAAGGCCCTCTAAAGGAGCAATATGGGCTGAAGTGCAGATCATCTAAACATACACAGGACCGTGTGGTCCTTCAACACAGCAGCTGACCAAAGGTTCATGTATTCTGGCCCCTCTGAGACCTGCATGATGGATGCTTAGGAAAGGACAAACAAGGCAGATTTCAAACACTGGCACACATTTCCAGACTTCCAGCAATTTAATATCCTTGTGTTTAATAGCTCTAAATTATTTTTTCCCCTTTAATTTAGCCTCTGGTAAGTACATTATTTATATCCAAACATCCTGTGACAAAGAATTCCATGGCTTAATTCTAGGCTGGATGAAGAAATACCTCTTGGTGTTTTGATCCTGTCACTAACTTTTTTTTCACTAAGTCTCTTCCATTCCAGTAATGGTAGATTTGGTGACTAACCCAGGCCAAACATTATTGTTTAGGCTCTTATCCTGTGTTCCCTCAGGCTTCTCTTTTCAGGCAATAGAGGACACAACATTTCATAGCAGGGTCTGTAGGTGACTTACCTGGTGGGAAGCCAGGGGACTCAGTCAGGGGACACCAGTTTAATACATACTCATACCTTACTGCCTTACACACACTCTAATTCTGGGGGTTTGCCCTCGCTGTTGTTTTCCTTATTCAAATCTAAAAGTAATTTTGAACAGAAAGCAAATAAGTGCATTTTCCATGATGTGAAGAAATTCAAAAGTTACCACCTTTTTCTGTTTTTTTGTTGTTTGGGTTTTTTGTTTAGTCGTTTGTGTTTTGATTTTTTTTTTTTTTTTTTGTGTGTGTGTGTGTGTTTTTTTGATTGGGCTTTTTTTGAGGCTGGTGACAAGATGTGTTTAGTGAAAAGGACTGTAACTCCAAGTAATGGCACTTCTCCCTTCATGATGAACTGGTTCTAAGACTGTGGTCAAAGCTTGGCTTTCACCAGACTGGCCGTCAGGGGATACACAACAGGCAGAAGGAAATAATCACGTAGTCCCAAAGGGTTCCTTAACACATGGAGGCTCAGACAAGGAGATCAGGTTTTGGGAATAATGACTGGGAGAATGCTGGCAGGGAAGGAGATGCTGACATCTGCACCATGTGGCTGACAGACTAGAGACAATTCAGGTCCAGCAAAGAGCAAAAGGCTTCCTATAAACATAAAATAAAATCTGTGAAGGCAAGGAAAGGATTCCACTCTCAGGCTCTCTGGGGATCTTTTCAAGAGAGCACTCAAGACCTTTCCAGATTTTGAGCTGTTCTTTGATATTTGATGTAAAACTAAAGGCACCCAACTCTTTCAGAAAGCATTAGGAGAAGCAAAGGCCTGACATTTATTGCCTGAATACATCAGGACAGTGTTAACTGTGAAGAAACCTTGTACCTTCTAAGGGAAACCCTCCCTTAGGTTTTTGTGACTGTCTTGCACTGTTGGACTTGACCTCATAAGAATATGTATGAGCAGCCTGCAGCTATTGAGGGGTCTTGGGCTGTCAGCAAGACCTGGAGAAAAAGGTTAGCTTGCTGAAGGCTTAATTCTTCCTTTCTTCTACAGGGAGAAGAAATCACCAAAGACAAAATAGATATTCCAGTCAGATAGGGGAGGCCTGCAGTGAAGCAACATCCCAGCAAACTACTGAAGGGTTGTCATTTCTGAATCCAGCCAGAAAAGTGGAGATTTTTTGCTAATTTAAAATGCCTCCTTTCCTGTGGGCTTCAGAAATGCTGGTCTATGAAGGGTGATGGATGGGTATCATATAGGAAAAGAAGCTCAGCACTAAAGGGGAAGCCCAGAAGAACCTTGTGGCTTCAGTCACAATTTCCTCCTACATAGTTTGGCTCAATGCAGAGTCACAATCAGATAAAGGAGATGAGTGAGAGACAGCAAATGAACAAGGTTTCTGGATCACAGTTTACCCACACTTAGGGACAGCTCTTACTTAACACTGGTTATAACCCCAGTGTTGTGATAAATACTGCAGCAGCTTCTTGCAGGGGGAACAGACTGCCTGCAGTAACTACAGGAGCCTTAATAGCGCCATCACAGAGCTGCAGTTACAGCTGAGCTGAAAGCTTGGGGTGGTTTTAACATTAAAAATGTAAAAATTTCATCTGAATTGTTGTTAGCATTGAAAATATTTATCTTTTTCTGGCTTATGTATATGTCATTGCCTCACCTACTGGGAGCTGCAGTGAGAGTTCTTCATGTCCACACTCAGCTCTACAGATGGGATATGCCTCTACTCTGGGATGACACTACAGATTCCATGATGACTTTACAGCAAACTTCGATGATGAGTAACTGAAAATATTGACTCTAAAATGTGAAATGTGACTTTTGATAGCTCACTAGAATTCCTATTGCAATTTTTACTTTAGAAAAGTTGCCTTATTTTTGGCTGAAAACCCCAAACTTCATTTGTTCAGACATTTTCCTTTCTAAAGAAATTTTGAAATTGTCCAGATATGCACAGGCAAGAATTTTAAAGAGAGCTAGTATTTGTTAGAAAATAAATTAATATAAGGAAGAAAAAAAATACAAACACAGAAGCCTTTCCATAGGCAAGCAGAGATTTTCTGAGCACACACACAATAAAAACCTTTATAAAATATTTCCCAATTTGGGCAATGCTATATTTTGACAGTTGTAATTATAATGGCCTGCAGCCTTTGACTTTTCCTTCATGCAGCCTTTGCTGCTAATGCAGAACTGATTTAGAGTCTGGGGTCCCTTACAGCAGCTGACTCTTATTAGATCTTGTTTCTGGCAGTAGGAGGGAGTCGTAAATGACCAGGTAGCCCAAGACAGGCAGGAGGAAGCCCCTCAGTGAGCAACTCGAGCATGGAGAGGAATGGTAACTTGGGTCAGCTCAAAGGGAAACAAGAACACAGGTACTGTCTTGGTTTTCCACAGTTCCATGGATGTAGATGACTTAGGCTTTATAAGACAGGTTTGATGGAAGTGGCTGGCATCCCTCTGACTTGAAGCCTTCTGAGATCAGCGTGCTTTTTGATGCTGGATAAGGTCCCAGTTACAAGTGCCTTGTGCCCTGTGTCATTGGTGTAGGAACACGTGGCAGTGGGAAGGGCAGTCACACCATACCTCCTGCAGTATTTGATTTATCTTTGCTTCCTCTGCTTTTGCTTTGACACCACCCTGCACCCCAACACACACATACACACACAAACTGTGAGCCCTCTTTGGGCAGCATGGGAGTTCCTGTGCTGTTGCCATGCATCAGGCAGAGGAAGGAAGATGAACTGAGTATGGATCGTAGGTGCCTGCCCTCTTAGCAAATGGTGCTTGACCTAAGCCTTTAGTGCTGAGCTCTGCCCCTGACTGATGCTGGGAGCCTGGGAGCACTCTGGCCTCAGGGTCTGTCATGTCCATCCTCTCAGATAAGCTGGTTGCTGACATTTCCTCACTGTGGCTCAGGAAAAGGAGGTTTCCGTACCCTCTTGGGCTGAAGCGTTTCAGATTTTAATGACTCGAGTCTGTGGAACAGAAGCAATAAAGATGTGGGAGAGAAGGAGGGGAAGCAAACTCTCTCTCAAAGGTACCAAAGTGTGTAACACCTCGTAAAGCAGTGGGAACTGGAGCTCAGAAAGTTATTGGAATCAAGACTTTCATCTCCTGTCAATAAAGCGTTATCAGCACCGAGCCCAATTTTCAGCTCTTAATTCCAGATGTGCACATTGGAACTTCATGCCTCTTCTCATGCTGAAACCTGCAGTTAAGTTCAGGCCCCAGGGCAGATGGAAGGTAAACTAGAAAACAGAAGAGGTCTTTCCACTTGTGTCCAAATTCACGAATGTTAGTGTATGCCCAGGATTTAATCCCTACTTTCCTGGGTTCCAGTCAGGACAAAAGGCTTGCAATGTTCCCTTGATGAGAGAGAACTATGTGGCTAAATTAATTTGAAAGGCCCTGAGCTGTGGCTTCTTTCAGGTCTAGAAAGAGAGAAGCCATTCAATTTCCTGGACAATCTGAAGCCTTTCACCTGGAAAAATTATTTGAATAAAGGTAACTGGCTACATCATAGTATGGACAGAATTGAAACCATACATTTACATAATATTGTAGCATAGTCCAGAAGAGGTGGAGACAACACCTCACAGTCTTCACTGTCTTTTGTTCATGCTTCCATTGCCTGCCGGTGGAAATGCAGCCATACCAACTAGAAGGCTGTCCTGCTCTTTCCTTCCAAACTCATCCTGTAACTCAGTCCTGAGAAGCCAAATGTCACAAACCATAATCAGAGAGCTGAAAATTTTATGCCAGAAGGCAGCAAATATTGTCACCTGGACTACAGGGGAGGACCACGAGGATGGGCATAATCTGGTACTATTCCACTGGGGTACAGGTTATATCTAATCCCTACTGCCTCTGAAAGTAGCAGTTTACTACCTAACTTTATTCACCAGTAGTTGACTATATTGCTCCATGAGCATTAGCTGAGATGTGCTCCCACAGCAGCAAGGACACCCCACCTGCTCATGCCCTGCCTCACTTTAGAGAGAGGGTTTGAGAGATGTGCAGCTCAGGTGGGAATCACACAATGGTTAAGTTCATTGACAATAACAAGAATATGCCACTTGGATGTCTTCCCTGTGCCAAACATGCCCATGACCTGTGCCTCAGGAGACCTCAGGGCACACTTTGGCTCTCTGATTGCGCTTTGAGATCTGTGTTTGAAGTCACAACAAAAGCAGACAAAAATCTCAGTGGGCCAAGGATAAGAGCTGCACAAAGCAGCCACTTTACATGTTAGGTAAATGTAGCGGCTTTTGGGGTAAATAAAAGAGTAGTGCTTTTTTCTTTTAGTCTCAGTTATATATTTGCCAAGAAACAACAAGAGAACAGGCAGAGCTCCCTTCAGTGGCAGACAGCCACATTTTTGGAATGAAGCATACAGGGTGTTGGAGATATTCCTGTACAAAATCCATGGTAAATTCTCAGGGAATAGGGAATCCAGAAGAAAAAAAGGTAAAGGGAGAAAAGATAAGAAAGAGAAAATAACAGAGAAACCCCTCTTGTGATTTGCAGTAAGTCTTCATGTTCAAAGTGAAAGCAATAGAAACACTAAACATTTTATAGCGCAGCTTCATTTGTTTAGGCTTCCCTACTGAGCATTAAATTTTATGGTACTTTAAAGAGTGCTTGATAGTTTTGTAAAGCCCTGCATTAAACACACACATACACACACATGTGCATGTGCACATGCAGCCTTAACAACCTCAGCATCCTGTAGTGGCCCAGTACATTTTAATTTTACACTGTGAACTTAATGCAAGGAATCAGAAAACACCTTGCTAGGAGAGAAGTGTTTGATGTTGAAAAGGGGAGGGGAGCAGGAGAGAGTTTGGAAGGAGGCAAACAAGGGCCTATGGAGCCTGTTCCTGGCAGTCTGATGAGAGCCTGTTCTCATCAGTGAAGGAGCCAGCCTTGTGTGTGTTATCCACAGGAGATTTGTCTTTCCCTGGGTTGTCACCACATGGATGTGCCTTGCAGCCAGTCCTCCCCATGCAAACAGATGTTTGTGCTGGTTTCAGCAGGGTGGAAGGTGCAGTTGTGCAGCAAAGCATGGAGCACACAGAGAGCACCAGGTGGGGAGCATGCTCTGTTGACAGACTATCAGATGGATGAACATATTATCTGGACACCAAGGAGACTCCCAGGAGCTGGCCTGGCTTCCCCTGCACCCAGATGTATTTGGATTTATTGGAAGGAACTAGCACCCTTCAAAGGATTTCCTTTCATGTGTCCCACACCACACACCCTCCCTACCTTCTGCCAAAGCTGTGATGGACTTCTCATGTGATGAGACAGAGTAATGAGGGAGGTCTTAAGCAGGTCTGAGACTCCAAAAACTTCAAGGATATGCTGAAGGCACTGAAGAGCTGTGCTTCCTTGAAACACCTAATCCCCTTCAGATGAGAAGCTCCAACCTGTGTGACCCCAGAGCCATGAATCACCCACAAAAGGCTTGACTCTCAGCATGCTTCATTGTCAGCTTAGCAGTGGAAAAAGGGCTTTCTTTATGGTTTTCACTCAGGAACACTCTGTCTGCTTAGGACTTCAGAGAAAGACCATTTATCAACAACTTTTTCTACCCCATCTTTTCCCTATGACACTCTGAGCTTCTGACTGTGACAAGAAGGTGAATGTCAAGCTGTGGGTACAGATAATGCCATGTTGCCAATTATGGGCTGTTTCTCGAACTCCTCTAGTTCTCCCAACAAGCTCTGGGAACAAGACAAATGGGAAGCTGTTGGTCCAAGCAAGCAAAGTTGGTTTTTTTCACACTGTATCTACTGTTGTACATGTTTCTAAGAAGAAAGAGAGCATGGAAATATCTGCTGTGAGAATCAAATTTTTCTTCTGACTCTAGCTGCAGGTTACAGCTGGTTTCGAGGTGCAGCTTGAGAAATGGCACTTCACGAGATGTCACTCTGTGCCCCACGGTGGCTACACAGCAATTTGTGTCACATTGTGTGCACAAACAGCTGTGGTCTTCTGCCCTACCGACAGCAGAGCTTTATGCACCTGCTGTGCCAGACCATGGAGGGCTCTGGCCACCAGCCTGGCCAGGTGATGGCCTGCCCTGCAGCCCAGTAGCTGGGAGACAAGTATGGGTGTAAACAGCTGTAGCAGATATGCTGCAAACAACAGTCCATGCACTGCCATATGGACATCTTGTGATGTAGCAAGAGGTGGGACAGGGGAGAACAGCACAGAAGTAAACTGGGAGCATGTTTTTCTTGTTTTACTTTCCAAGTGATATAACCACTTGGCTGAGATCACAGGCTGGCCCTCTTACAGAGATCAGCGCTCAACTGCATTATAGATTTTTGCTTCTCCATTCCTCAACGCCAACATCTACCAACTAGCCTGGCCAAGCCAACCCAAGAGTCCAGGCTCTTTATCCCTCCTGTGTTCAGCTCCTCCAAATGGCAACCAGAGCATTTTAGTGAAGTTTTAGCTCTGCATTGTGCCCAGCCATGACACCATTTACTCTTCAAATCTGCCACCAGAAATTATTTGGATTTTTAACAGAACTGTCCACAGGATGGTGAATTCACACAGGGTTTTTCCTTCTCACACCTCTTAAGGAGGAGAACCCAAAGACTCTGGGAAGGTTAGGTTCCCTGAAAGCCATGTGCTTTAGAAAAGGGCAGTCAAGAGACTTGCAAGTTAATTTCCTTGGTTGTCCTTGCAACTTAAAAAGCTAAAGATGAAATTTAAATAGCAGAGAAGATGAGTTATATAGATTTAGAACATGCATGTTGGTTTTTTTGTAAGCATTTGGCATATTTAGGGGAGGTTTCCACTAGCTTAATA
This sequence comes from Hylia prasina, assembly GCA_013397195.1. Taxonomy (NCBI): domain Eukaryota; kingdom Metazoa; phylum Chordata; class Aves; order Passeriformes; family Sylviidae; genus Hylia; species Hylia prasina. Next base: position 343,095 of record VYXD01000744.1, read on the forward strand.
CCTAGTTTCTAGTGACTCAATTATCTTTGATTTTAATTCTGTAGGTTAAACAACAGTACACCTGAATTGTCCATTAAAATGTATTTTTTGTTGTAGTGTCGGTACATATGGGTGGATATCGTTGTATTTTGAGCACCAAGAGAGGGATCTCATGCAGAGGGAGTCATGATGTGGTGACACAGTATGGGAACGTGTCTCATTACCCTTTGCTCATGCAGTATGAGTTGGACTGAATTGGCACTGGTGACTGGCTGGCTCCTAACTCTAAAGCAAAGCAGATTTTGAAACCAGGACCAAGTAAACTAGGATCAAGACCTGAGTTATGAGCAAGGAGAAATTGTCAAGCTAATTAACCCTGGGGTCTACCTTCAGTGTAAAACTGCCCCCACACACATGAAACGATTCTGCCTCACCAAGCATCCTGGGCCCCATGTCCATGCCACAGCATGGGAAGGCACATATCCTTGCTCAGTCCTGGTTCCCATAGCAAACCTACAGCAAAAATCATGGCTCTCAAGAATCCCATTTAACTGCTCCCCTCCCAGATTTTATTGTCTTTGGGAACCCACCACAGACCAGTACAAACAGTGCAGATAGGGAAGCTTTTAAAAACTTGCTTCTAATTATTCAGGCGCCTGGTCAAGAGCCTCCTAGTTTTACCTGTGGTATAAATGACTGGTCTTTTTCTTGGGGCCCTCTCCTTTTCTTCTTCCTCTATTTCTATTTCTTAGTCTTTCTGTCTTTCCTGTGAAGGAGAACTGAGGGGGCTGTTTAAACATCATTAAAGCCAACTACTTCTCACAAAATATGTGCTTGCAGGAATAACCCCAATTGCACTGGGGACAAATAGATCCTGGTCCCAGAACTGTCATCACAACCATATGCTTTGTACTGTGTCTCTGAATAGATTTGTCCCAGGGTGAATACGGTAATGCTTTAAAGCATTGCATTTGTTAAGTATTCTGTCAGGAGCATAAATCAGAACAGGTCAGCATCATTTCTGCTGGACAGGCAGGATCCTAGCAGGCTCCTAGAGCCTCACGGATGGCAGTCGTGGGGACTGAACATCACACCACATCCCCTCCTTGCTGGTGAGGAGGAGCTCAGGCCCAGCTTATGGGAAGATGTTCCCAAAATAGTGCTCATGAGCCCTGCCAGGGTCATGAATCCTGACAAAGGTAAGGGCTGCAATCCTACTAGTGAGGACAGAAACAAAGCAAAACAAAACAAAGGACATGGGATCACTAGCATAATGCATTTTCTAGATAGGCTCCTCAAGGCCAATTTGCACAAATTTAGTCATCCCTTGAAGGACAGTATCTACTTCTTGTGAGCTTGTGCTTCTTCTGGGAACCATAGCAGCATGAGCACCCAAGTATTTCAAATATGGCAAAGCCAGTCCATGCCTAAACTTCACCACATCCTTTAAAGTTCAGGATGTGGGTGCTGGGCATTACCAGAAAGAAGTAGACACAAAATCTGAACTATCCCCAAGTTTGGGAGTACTCAGATCCCTGCATTCACTTCAGTTTCCTCTCTGGCTTTGTCTGGGAATGTTTGTGCCAGCAACCTACAGAAGAAAATGAAGTCCATTGCACACAGATGCTTGGCCAGCTCTCAGTAATGAAACACGTCTTTATCGTCCACAATTTTTGATTTAAGGACGGGGCAAAACTGCCCACAGTTTGCAGAGAAAATAAAATATATAAAAAAAGAAGCAAGCCTCAGTGCTTAGGTTGTGAAATGCAGCTTCCTCGGGACAATAAAGACGTGTTTCATTATGGAAAGTGGCCGACCATCTGTGTGTTTTTGCCTCGTATCCCTCAGATCTGGGAAGTAACACGGCCAGTTTTGCACTCACTTTGCTGACTGTAACTGTGCTGACATGTCTGACTTTGTAAACATTGCCAGCATTTTCAGAGTGAGGACCACATGCCCCCCTGCATCTCTGGGCACTCTCCTCCTGAGGGGCGCGGGGAGCCCTGCCGCTTCTCCTCCTGTGGGCAGACACATCTGGCACATCATCTGTCTACTATGAGTTGCTCTGAAGGACTGATCCCTGTGTGACTGGCAGCCTCTGGCATGGCTGAAATCATCTCAGAGGAGTAATACTCATTCTGTTTGCAGGGTGAGGCATGACACCCCACCTTGGGACAAAGTGATGCTAGACAGATGGCGCTTTGCTGTGAAATCCTGCCGTGCCTCCTTGCATGCTCTTGGCTCTGCTCAGACTGGTTTTCAAGCAAGGGCTTGTTGGACAGACGTATGTGGAGCTGGATGCTTCCTGGCTGAGGAATAGAGTAAAAGGCATCCAAGACAGGAAAATATGGTGCTGCCCTCTCAAAGGCTGCTCTTTCCTATTGGCCACTGCACCTGACCTGTGGGCACTTGCTGGAAAAGAATCAGTGCTCACACCATGATCTCCAGCCAGAGCCATGGATCCTTAGCCAGACAGAACTTGTATGGTTGCAGCAATGGGCAGGGTGGTACTAGAGGAGGCTGCCATGGGAAGAGGTGGAAAGGCTGTTTTTGTGTGAAGAGTGGGATGGAATGGAGGGTGAGATGTCCCAGGGCTGGCTCCATTTTGGGGTCAGGTTATTCTTGGTTTTCACGTCTCATATCTCACCTGTTGAAGGCCAAACCATCATGCAGATCATTGGCTTTTACATTTTTAAACATATCCTTTTATGTTTCTGGTTCACTGTGCAGTCTATATATCCATCTATCTCTGATGCTTCCTATGGCTATCCAAGTGCCAAGGCTGCCACTGGCTAGGAAAATACTGCTCCAGTTTCAGGGTAGACAGAGGTCTGGGAAAGAGTAACAGTTTATACCTACCCAACATGATTGAAGATGTACCAACATCTACTCAGGCTGCTCCAAAAGCCATCAAAGACAGCAGAATGACTCCAGCTGTGACCACCAGCCTTCAGATCAGGTCCTAAATGAGGCCATGTGAACTATATGTGGTCAGAAGAAACAGACCTCTAAGTGCATAATGTGGCAAAGATATAGCATTTTCCATACAGTGGGTGAACTTAGCAAAAAAAACAAAAAAAAAAGAA